>OX596280.1:11388700-11988700 GCA_951394225.1 Harpalus rufipes
AACTGCATTGAAAAAAAGGCATTGTTGAATTTGGCAGACTGAATCCAGACGGCAATCTTATGCAAACTTGATGTAAAGTTTGAGGAAACAGGATCCTAACAATACAGCGTCCACTGCTGTCCTTGATGCTCTTTTTAACCGATGTGCTGAGATTTTAATTCTTTCTTTAACATACAGAGTGTTAAAAAACCGTTCCAAATATTTAGAAGCATAAGATATTGACCAAAATGAGTAAAAATGTTTAATTAACATGGGCTCATAAATTAACCATTTCTTTCTTTAGGTTTTTTAGATGATTCATAACTGACAGTTTTGTATTATTTTAGTTATATGTTATATGTATTTCTAAAAGCATTATTAATGTGTACGTAGTAATAAGTTCGTTTATATGCTGCCGTATCACATTGAAAACATTATAAACTTCAATTTGAGTACTGTAATGATATTCATCATATAGGACTGAGTATTAGAATGAATCCACAATGAACTATGGTAACGAGGTACTTGTTTCACAGCGTATATTTTTTTACCTCTCGCTAAGAGACGTATTGGAATCATACTGAAGGCTTTTTTATTTAATATTTCTTATTGTATTATTAATTATATATTTAAAATTATAGGTATATTACATGAAACCTTCTGAAATACCACCAATCCAATTAATTAATTGGAAAAACCTCGAAAATTTAGAACAAATGGAGAAAACTTGCTCATAGAATGAATTTAAAATTATAGAAAATACGTAAATATATAGATTAGGTGTATTTAGATTTTTTTGTGTGTACAAGAAATGTTAAATACAATACTTATATATATACCACAATGGAAAAGGCGAGAGGTATTGTGATGATTACAACAGATTTTTAGATATAATTTTTTATATCTATTACAGTATAGGTACAAATATATTTTGACAAACCTTAAAAACAAACTAAGCCCCGTATTCTCGCTCTTGAGTAACACTACTTCCGAAAAAACATAAATTCTACTGTCAAATGCCAATCTTAAAAAAAATGTAAATACCATTTATTTCAAATAATATTGTAACGTTTATTTATTTGGGTGAATGTAAAAATCAAAAAAATAATAATTAAAATAAAAGTTTAATAAACAAGAAATAAATTATTAAAAGATAATAAAGATAACGGACACTATGGATAAACAAATACAAACACCAGTTAAAAACTAAGAATATTATTAAACATTTAGGTATTATTTGTAATATATGTTCAAGAAAACAATTATTTATTTATTTAAATAAATAATTTTGCACTTTAACAGAAATTACAAATAATAATAATAAAAAATAAGTTAACCTAGCTTGACAGATAAATCCACGATAAATTGCTAACATTTGTTAATTTTTTGGTAAATTCCATGTCTATCGCTATGTTTGGGGCTCGGTTTGGGGTGATTTTCGACATTTTCATACCTAGTTTCTGCCGTTATGGAGCATGCAAAATTATTTTTGCTTAAACATTGAAATTCAGAATTTTGAGCTGTACAACTTTTATTTGAAGCTTTTCTACTTAAAATAATTAGGGATGCAGGAAATTACGAAAGTATGATTTTACATGTTAAAGTCCTATGTGCCGGTGTTACGGTCAACACCCTGTATCAAGGTTTAATTTACAAAAAAAAAATAAACCTATTTTTGTCTATTCATGAAGTAAAATAAAATTTAAATCGCTTCAAAAGGTAAGAACTTGGGCTTGAATACTGCTACCATATATGGCCAGTTTATAATGCAAAAAACCATAAGTCGAAATATGTGAAATACGTATACATATTTTAATTTTAATATACAGTTATTAATTTACTAATTTAATGTTTCATTCCGATTCATTTAAATATAACTAAAATGTTAAGACTATATTAGTTGTAACCTGTCGAAAGTCAAATTGTAGGTTTGACAAGTAAAACCTTTTTCGATGTAAATTCGTGTCGGAAATTATAGTCAGTCACCGACGCGGAAATATAAGCTCTATCTTGGCGAATGCTATAGTCGTAATGGAACAAGCTGCAAATAATTTATTTTATTTTACAATTTATATGTATGTCGAAATGATTGATTTTGATTAATACATGGCTAAATATGGCAATGCCAATCAGAAGACATTGCACTTGATGTCTGTTGACACAGTGTTCTGTGTAAAATCCAATCGTTCATACATTCCAACCATTTCATGGTTATACTTAATTCTTCATTTCTAAGCATAAACAAACAACCTCAATCATTAAATACAGCAGTACGGAAACAGATTTAAAACTAAATTAATGACTAATGTGAGTAACGTGTAACTAATCATTCTTCATAATGCATACGACATATCATCATATCATTTTAGATTTAAAATAATAAATAAAATTAGTAAAATATGTTTTTTACGTATTTATAAGATTTATTTGAGTCAATACAATCTTTCAGGAATATTTTTGTTAGTTCTCTTTAGAGACTGTGTAATTCTTACGCCAACGACGTTTTTACTGAAAGTGTGAAAATTAATATTTCTTCACTTAACACGCAATAATTTTATATACAACCGGTAATACTGTTACTTTATTCTTATCAAAATCATTACAATGTGCTACATTATTTATCGAAATAAAAATGAAAAGTACTCCCTGGGGAAATAAAGTGATTGAAGGCCATTGATGGTGTCACCTAGGCAGAATTTTATCTTCTTAGTGTATATAATTTTTTAAAAATTAAAAACTAAATAGTTTTTTTTTCTTTTATAGGAATGTAATTCATTCTTACAAGTTTTACAACTGTTAATCTTAATAGTATCTTTTGTTACCTAAATAACGAAGTTTTTCGTTCGTATATAATAGTATTTTATGTATCTAGGACGAAAAGTGTTTTATGTCATACTGGTTTCTAGTTATTAAATAGTTCAAAGAAATATGCAACAATTTGTAGCAATATGAGTTTTGTATAAGTAGGCAAAGTCGCAATTGTTCGAAAATTCTAGCAAAATTTTGACACGTTGACAGATTGAAATTGAATTTTTCTGGTTTCGTTAACATTCTTATTCGCTATAATTGATGAAAAATATATTCCTCGAGATATTTTGGTTGAAGCTGTTGAGATGAAGAACAATTTAATGCCGCATAAATAAGCGATTGAATATGAAAGTAACATTTTAAAGTCCTAGAACTTTAAAATATCAATTTAAAGTTCTAAGACTTGTTTGTTTCACTTTTTGTTTTACTAATCGTTTTTAAGATTTATTTAATATTTATTTCCTTATTTTTACCTCTCGCTAAGAGAGGTATTGGATTCATGCTAAAAATCGCATATCCAGATTTTATTGAATAAGCACGTTTTAAGGTCCCTACAATCTGATTTTAACATTTTTACGATGATGTCTGTGTGTGTGTGTGTGTGGATGTGTGTGTGTGTGTGTGTTTGTATGTGGGATGTTGGAAGGACGATTACTCAAAAACTATAAGACTTTAAATTTGTTTAACTACGTATATCCCAATCGGACATTCATGGGAAGATCTGAAAAGGTTTTGGTAACAATTGAACAACCGGAAGTAGAAGATTCTTGAAAAAAAATCTTCTAAATAATATTTTTTGATTTTTTTTCTTAGTAATATTAAAGAAAATTAAATTCTCTATCTGATACATTTAAATATTTTATAATATATTCTATAGATTTAGAGATAAAAGAAATATATAAAATAGTCTGTTATAATAAATTTTACAGCCAAAAGATTGGCCATGGAAAATAGTTGAAAATTTAAATTGTTTGTAACTGACAGATAAATGACAGTGTCAGAAATCCGGAGATATTACTGAAGACTTTTTCTGGGAAGTACATACATTATATTATTTCTTAATGTATTAATAGTTAAATATTTAAAATTATAGGTATATATCCTTCAAAAATACTGTCAATCCTGACAATGTATTGGGAACATTTCGAAAAATTAGAAGAGGACAAAATTACTTCATAAAATGAATTTAAAATTAAACAATCTAAATATAAGGAATAGATATATGTAAGTAGAATTTTTGGTATAGAGTGAAGGTATACAAGAAATGTTAAATACAATAGGGCGCGAGCATTCATGTGATTTTGTCGGCCTTGACAAGCAGATATGGGGGCCCATGTCAGAATGATAGCTTGTAATTATGTATATAGATGTCAAGTATCAAAATTTCTCATTCTAAATTTAGTGATTTTCCAATTCCATGTGGTTTATTTTTCTCGACAAGTAAATTCCACACTCCTGGTGACAAATTAACTACGTGTACTTAGAAAATCTTGAAATTCTGAATGAAAAATTGACAATTGACATCCATGTACATAATTACTAATTATCATCCTGAAACAGGCCCCCACATTTGCTTGTCAAGGCCAACAATGTAACATGACTGTTCGCGCCCTATACTTATGTAACCAAAAAAGGAAGTGACGAGAGGTATTGTGCTGGCCACAACAGTTTTTTTTTTGAGATCATGTCAAATTTAGACTTACTTTACGAATTGCCTAAAATCTTTAAATCTTATATCATTGATTAAATAATATGTGTAGATTTCGGCCCTTATGATCATTTGTAGCACAATTTGTGCGCTATGTATTATAATGCCATCTTTGATTATTTTACTATTTATTAGCCGTAAAGATTTTAAATAGATTCTCGTTTAAGTGAATACAATTTCATCTGAAATGTTAAACAATTTATAAAATAATCTGAGCCGCACTTTTTAGTAATTACGGCCTCGGCCGTAAACAACTTCGCTCATACTTTAAAGATTCACTTTTCGTCCTAGATACATAAAATACTATTATATACAAACGGAAAAAATCGTTATTTAGGTATTATTATTTAATTATTTCGTAACATGTTTTATTGTAGTGAAAATAAATTAAAAATACATAAAAGTGGTATAGTAGATAATGGTTTATGTGGTTAATATATATTTATACACCAAGTGAGTTAAGATAATGTTTATCCGTGAAAAGAAAGTTTAATACATAATATTTTATTCAATTTTAATCCCCGTAGGTCGAGTGGGTTAATTTCTTTGAGTGAATAATCATTCTTAACTTACGTAATTTATACAATATTTTATTCAATCTTAATCCCCATAACGAGTGGGTTAAATTATTTGAGTGAATGAACATTCTTAATTCACGTGATTTATAAAATATTTTATTCAATTTTAACGAAATAATAATAAAAACCATTAATTTTTTTATTTTGACAAAATAAAAAACGAATCAATTAGTATGCTGTGCATGACTATCATCGTTGATAGACATCAAGTCGTTTATTTATAAATTATAATATTTATTTTTTTTATTTTCTGTTATTTGTGTCGTGAAAAGTAATGAAAATTACTGATCTGTGTTATAAACACTGTGATGAAAGTGTTATTCTCGTTCCTGATGTTATTTTAAATGCTTTATTTGTTCCAGTGAGTTAAAATTTTGTGAGAGTGACTTACTCACTGGCAAATAAACAGCTACTTATAGTTGTTGCCAACTTTTGGAAACTTATATGGCGAGCGCCAAGCATTTGACAGTAGTACTCAATACGTATTTAATATCGACACAACTATTGATCCATGTGTTTTTTCTGAGGTGAAAAATAGGGATGCATGGAAAACATTTGAATTTGACGTGAATTTGAAATTTGAAAATATTTGTGTTTTTGATTTGTATTTCTACTGAGCGAGTTTTTAATGTAATAATGTTTAATTTTGTGTGTTCATATAAGATATCCGTGTTTTATTTTCAACCTAGTTATAATTATTTCATTGAAAGAAGTTATCGAATCTATTTTGAAATTAAAATTTTATTGTGCATATTATTTATAAAATATAATTTAATATCATATTTGTATACATACATTTTAATATCAAAATACATTCATATTAACTAACAAAATTAAAATATTTTGAATAAAATTAAAAGCGGATTGCCTAATTGCGGTTGTATTCCAATCACCAGGTGTAATGTTCAGTTCAAGTATACATGAGTCTAAAGAGTGTATTGTCTATGGTTGTTGCTATTAATGACAGTTTAAAAAGCCAAAATTGAATAAAATATATTATTATAACATTTATTATTGTTAAACCTATTCCAAATAAAAGACTGAAACAATATTACCCTTATCACGAACGCACTTTTATAAAGAGCACAATCTTCATAAGAATATAATATATATATATATATATATATATATATATATATATATATATATATATATATATAAAAATAAAATAAATAAATAAATATTTCATCACGGCATATTACCCATTGCTGGGTGTGCCAATCTGCTTTGTACAGATATCGGTAATGATGGAATATTTGTACCGTGTGGGCGCTTACCAGGCGTCACCTCACGGGCACTCCATAAAAGTGCTTTTATTATAAAAGTGCGCACGTAATGCGGGACTATATTTTTAATAAAATTGGCGGAGGTAACCGCAAAAAATGATGTAGCGGGGCCGCATGTGACCCGCGGACCGTAGTTTGCCCACCCCTGGTGTAAATAGAAGTTATATTTGTAAGAATGTATATTTTGTTAGAAAACAAATGATCATTATTTTGTTATTACAGCCTACCTAATGTGGCTTATCAGGTTAATTATTGATAAAATTCTCTAAGTTTTTGTAATTTATTTCTTCAATAAACATGCACTTCAAGCATATCTTTGAATTCGTAATTTTACATAATAATAATAATAATAATAATAATAATAATATATTTAATTGTTTCAAGGACTACAACCTGATACAATAGAAGGAAGACAATAATTTAATTTTCCTTAATATTAATAATAATCCAATAAACATTACCAAAAATAAGATTACAGAAATACCATTTATGATAGTTATACAAATCCAAAATAAAGCAATTATTGCCCCTAAGTGGCAATTGTAGCATAAGAACAATGCTTGAAAGTTTACACCTTAATTACAAAAAGATAATTCCAGTATCTGTAATAACCTAGATGTACACACAATATAAATTTAATTAAAATCTTTAGCAACCATACATATTTTTTATAAATTCATGTACAAAGAATATAAACTTAATTTCTTCAATTTTTTTGAAAATAGAACATTTGATAGTGATTCTAAACATGCCATAAAATTGATGTAAATAATTAGTTTAAATAAATTCACTTTTGAAGCAAACCAAATCTGTCCTGCATAAAAATGAGGTTAAACAATGTGAAGTACAACATTTCAAGTTTTATCAATATAACAACCTGTAAACAGTCAGTATATTGCAATAGGGTTCTCGTTAGAAGCGAGTGTGGATGGCAATTACCAGGAAGTTACTCATTTAAAACAAAGCTTCTAATTTTAAAAGAGTTAATTGTATAATAGAATATTTTGTTGATTTTTTCAATATACTTATCTTGGTTTTTGTGTACTACGTAATTTTACATAGATTCTAACTATATAAAAATACATTTGGATGTCCCATTTGAATTATGAAAGTTAATGTTAATGCCACTTCTGGATAAACCGGAAACGCTCCCATCATGCCAAATACCATGATTTGTGAGCCCCCTAAGCATAGTTTACAAATATATCATTAAAATTAAAAAATAATAGTAAATAAAAAAGTTATTTTGAGTGGCCCGTTTTTAAGTGTCACCTGTATACACACAGAAAAACTCTGTAATATTCAATCTTCTGATTTCTAACAGTTGAAATTGCAATAAAGACTGCTAAAATTTATGAAACTAAGCGAGTGTTCTTATCAATTATCCTAAATTTTTATTTATTTATTATAATTATATTTGGTAGCTTTTCTGAACGAAAGAACAATAATTCTTTTATAACCTTATTATAATCACTAACACCAACTCATTAGTATAATCTGTTCGGCGCCTTAAAACAAATATAATCATCCATATAGTTCTTGCATTCCGACCATATCTTTCCGAGATAAAAATTAATTGTCAGGTATTATTACACCTCTCTATTTCATGTCATTAATCTATTCCCGCCAAAAGCTCCCCCCAACTCTCCTTTAACTTTGGGTGCATTGAGGCTATCCTTTTCTGGATTCACTATCTCTTTCTTACTCATAAGGTGTGCGTATGTAGGATTGTTCCTACTTGCGTTGACGTAAGCTCAGTACTGCGTTACTGCATGAGTGCATGACGCATTTTATTACACATGTGGTTCATGTTCGTAAGGGAGGGAAGGACCTACGCACCTGGCCCTACGGCACCGGTGCAGGGTTGTAGTAGGTATATTTCGAGACCACGTGGTGTGAGGGTTTGATACAATTTGGTAGGTGACCTCCAAAATTAAATTTTATCGCAATATAGAAAGAATTTGATAAACAGGAAGATGCATCTTGTGCTGTACGTGATAAAAAAGAAGTAATTTGTGTTTGAATTAGGTAATAATATTCGTAACATTTTCATGGGTATAGTATATTACATCCGAGGTGGAATGTTTCATTAGAGCCGAGGCCTCTTTATACTAGCCTCGAGGTGAGATACAGCGCGAAGCTGTAATGAAACTCCCACTGAGGTATATATACTATTTTAATCACAATCTTCCTCTTTTTAAATCAATAATTTTCAGAGTAAATCATTAAGTTATAACCTTTAATTTTATTTAGCTCTATTAAAATTTGTTTAGCCTACTTTATTATAGGGATCTATGACAATGTTGCTATAGGCGACCCGTACTTAAACATTTCCAACCCGTGGGGTGTTATTTTCCACCCAAGAGATTGTCATTGCAGTTAGGAATGACGTATTTCCCAACCTCTAAAAGGTTAGGAATTGATATTACTACAATGATTGTGAATAAAATATATTTCCTATATCCCATGCGTAGTAGTTTCACATATTGGATCGCAGTACGTGAAGTGTGATTTTTTAATAGCGATACGTAAAATGCAATACATTTTTTTGGGGGTTATTTTACAATCGAGCGAGAAATAAATACTCTCAAACTAAAATGACGGAAAATAACTAATGTTTCCACTAATGTGAAAAAAGTAGGTAAAACCGTAAAACATAAGATGTTTTTTGTTGTCTGAAAGTTGATCCAAAAACTCCATGCATTCGTTTTAAAATCACAAATTTTCCGCACTTGTACCTATTATTTATTTTATGAACGAACTGTATACTATTAATTGAGTTGATGTATTTGTTGCTCCACAAATTATAGACCAAGTGACCCAGGATAATTCTTCTTTATTATCACAATAATTTCAATTAAATATTTCGCTAATTGTCTCCTTGACATTATTTCCGCCAATCTTGAGTTCAAAATTCACATTCAAACATTTCCATTTCAATCCACTAACAAGCTCAGTACAAAGGCAATAATCTTAATCTTTTCCATTTTTCACAATGAACGTGTTTTACCAGCTAATAATTACTGGGCCATTAGAGAACCTTATCCTCTGTGAATCCAGTCAGTACGGGCCTGGATCGCTCCCTACTTCCCCCTCCAGAGCCGGCATGCGGTCCCATTTTGTCCCAGTGCGTGTCTGGATAGGCAAGCCGGAGCGCCCTAGTCAGTCGTTAGTCGTCGCGTGGTAATAGTAGGTTGAGAGATGTGCTAGTACCAACACGGGGAGATAGTGTAGTGTTTTGTTCGTCCTTCGCCGTCGAAGGGCGATTGACTTTTGTTTCCCTCTAGGATTAATCATGGCTCATTTTTACCCGGAATACAACATGGAAGTGTAAGTGGTTTTTTGTTGATTGTTTTTGTGGTGTATACACTGTCTGTTTTCAATGTGGTTGATTATGTTTTGTTGTGTTATGAAGAATGCAGTCATCTGTTTCTTGATTAACTGGAGTTTAGCTGCAAGATTTGCTTGGAAGTGTTAAGTTAACATATGGTTGTTTGTTGACACAACTCAATGTCATGTTTGCAAGTTGACAGTTGCAAGTCTTTACTGATTGCAACAATGTAACCAATACTGGACAACAATCGTGCATATTCTTGTTGTTTACTTTATTATAATCATTGACATTTGGATAAAATTACTTGTAATCATTGAAATTTTTAATTCTTCATAAAAAGTGCATGCGTGCATATATGCATTAGTTATAAATACTTATGCTGACTTAATGTTTACATTCAACCGCTTTCTGTTCGTAGTAGACCACTGATTATTCTCGGTGTCGGTAAATAAAACTGACGGTTAAAATGATGTCATATGTTCGATTTTTATAAGCCATTCTGGTATGCTTGTAGATTAACCAATCATGTGCAGACATTTGAAATTCTAATACATTAATGGTCCTGTTTTTATAGTGTTGTAATCATAGGTCATGATTTTTACGGAGAACGCTGAATCGCCAAGAGCGGGAAATGCAGTAAAAATTTTATGAATGAAGATGTTTTCGAGATCTTTATGTAGTATAATCACGATATTAAGGTCACTTTTGGCGGAAACTATTAAGATCGTGGATCATACACTTATTTATAGGTTATAATGAAACAAGTTCTGCTTCCTTTCATGCTACATGTGTATGTTATGTAAATGTGTACATGTATCATGTTTCATGTATCTACGAGCATTAGATAAATAGTAGAAAGGATATGATATATAACTTAGGTTTTATTTAGGTTTACCTAGTACACTAGTATTGTGAGATATGAGGTTAGATATGTGTAGCAAATCTTAAACTAACCTATTACATGTACTTTCCCTTTACGATTCATGCATTTTCTTTGATTCTATGGTTAGGAAATTTTGGACAAATTTCACACATTTACACTAACTTATGAACTTATGTATATCATGGAAATACATAAATATATACCTACATAAAATTCCGGGGAAGACCTATAAAATGCATTTTTCCCTAATAAATTATTGAAAATTGAAACAGTTTGACCATTGTTTGACAATATTGTGATACAAACTATGGCCGGGGGTGGCGCTAGTGTTTATCCATTGATGGTTTCACGGTAGGTGGGCGCAGAAGGCGCGCGAGTCCTGCTTTTAAAATCAGGCAACCAATCAAATTGCTAGACATGATACGTCATCCTAATTAATATTTAAATAAAATTCTTTCGCTAATACTCATGTTCGCATTCTTATCTTACTTGAAATGTGATTATGGTTTAGTACCCCATTGATTTATATTACCTACACAACTACTTGGAACGACTGTGTATTAAAACTTGCTATTTTCACAGGAGACAAATTTCTTAAGAACATTATAAGGGTTGGAAGAAAGAACCATATTCAAATTTTTAATATTTGATTTAAATTTTGCCAAAGATAATGATATAGAAATTAAAAGTGATATTCAATAGTCTATTGATTATCTATTGAATAGACATTCATAATTAATAACATCCCGCAGAGATGGGTTATACTTATACATACCGCATTATCAGTTAAGTCAGTTCAGTATAAGTTGAGACAGCATGCTATAAAAGTAAAATTTATTGAGCTTTTGTTAACCAAATTTTTTTATGGTGTCCCAAAATATTCTTAGTTTTTTTTAGTAACTTAAACACAATATAAATTTATTTGAATAAAAGTTGTATCTATACGTAGGTATTTAAAGACATGTATGTTTAAACGTTCTACATAATTATTTAAATTTATACAGGAAGTAATTAACCTTCGATTTGAATATATATTTTTTTCTTATTACAATTGTCAATTGTTAAAGAATTAGGTTATAATTTGTGGCGCGTTTATATTCAAAATCGATAAATCCCACAATTATATTCCAGGGAGAATTGTATTCAATTTCGTTATTCAAATCAAACAAAAAAATAAAAAATAATAGATTCTATAATCGGGCCATGTGCTACTCTGGCCTATTCAGTAAATCGGGGTTTTTCGGCAGACAGACTCCAAGAACTAGCGTTAAAACTGTCATTTCAGAAGACTTTTGACAGTTTTTTCACTTCAATGCTGTAAGAAGAAATCCACCAAAAATTGGGTACAGTTCAGGTTTAGGGTTTTAAGAAATAGAATGATGTGCGTTTCAAGTTTAAGCAATTAAGCATCAATAAAATTTGCGGTTTTATTCCTGGTTTAGGTTTGGTTTGACCTAATGAAAATTTGATTAATAACTTCAATGGTTAACACAGACAGTAACGCAGACGCAGAAGGCGTCGACGATCGGCTGTATTTGTAAGATTACGCTTACTTTTCGAACCATAAATGAACCTGAACCGGAGCTGAACTCTCCGTTTCGATTCTGACTTGAGTTCAATTGAAAAATATATCTGAGGTTCGGTTCTAGGTTTAAATTCGCTAAAATATTACGGTTTAGTTATGGTTTTGGTCCGGTATGTGTTCCGGTTCGATAGCCTGATATGAATATATTATTTGTATGCAATTGTAATTTATTTCATTAAGTTCAGTTTATTTTCTTGTTTTAGATGTTTTGTAATATTGTTATTTAAATGTTTTTTTTTTCCGACAACTTTCCAGTATTCGGCTTTCAGTGTTCGGCACAACCCTATTGGGATATTTCAATAAAAATGTGAACCTAGTATCGAAATTTGGAACTAAAACAAATGAGCAATTTTATTTTATTCGTATATTTTTACATATGCGCGTATAGTTTATATATTGAAAAATAGATAATAGAAATAATATTTACATTTAATTAAACTATTATTATCTAATATTTATTGTAAATTTGGCCCTAAAAAAATACTAAACGGTGAAGATAACCTAACAACTAATAACTAAATTATTTAAAATGAAATATAATAATTAATCTACTGCTACACCTAATAAAACAGGAAACAAGGAAATATACTCTACCTAAAATAATAATAAACGTTAAAAGGAAAGTCAAAATACGTGAAAAATTAAAGAAAAACTACTGACAGCAATGTTACGTTTATGGACATTAAATAAAAGTGCTTCCTTATCGAAGGTTTGACGTTGGTGCACAACGCCATCTCTACGTAATGAAATATCCCAATATTCGTTCATGTCTGCTTCAATTTTCTGCTTAAACTTTGTAGGCATCTGTTTACTGTTTCCAATTTTCATATCCATAATGCAGTAATGGCCGATAACATATTTCATCTCAAGTAGCTCTTAAGAATTTTGACCTTGCGTCGTTTTGAAGTTACCGCGTGTGTACTGCAGTTGCAGTTTGAAGCGACAGTAGATTTGCACATAAATTACTAATATTTTATATCCTGTAGTTAATGTAGTTTATCTAGTTGAAAGTTTTTCATTACATGGAGTTATGTTTATTGTGGTTTCGAGATAAACTGTTTCCTATTTTTATTGATAAAGTTTATCATCTTTGAACTTGCAATTAGAATCTGCATATAAATAAGTGTTATAATAGTTGTTTAGGCGTACCTAAATAGATTGTTGCATAATTTGGAAAACCGTTATTTAATTAATGGAAGTTTATTACAATTTATTTCTTTTTGTGACCTTTACAGTTCATTACGAAAGTTTTTAGGTTTGAGGAAAAAGAATAAGAGATCACAATGTTTTTATTGTTCATTATATGATTTAAAATCTATATTAATTTCATTCATGCTTTTAAATTCTTACCAGAAAAAGTATACCTAATTTTTGATAGTATTATTTAATAAACCATTTGACAATTGATACTCATCCAGGGGCGGCGTGGAGTTGGGTTTGGTATACATGTTCAAGACAATCTCTCCTTTTAATGCCTTCATTAAACCGATCGAAGAGTATGCAAGATTTTCTGTTCAAATGATATTCCACCTATATTTTTGTAATGGGTCAATAAACCATTTTTTATGTAACTTCAAAGATATGACCATTAATGAGAACCCGACATGAAAATTCCGTATACATATTAAGCAAAATATGTTTTTTTAAAGTTTCGCAATGAGTTTATGACGTCACCTGTGACAGACCAGTGGCATTCTAATAGTATATTTTCATGAATTCCACCATCTTTATCCCTTTCGGTACTTAGGGACATATATGTCCCATAACTTGTTTAAAAATTACAACTGGATATCTAAGCCATTGAATTTATACTAGTTTCTGTCCCAGTACTGTTCTAAGGTTTCGCTGAAATATGGGAATTGCGGCCACATGTCTGGGTGTTTTGTTTTTGCTTTAGTGAAGAATGCTTGCAAATATGAAAATGTATGTTTCAATTGACATGAAAATTGTTTTGGACCTGGACGCAGATGTCGTTATTGTGAAAAAATGTTCAGAGGGGGATCAAACTATTTGTGTGTCTTATAATGTTGCTTTGCGCAAAATTTGTTTTTTGAAAAGTAATTGTAAGTATATTTTTAGTGAGAAAAAAATAATTATAAATTCACTGTTTATATTGTTGGGACATATGAGTACGTGTCCCACACTAAATCCTACAGGGATACATATGTCCCGCATATATTTAAAAAAAACGAACGATGAAGAAAATAAAAAAAATAAAACTGATATAATCTCATACAGTCTACATTGTAATTTTGTCATAAAAATATTTGAATTCGTAAAAAATAAAATCCGCACCGAAAGGGTTATTTCATATAATGGCCGGACGCTGTGGAATTATAGCCGGGATTATTAGCTGGCATATCTCTGGCCAATAGAATCAAATCCACAATCGTCACGTCATAAAATGTTTAATTCGCTAAACTTCATAATGTATTTTAAATTTATTTAGCTTTTATACATATATTTTTTTTTATATTTTTATTAAGGTTTATGGGCCCATTCTGCTTATGTTTATTAAATTTGTTTAGGAATATCCATCTATGAAGTCAAAAATATAAAATCACGATTAAAAATGCTTACATTTTTTACCTCCCGCTACCCTTGGTAAGGGAGGTATAGGAATTGTGCTAAAAAACGCATATCGAGATTTTGGTAAATCACCACGTTTTTATCCAATCCATTTTTAAAATTTTCACGATGATGTGTGTGTGTATATGAATATGAATATGTATGTGTGTGTTGATCCTCTTTACGCTCTAACTCAAATACTGTCATTCGGAAAGTTTTGAAACCATGTATTTCTACCTTATTCTAATATGGAAAGAACCCATTAGATTTTGGTGGCAATCAGATAACCGGAAATGGCAGTTTACTTGAAGCTCAAGATAGTTTTTCTTCAAAAAATACTTTTAAATGTATTTTATTCTCAATTTGCTATAAAAATTAAAGATTATTCTATTTTCTACAAGTTTGCTTTAATACTTTTTCTATATATTGTATGGATAAATTTATAAAGTAATATAAAAATTATATACATAGGTAAATGGCGGGAGGTATTGTGTTGGTCACATCAGATTTTTTATATTATTATATCTACCTTGGTACACGTTTTAAATATGCAAAACTTCAAATTGCGAATAAAAGGGAGATATGTTCTGTAATTTATTCTGAAACTTCTTTGGTTGTATTCGACCGGTGTGTCATAGACATCATAGCATTCTTCGATACTGTCGTTGCCGTGTGTGATCGGCATTACTTTTGGGCAAAACTATGTCCCTGTTTCTATATGCTCCAATTGGTAATGTTTTCTTGGTGACCCCCGCCCCGAGATTCGTTACGTTAGACGTCCTTGCCGAGGCGGAAAAGCAAAATTTTAATTACCCCGAGCTGGGGTGAGTGTCCCATGCCCATGCAGTTGGGCTGGATTCGCAATCGGCACAGCAGAAGCAGATCCGGCTCCTCTCCGCTCTGCTATTGTGGAATCGCGACGTCTGGCGGTAACAAAGGCAGCAGCTGCGTCGACTGGCACGCGTCTTAAGAAATCATCCATCTAACATCTTGCGCTTAGAGGGAAGTCACCCTTGTGAGACCGAGACCGGGACCGGGGGTTGTCACAAGAAACTTTTATTTATTGAAGGGAGATCTGTATGCTTTAATTTTCAACAAACAGCTGACTGTATATGAAACGAAAGTAAACTTTAACATGTATGGCATGGATGGTACCGAAAACACACATTGCTTATTTTTAACTACCTAAATTTATTTTACGGAGATTTGTAGGTACTAAATAAACAAGAAATATAAATTTCTATATAATCTGCGGTTAGCAGATTAGCACACTCGGCAATTAGTAATAGCTATGATAATATTCGTATTCATAAATTTCTTATTTGAAAATATAATTAATGAGGTCGCCTGGCTATGAGCATAAGGTGACCGGTTGTGATTCGGACGGTTCGAGTTTGATTTCAATTAAGGTCAAACTTGAAACTTGCAATTTTTTTTCAATTTTCCAATAAAATAAAGTGACCCCTGTGGTGCTCTCCACTACATAATCTTTAAACAACGAGCCACTTCGCGTGCGAGTTCTACAAAGGACGAGTGCGATAATGGGCCTTATGAAAAATGTTTTTTACACTATTGAGGTAATTTTATAATTTTTTTAAAATGCGACTTGTCAAAATATAACTTGGTAAGTATTTTTTTTCAGTTATGTTGGTAGCGCTTCCGCTTCCAGTTGAAATTTTTAACTTCACAAAAAGATAATACATTGTTAACTGACAGTATTTTGAGGCTATATGTCATTCATTTGGCATTTTGTTTTGAAAGCAGTCGTACCACCTCTTAATAACAAAAAGCACCAAAAACAGTGCGTTTATAGATCTTCTTAGTGACGTGTTTTCAGTGCGTTTATGGACTCATAATGACACCGAAATAAAATAACATTATAAACTTCAATGAGGTGTTTTTATTCTGAAATTCGAATTAGTACCTTCTATAGTATTAATAAATATAATAATGTTGTGTAGTGCCCCGGTATAGGAGATAGGAATCTCCTCTGCAGGGTGATGTGTGTATGTCAGTGGATTTGTTTGTTTCAGTGTAATGATGGTTGAGAATTAGACATAGTCTTGTATTCTCGGTTATTAACGCCTGCGAACTTTCACGTAGTGAACAGAGATGGCTCTCTGCCAGAGTGGTGAAGTAGCGCTCTACGGCAACTAACCGTGTTGGAAGTATAGTATACCTACGACAGAGGGAAACGGAGTGCCCGGAGAAAAACCCTCCTGATATTCATAGCATAATAGTACATGTGATTTTCTGTTCAAATTTCTGTATATATTAAACACTGTAGCAATTTAATTATAAAAATATATATGCTTACAACAAAATGATCTTCACAGAATGAAACTTGATTTTGACTAATAAACTATTTTTTTATTATTATTATTACTTTTATTTGGGCGCAAAACTTTTTTCTACAACCATGTTTGAGTCTTTACAAAATATAAAAATTACAAAAAAATGGATAGAACTAGTATATCATTGACAGCTGTCACTCCTTTAAATGTTATCGGCGGCAAATGTAAGCCATTCCTTCATTGGTGAGTAGTTTTCTGATGTCCAGGCGACAGAAAAGGCGGAAATTTAAATATTCTATTTTCAGAGACAATTTTCTCATGAATAAAGAATAATATGAACGAAAATAAAAATACGGTATGAGCTATAGTACGTTTACAAAAAAAAATCATTAATATTCGCGGCTAGCCTACCGTAATGATGGACGTTACGATCCTTGTAGTGTAAATTAATTATTTTTATTATAATATTTATAATACCTGTAATATTAACATTTATTCGAGCATTCCAACTGTGGGCATATTCAAACATACATATCTATAAACACGGGATAATTATCTTAATGAAGCAATAAATTTTTATTGAAAGACCGATACTAAAATCATAGGTTTTTAGTAAAATATGAGGCACAATAAAATCTAATTCACTGAATTTTACATTCTCGTAAACATTTGTAATATTTCACACATGTCTATTGTATATATAGTAGATAAATTTAAACTGCCTTTATTTAAGTTTAAAAGCTCTTAAATTTTATTTAAGTCAGTAGTAAAAGTTTTATTGCTTGGATATTGTTAAAGTAATGGTTGTACTTCCAATTTAATGCTATCAGAAAATTTTACTTACGAATTAAAAAGAAATTCTTAAGATAGCTTGAAATTCTTGCCTTTATTTGCTTGACTAATTCATAAAATTTACAAAAAATACAGGAATCCTTAGAAGAAGTATTCAGTATTTATTCGTACAAAGAAGAAAGAAATAGTTATTTATATAGCAATAAAAGAAAAAAATCTGTTGTGGCCAGCACAATACCTCTCGCCATTTTATTTTTATGTTGCATACAGCGCTAGCAGTTATGTAACTTTGTTGGCCTTGGCATGCAGATATGGGAGCCCGTGTCAGAGTAACACTAGTAATGTACATAGGTGTCAAGTATCATAAGTTTTCATTCAAAACATTATGATTTTCCGAATCCATGTGGATTATTTTCCTCGACATTTATATTCCATACTATGAATGATAAATAAACATCAGAATATTTTGATATTTTGAATGAAAAATTATGACATATGACAATTGTGACATCTATGTAAATAACTAGTAGCCGTCATTCTAACACGGATCCTCATATCTGCTTGCCAAGGCCAACGAAGTTACGTGTCTGCTCGCGCCCTATAAGTAACAAATTTAACATTTCTTGTACACACAAATAATTGAAATTGTTTCTCTTCTTTCGTTCTATGAGAAATTTTGTCCTACTATTCTAATATATTCAAAATTCTTCAAATTCGTACCTCCCAGAAAAATCTTCCAGTAATGTTATCAAAACTGTTGATTTTTGACACTGACATTTTGCATTCATCTGTCAATTAAAAACATTTAAATATCTCAACTGTTTTTTGGGCAACGAGATTTATTACAACAGGTTATTCTATATTATTATATCCTATATCTCTAAACCTATACGAGATATAATAAAAAAATTAAATGTGTCAGATTGAGAATTTAATTATCTTTATTATTTGTAGTAACAAATTTTCAAAAAATATTTAAAAATTACTTTTTTAGAAACTACCTTTTCCGGTTGTCCAATTGTTACCAGAACATATTCAACTCTTCCCATTACACACACACACACACACACACACACACACACACACACACACACCAAACATCATCGTAAAAAATTTATAATCGGATTGTAGGGACTTTAAAACGTGCTTATTCAATAAAATCTGGATATGAGATTTTTAGCATGAATCCAATATCTCTCTTAACGAGAGGTAAAAAGTGTTATATTTTACGAATCAACTATTATTTAAAATTGAAAATTATTGGTTAAGATGAGGTACATCTAAAAGAGTGAAAAAAGACACGCAATGATTCATTTATAAACAAAATGAATAAAGTGCTTTTTACAATGGACATACCAAAAGAGAATATTATAAATCCTTTTTTTACCCATTAAGATGGAAGTGTTTGCAAACACTATGTAAATTAACTTCATAAAAAACTGAATTAAAACTAGCTATAAATTCAGATCATAAACTATTCTTACAAGTAGTGACAATGTAAAAAAAAACACCGCCCCTAGAAGTTACCCCAAGACATAAACAAAATTATCCACCATTTATAAAATCACAAGAAAAATAAGTTCATACCTAGGTAACATATTCCAACAAATCGGCATAATTCAAAATTTGATATCGCTATTGTTCCCCCAGCCCTGAAGGGACAGGGGGGGTAGCATGACACTTGAATAGCGTTCCTTAGGGTCTGGTCTCCAGTCCAGGTATGTATTCCCATCCCTACGTAAGGAATCAGCGCATCGCAACTAGTAAAGCAACAAACGTGGGAATCACAGCGCAGCCCTACACTCCGACATACATAATGTAAATCTTCATAATGAGGTCGATGATCTCAGATAGAATATAGATCATTAGAGCACAGCTTCTGTGAGATTGCGCTTTTTAGGAATTATCCAGGCATTCTTACAAGTCTTTACATAATTTTACATGCAAATCAGGCAATTTGAATAGTTTTATTATTCCTTCATTAGGGAAACGGTTTAAATGCAGTGATTTAGGGTGCAGCCTAATTAATTTTATTATGAGGAATGACTTCGGAGGTTAAAATTGTATAATTTTACCCTATATCAGAATAACCGAATCTGGAACTGAAATTTGGGGCACATTTTAAATTACAATATTAATTAATCCAGTTTAATGGCACCGGCACCGATACAATCTAAAGATGATCATTTTACTTTTAAAGTGGTTTCCCTTGTTCATTACAATGTTGAATTTTTTTCACTGTGCTCACAGTAAACTCTCCTATAAGAAGAAAATTAGGTACTTAAAAAAATATCGTGTAGTGTAAAACCGTATTAGCGGAAGCGGGATTAAGAATCAGTAATAGATGTTTTACATAAATAAAGTTTTATCATTTTGGTTATGCACTAGAATTATTAAGAATAAGAAAATCAGGTATAGGCAGTGAAAAACAAAATTTGCGTTGTCATTTTAAATAGTTATTTGAAATTAACTTAAAAGTTAGTTAGAACCAGCGCCGTGCGGTGGCATTTTGGCGCCTGGAGCACATAATATTAAATTTGTCGCCCTAAGAGCAATATTTATTTATAAAATAGTAATTTTTTCATTCATTTGGTTCAATACAGCAGAATATAGAACTAACTGCTATAGCTGCTTAACTGGGTGATTATCAGGAGCGTATTAATCAGAAAATATCTATCATTTCAATTCTCTAAGCGCCTTTTAACAAAAGGCGCCTGGAGCGATTGCTCCTTTGCTCCATATCACCGCACTGCCCTGGTTAGAATAGAACTTAATTTTTAAATAGAGATTTTATACATATGACTTCTAAGGACTAAATTTAAAAAAAAAACGTTCTTTAAAAACTCATGTCCATTAGATATTAATTATTGAAATTTGCATAATATTTTGAAAAAAGTCACGTGACTTTGAACAGAATGTGACGTCAAAGTTCATACAGCTTAACGTGAGACAAACGATCGCCTACTTTTATTTATATAAACAACGTAGGTGATGGACATACTGTTTTCGTGTTGGCTGACTATTAATGACGTGTTCTATGTCACATGAGTGTGGGGTTGTTTTACATCACTATTTCTGGCGCCAATCTTTTTATTTAATTATTTACGAAAATGACAACAAAAATTATTGTTGTTATTACAATGAAAAATATTGCATGAACTTTCATTCAAAATACTTTTTAAAAAATGTGAAACCGGTTCATTATTGTTGCGAGTGTAAACATGGAATTAATCAAAGAAGATTTTTTTTCAGTTTTTTTGTCATACACGGAGAAAAATTTATACTTATTATAACAATAAATGTATATACTATAGCAATAACTTATCGTACGTATGGTGACAGCATTTTGAGTATCTACACCAACAATATAAATATTACTAAAATATAGCAATATAATATGTGTAGATCAACAATAATTTTGATTACCAAAATAGTTATACTGTCAAGTTATAGTATCAATAAAATTTATTAACCATAGCAACGAATTATAACTATACTAATTATACAAATTTGCTTTCGTATGTATTTTACATATTTAAAGTATCAATCTGATATACGTAACATCCCATTTCAGCAATAATTACATATTTATTTTAACAAAAGGATATTAATACTAGCATTTCAAAATGCTTATTACAAGTATTTGATATATACACTTTAGCAATAAAATGTTAGCTAAAACTAATATCATTGATTGTTACATTTAGGCCTCTCGTGGATTTGTCGACTAGATCATTCGCGATCATTCATAGAATGCGAAATAGCAGAATTCAATTTATTTGCAGGCTTAAAATAAATAAAAACAGAAAGTAATAATTTATTTAAGGCCTGTAATAAATTTAATCCAATTTACCTTTCTTTCCAATGCAAACTATGAATGGTCGTGAACAATATAGACGCCAAATCCTTATGAGAAGCCTAAAATGTAGCAATCGACTATAATGAATTTAATTATATTGTATTGCGAATAGCAATGTTTATATCAAAACCATGTAGAATATAATCAAATAATCAACACTAGTATTCAAAGTACAAAAATATTATATTTGTCAATGTCTTATTACATATAATCACAGATAGAGAATACAAGAACAACAAAATAGAAACTGTGCTTAAATTTAAAATAAATAATAATAAGTATAATTTCAGGTTGAACTATTCTATTACTTACTTTCCATTCATTGTTTGCGACAAAAGTTTATTTACGGTAATATTACAAATCTTTTGCCTGTTATCATTTGTTAAGCATAATTTGTTATTAAGTATTATTTGGCTAGTAATGGTGCGTTTTAATATATTTTCTAAATTCTAAAATTAATGTGAATAAGTAGAATATTTTTCAACAAATGTTTTAGTAAGTATATATTTACCCCTGGAAAAACACTGTTTTCCTCCAGTGATTCTTTGAATTTTTCTAAAATAAAAGAAAGTTTTAATTGAATCTAACATTAGTAGCTAATTTCTTATTACTTTTCGTTGCTTGCAGTTGTGCCGGTTGTACTTGCAGCTGTGCCTGTTCTACTACTTGCAGTTGAAGTAGTGTAAGTTGGGGTTGCAATGGTTCCGTTAAATCAGCATAAGATATCGGTATATTTACAATATCTAAACTTACATTGTCATCAGCTACGTAAATTTCACTGTTCGTACTGGATTCTGAATTATAAGTAGTAATACTAGTACTATCTGTATCTGCGTTGTTTTCATTATTGACACCAACCTACAACACGATAATTCATTACGAATTTGATAATCACGTCAAAAAACAAACAGGGCTTAATTTATCATTAACTACTTACAAATGTGCTAAATATTAAGTTTTTATGTTTTTGCTGAAACAGAAGTCTTCCTCCAATTTCTTCATTTATTTGTTCCTCTAAAACATAAAATATATATACATTACTAATATACACTGCGAAAGTATTGTTATTAAATAACAAAATGTAGGAAAAAGTACACATGGAATAAATTTACCTTGAAATAAATCTACGTAGGTCTCGAAGTCCCACTCGATAAGTATATTTTTTACATAATCTTCTGCCGTTTTATAACACTTATTATTTTAATAACTATACTCTAATTAATACAAATATCTACACAAAACTACGCGAAACGAAGAGCTTACGATAAAAGTGAACACGCGAAGAATCTGGTGTACACTCGTAGAGACTTGCGTTCTGCGTTGTCGACGATCCCATAACAGTACAAATATTCGTCTCAGCAATATTAGATATTTGTCTTTATTATATTATATTACTCTAACATATATCAATATATTTGTAATTTTTACAATAATCCTAGCTACTTAGATTTGTTATATTTTATTGTTACATTCAGCAAAACACAATTGCTACTAATTCTAGCAATCTGTATATAGAATACAGCATTATAAATGGATATAATAATAATACGATGTCGTTACACCAATAGCAATATTAATATTGCAACACTATCTACAAAATTAAACGCAAGTTTTTAGTAGTAAGTATATATATTGTTGATGGAAATATAATTTTCTTAACAATAAGTTTTCAACAATCTATTTTTCTCCGTGTACTCATCTGATTTTGCAATGTGCGATTTTTTGATACTTTTTGGACGTAAAAAAAATGACGGGCTGGAAGATTTTAATTTGAAAAAAGATTGATGCAACAATGCAATTCATTATTATTTTGAAAGCATTCCACAAGATTGGTTGGGAGCTTTTAAGAAGTGAGAAGAGAAAAATGGCGAAGAGTACTTCGTTGATGGGCGCTATAAGAACACATTTAAAATAAAGTTTTAAAAAGTATTAACTGTGTGTGTGCGTAATCTGGCTTTTTCGGCCAACTTCGTCAAGTATCAGTTCGTGTCGAATAATTGTATATTTAAAATTTGGATTTCTGTAATTATTTTTAAATAAAACATTATAATTATTTTACTTCAATAAACTATATTGTAAGTATGAAATGAAATAATAGAAAGTGATCCGAAATAGCAACATTCAGAGAAAAGTACTACTAAAAATAATTTGAATTATAAAACAAAATTTGATGTTAAAACCTTTGAATATATAATACATATAAGAATGGCAACGCATATGGCCTAGCAACATACTATATCTGTCTCTTTTTATTCACAAAATTATTATAGATAGCTAGTGACTCCTACCATAAAACTATGAACTACGGTAAATCGTGCTGACAGCATTGCCAGATACTATTTGTTAGAGGTATTCAATAATCAATAATTCAAAAATATTGTTTCATAATAACCAGATAATATATTTTGAATCTTCAATGTACATGTATACTTGTTTTACAGTAGCAAACTTAAAAACCTTTATAAAATCTTAACTTGCTGTTCTAGCTACGTGGCAATACTGTGCAACATCCACCTATTATGTATTTTTTGAACTAACTCAGAAATAATTCGTATAGGGAGGGATAGATGGCACCTTCTCTCGAAATATTTAATCTAAATACATTACGTTGCCATTCTTATATGTATTATATATTCAAAGTTAAAACTTATACTTATGATTAAATATTAATTAACTGTACAAGTTTATTATCCAGCCCGATAATCTATTATCCAGTGTCTGATTGAGCTGCATATTCGGTATCAGGCTTTTTCAAAAGCCAATATCTGTCGCAGCACTAGTGTCTTATTCTTAATAATACTAACGTGACCCGCATATTAATGGAAATTTAGATGCTCTACAAACAAAGAAATTAATTTTATAATAAAATTTATGATTGTCTGATAAATTTTAAATTACAATTATTAAAGTTTATATTAACTGAACATAGACTTCGGGACTTCCCCGAACTTTGTGTCTTCACGATACCGTGTTAGATGAATATACACCGTGTTGTAAGATCTTTATATTTACAAACAAACGAACGAAGATAATAAAAAAAAGTTTTCATATGATTTAAAATAACTTTTAGAACTTATACCTAATTCATAATTGAATCAAAATTTTAGTTTAAAAATCTGTGATAATTATTAAAAGTAACTAGCGATTATAGAATTGGAAATATATTGTGCAATGTTTGCGATTTCAAAATGCAATAAAATAATCATGAGTGCCACTGAATCGTTTATTTTTACTAACTAGGTAAAAAACAGTGACAATATTTTTTTTCCTTATTTGTTGATAACATGATAATGAGATTAGCTCATCTTTAACGTCTTTACTATTTTTTTAAATGTTTAACAATGCAAATTTATTTGCCAAACCATTAAATACTAGGCAAATATTAAATGTTATTCTTTTATGAACCTATTTGCATAACAATTGCAATATTTCCTGTAATATTCCTGTTATATAACTATTATGGCGCTAAATAATTCCATTGATGCGGAAAACAACACATTCGTCGATTCTAAGAACAAATGATGCAGTAACACATTCTTGCGGTTACGAATACATATGCATTACTCACATGCATGTTGGTTTTGGCGGGAAAGATTAGCTACTTGCTCGACAGTGTTTTGTTTGACCTCATGCATGCGGTTCTTGTTTCTACCGCGATTATTTTTATTACATTCAATTGGGACAGTTGACAGACGCTCTGTTTTAAATTAAAATCCCCGAAGATATAATGATAAGAGTAATTTTTGATTTTAATAAAGAAACACTTTGTTATGATTAAGATATGCATGATTCATAATATATTCCACCCATTTTGGGTGTGATGATTGATATGTTTTAGCTCTGAAACCGGTTACCAACATGTTTAAACACGTATGATATTTGAGAATATAGGGGAGACTTCACAACCCAAAAAGAAAATTGATATAGCGTAGAAATAAACTTGTATTACATTTATAACTTAATCCAAAATGTATTCATATTAAATGTTATTTTTTTATGCTTGACAATATCTATTAATAAATTAATACATAATTTAAAAATTTGGAAAACTTGTCTTATGCATGTAGTAGTGTGATTGATTTTAATTACAGCATGCGGAAAACTTTTTTATTGTAAATATGAATTGGTTTTTGCTGATTTTCATAGCATGCAATTCCTTAGATTAGAATAACTAGCCCAAACTCATAATAGTTTGAGCGGTTTACATTTTCAACAAATTATAAAACCTACCCAAATGGTTAGAAATTTCTACAAAATTCTTTCAGCTACTTTATATATATAGACTGGAATTTTAAGGGTTATCTTCTAGTACAATGAAAAACAACTTTGTAAAAAGCCAGTGCGTACAGTAAGACCTACATTGCAAGACATATGGGATAATACGCACAAAAAAAATTGCAGGGTTTAGGGATACAATACCTAATAGAATAATTAAAGTTGGTATTACCATTAACGTTAAATATCTTTAATATTTATACAGTATATATTGTATGGAATCATTAAAATCTAGACACTACAACCTTTCAGAATCTCGTTTTTTATACATGGGAGTCTTTTTTACGCAAATAAGTACATATTTCGGGAAAATAGTTGGTGCTTCCATAAGAATAATGTTAAAATTTGCGTTTCGAACTATTTTTTTTTTATTTTACACGGCTACCTACCCTAAGTCTAAGCTTAACGTGTGTATGGAAGATCAAAGAACATGACAAGTTTTTTTTTTAAATTACCCACTCAAACTTGAAGAACCACCGTAACAGGTTAAAACTGTTATCCAGTAAATATGATGTCAATTTTTTTTTTTTGTAAACATATTTGAATATGTACATGATTGATGAATATTTTCAGTGACTTGATAAATATACTTAGTTACAGAATAAGTTCAATTATATGTATATACTATATAGGTATTATAGAAATTATATTTATGCAAGTTTGAAAAAAATAACAATACAATTGATAATAGCAATATAAACTGCCATTTTGAGTTGTGTGTGTGTGGTATTTCCCCATATAGGAAATTGTTTTTTATGCTTCATTATTATTTTAGGTCTTTAGAAACATGATCTCACGTTTATAAAGCAAACAAGAAACGATTTTCCGGTAACAAATAATAAATATTTATTCAAATATGCGTTATCTCATTTACGAGACTCAGAATACCAATTTTTTAAGTCTGTAGGCAATTAAATTCAGTTATAAATAGTGGTGAATAATAAAACGCGGATCCGCGGTACATTTGTTGTCGGCAAAGACTCTTTGTACCGATTATTTTTTTTCTTTCTAAGTAATTCTAAATACAGAGCAAATAATTATATAGTAGCTTAAATTAGCAGTCATTTCTAAAGTCAAACAAATTTGCACTGATTTAGTAAGTCAACATTTGTCCTACACAAGTGTAAATTATTTTACAAGTACTTAGGGCAAATATTTAAAGAAGAGTGTCTTAATTTATTAAACATAGATAAAACACTTCACTTAGAGAAATAAGTAAATAAACAAATTGAAATAGATAATGTTTTTGTAAATTAAAGAATAAATAAAATAAATATAGTATAATATCTCATATAACACGGTAGTTGAAATTAAAATTTTACTAAATTTCGTATAGAGCGAAACAGTGTAATGCGGGACTGAGCGTATCATTGTATAATGGGGTTCTGTACTAAAAACAAAGTTGCATATTTTTTTGTCAAATGACCAAAATATTAGTAATTTGAAATGACATTATACCAAAGTTTTATTAAAATACAAAACTTTTTATTCATGATTTTAATAAAGACAAAAACTATCCGCGCTATAACGGTATGACGTCACAACTTCAGATTTATTGTAGCAGTTAAGCGAAAAATTTTATATTAGAATTTCACACAGCTAATAAGTGTTTGGACAACAGTGTTGATAAATGTAAACAACTTTAGTTCTTGCTTAATTCGCTTAGAAGCGCACGTCTGACGTCATAGAATTTAACGTTTTGTGATATGTTTAAAAAAAAATTCAATAACCTTATTCATTTGAAAAAAATCAATATTTTATTCAAATAAAAAAAAATCTGTTGTGGCCAACACAATACCTCTCGCCATTTCCATTTTATGTTACACAATTATACCGAATTTATCATTTTTTGTACACACAAATAATTCAAATTGTATCTATTCTTTCACTCTATGAGGAATTCAAAATTCTTCATATTGACGGTATTAGCGGTATTTCTTAAGAATATTTATGTAATATTAATATACCTATAATTTTAAACATTTAATGAATAAAACAATGAGAAATTTTAAATGTACTTACTTCAAAAAAAAAAAAAAACCAGTAATGTCAGTTGCATTTATATGTTAATATGTCAATTACAAACATTTAAATATCTCAACTGGTTTCCATGGAGTTGTTTTGGGTAGCGAGATTTATTACGACAGAGTATTCTATATTATTATATCTCTAAATCTATAGACGATATAATCAAATTTTTAATTGTATTTAAAAATCTTTATTATTTGTAATAACAAATTTAAAAAAATAATATTTAGAATATATTTTTAAGAACCTACCACTTTCAGTTATCTAATTATTACCAAAATCTTATCAGTTCTTCCCATTAATGTTAGTTTGAGGAATTTGTAGTTAAACGTCGTCTCAAGTTATATAGTATTTGACAAACCATACATCTAACATCCATACACACTCGCATACATACACACACACACACACATACATACACACACGGAACACGGACATCATCGTGAAAATGTCATAATCGGATTCTAGGGACCTTAAAACGTGCTTATTCACTAAAATCTGAATCGACGATTTTTAGCATGAATCCAATACTTCTCAGCGAGAGGTAAAAAACAATCGAGATATGGATATTGGATCTCATTATTTGTTATATAAGATTTTTATATAATTTTTTCAAATATTTTACATGTTTTAATTAATTTTTTTAAGATTAAGTGATTTTTGCAATTTTGTATTGTTTTAAAGGATCCTCTTTAAATATTATCCCCGTTTTTTTAATTCTAAATTTTGTGAATATTAAACTTTTTGTTCTACTAAATATGAAATAGTTATTTAATTATTAAGGGCAGTACGTGTTTTCTACCGGTTGAGGATGATGTTGGAAATAGAGATGAAGTCAAAGTGTCCAATACATCCG
Source organism: Harpalus rufipes (assembly GCA_951394225.1). Classification (NCBI taxonomy): domain Eukaryota; kingdom Metazoa; phylum Arthropoda; class Insecta; order Coleoptera; family Carabidae; genus Harpalus; species Harpalus rufipes. The sequence continues at coordinate 11,417,534 of OX596280.1, forward strand.
ATACTGGTAGAAGAGCACCGCAAGCCTTGATCGTTGATCCTGAATCGGTAAGTAATCACAATCACTTACCGATCAGTAATTTGTAAATAAAATCTACTGCCTTGGAAACCCGATCATATAAAAAATATATTATAATTTAAATGTGAATGATGACATATATATCATACCTACAAAGAGCATTAACTTTAAACGTATGGAATTCAGTGAGAAACAATTTAAATTTCTTGAATAAATCTCGATTTATATCTCTTTCAAATAGTATTATAACTCATCCAAGAAATCTCTGCTGTCATAACAAAAAAATAGTCGACAATCTCGTTCTAAATCTGCATAATTTGTAGGCAAAATACATCCCACTGCGATCCATGTTAGTTATAGTAGCACTACGAGCCCCCATCTTGCGTCATGGCTCAATTAAAATACGAAAATGTAGTAGAATTTGTAATAATACAGAGATTTAAAGTCGTTGTGGTTGTTTTGAAATGTGCGGTAAATGGACAAAAGCACAAAAGGATGTGTTCTTCCCTATCTTTTGTGCTGAGGTTCACTTTAGGTAACCTGGTGCGTAGGTGTGGTATTGGCAATGAACTTGTTAGCTGAACCCTTGGAGGACAGGACCGTAATAAAAAAATAATTAATTTATGTGTAAATAATTTCTATTACATCAATACTTTTTAATTTAAGAGATTTTTTTAAGTTGACATTTTTACTACTCGTCGCCAGATGTCTCTATAGCATTACAGTACATAAAGTCACTAGATATATAAAGTACCGTCAACGTCCGCCATTTATCGGCACAATTAAACCGTTAAATTTGAAATATTCTTCATTATTTGAAATAAATATGTAGATTGTTTAATCTATACAATTTTTAAATGTATGTATTAAAAGAAAATACATACAATTATATTTTTTTAGTGATAAACATTTAATTTCAGTTTCACTACAATTTATTTTAAAATACCTCGCACAGATATATTTCCGCTGTAGTCTATGAGCTAGTTTACACCCAATCCTATTTATGCGACCTGGCCTATACCTTGTCCTATAATAGGTCTTCTACAAATCGTTTACACCATGGGGACTTATGATAAATTTAGGTCTAATATAGGTGTAATATAGTCTTCGAGTCAATGCCATCTGTTGAAATACAATCGCACTTAATTTTTTTAAACTGCAATTTTATATGCCAGGTTGATAAAAGTATTTCAGGTAATGTAAGCATCATCAAATATCATGCAATCTTTAATTTGTTTTATTGGTATGTTAACGCGATGTCACTAGTGAAATATGTGCTCTTATTGACTTTCTTCGTTTGTATCATTGTGAACTTCACAAGGATCAAGATATTCAGCTTCGGAACATGTTTTTTTTTTCGTAATAATTCAACTAATTTAACTTACACAACCTACAAAATGTGATGTCAACAAAATCATAGGGTTAACCGCCACCTACAGGGTTTTCATCTAACACTTTAGGTCTCCAAAGCGTTTACACGCAGTTTGAAACTTGGCCTAAACTGGGTCAGGTCACATGAAAAAGAGACCTGACCTAAGCTAGGTCAGGTGGCCTACTAAGTGTTTACAGCATGGCGTCCTATAAGGTATAGGTCGAATATAAGGTATAGGACGCGGCCTAAACGATGGGTGTAAACTAGCTCTATATCTCAAAAATAATTTTACAAATGTTTTACTTACACATATTGAGACATATTTGGAGGATCATTTTCTTCGTTCATTAAAGTCGTAAACTGTCCTAATGTTATATTATTACATAAAATTGTATTATGGGATGATAGTTTATAATATGTACATATATTCACAAACTCTTTTATAGGATACTCGAAAAATATTTTCAATACTTTTTCAGTTTCGTCAATTTATTTAATTTATCTATATTATTTGTTATAGTTTTTACACGTTACACGCTTTAATGACGATGAATCAAATCCGTCCATAATGGTCTTCTGTTGGTATTTCTTTCAGCAGTTGATAAGCTGAATAACCTAAAACCATTTGCACTATTATTTTCGCAGCCTAAGATATAATACCCAGGCATTTTAAAAATAAATAAAGGTTTTACAATTCTTGAATTTTAACCTATACCTACCTGTCAATTATTTAGTTGACAATGAAAAATCCCTAAATATTCCCTAGATATGCCATGTTTGGGCAAAAATATAGTTATCTTTCTTTAAAACATGGGATCTATGGATCGTGGATCGAACTTTATAAATCTATAGGGGTTTTGACAGTACAGTATATTAAGACGTTTAAAATAAGATGCTTTGTTGTTATTAACGTATCAACATATCATTATTGACTCATTATTGTTCTTAAAAATTGTTTTTGTATACTTAGTGATCAGTTATAAACTAAGGTTCTTTCATTTTTATGGTAGGTATTTACTTCATATTCGAGTAAATGTTATACAAAAGTTTGAGTGATAGTTCATAGTTCTTACTCGTTAATGGGATTAGGCGGGGCGCTGTGAAATTATACAATAACTTATATGTAATGTGCGTCAAATGATTGGTTATTGTGAAAATAAAAGAAACCGCTTTTAATCTAATCAAAAAAATGCAGAATTTTGCCATATATTCTAAATTGTAATTTTACGAATGACACTTCAGTAATGATTATAGTTTTGAAAATTGTCGACAGCAAATTAAAACGTACCTACCACATCCGGAAAATCAGTTTACTAGTTTTGGATTGTCTACCTGATTCAGTAAAAAATTACTTTCATTCAGAAATGTTTTTAATTTCACTTTCATTTAAAATAGATTTTGCCTTAGTCCGTCTCTGTTTGCGTACTCTCGCCTACATATACCTCTGTGTTCATTCATGCCGACTCGACTACATTAGCACAACGGTTCAATTTCTTCATAATATACGATGTGCGAATCTTATGCGTGCGCGTGGGAGTTCTCTACAACATAAATGGTAATTAATAATTGACTAGATAAACCACTCTTACCGTAGGCCTATTACCGACAGATAGGAATGTGTTTTTATGGCCGATACCTGATCACTGACCACCAATCACGGAAATCATTTGTATGTGTCAGTTGATTTTATGATTGTAAGGGATCGTCAATCTTGACTTGCTCATTTTTTCTCTTCTTTGAATAGTGTGGGTGGTTTATGTACTATATTGTTTTACATGAAGTAAATATATCATTATTTTAACTAGGGTGCGGCTCTATACATAAGATTTTTTTTTGAAAACATTGTGTAATTTGTTAGTACTATTGCGAGTACTACTACTACTACCATTAGTAGTGCTATTTTACTAAATTAGGTAGTACCTTTCAGGGCGAGGTTTTGAAAAGTCAAAAGTAGTATAATTACCGAAATGGGTCATATAAAAGTAGAATAAAAATACAGTAATGTTCGGTTAACTTCACGGGAACTGCAAAAACGGTACGTTATACTCGTTCGGCGTAATTCTACGTCATACATGGCGGTAATTTAAATATTCCAATTTCATTATTTTTTTCTAATAAAAATATCATGTCTCATGCTAGCCTTGCTGCCGTTGAAAATTTTCTTATATTAAAGTATGTATAATTACCAAGTTATCTCGTATATAATACGTAGTTTTGTGTAATATACATCCTTAATTTTAATATTTCCTGCAATATAAAAATCTGTTTACCTTATATGGGCCAAGTTTGAAGATGGGTTTCTCTGTTCCTCTATGATTATTGTAATCGCTTGTTAGGGAGAGAGCTAATGAAGATAGATACGAAGACCTGTTATATATTTACAACCGAGAATTAAGGAACATTTATAATAAATGCTTCATTGAAATCATATTTAACAATTCAAATACAAAATACATCTAATATTTTTTTTATTCAAATAATTGTAAAATATTTCTTTATTAATAATTCTGTTTCATCACGGCTTATAACCCGTTTTGGTAAATGAAAATTTGAAATAATTTTTAAGTTTGATCGATTGAATATAATAACAATTCAATAAATAAATCGTTTTAAACAGTTATTATTGATCATAAAATTAAGTTATTTAGAACTTAGTTAATCAATTTTTTAAAGTATCGTTGAGAGTGTAAATATGGAATTCACCAGAGAGCATTTTCATCATGATTTATAATTTGACAGTTATTAAGTCTGCCTGCAATTAATTTGATAGGTTTTAAGTCTACTAGTAATTAATTTGACAGCTTTGGCAGTTATTAAGTTACCAGAAATTAATTTGCCAGCTTTGACAGTTTTTGAATAAATAAATAAATATATCATCACGGCATATTACCCATTGTTGGGTGTGCTAATCTACTTTGTACACAGATATTGGTAATGATGACATATTTGTACCGTGCGGGCGCTTACCAGGCGTCACCTCACAGGCGCTCATAGTTGGCGTGGAGAGTGCACCACAGGGGTCAATTTTGTGCCATTAAAATTCGAAGTAATTTTTGGTGTCGCTCGGGATCGAACCCGGGTCCCCAGATTCGCGACCAGACACTCAGGCACACGGCCACGAGACAGTTTTTAAGTCACCCTAAAATTAGTTTGAAAGCATTCCAAAAGAAAATTGGTTGGGAGCTTTTAAAAAGTGGGAGAAAAAAATGATGAAGTGTATATTATTGTTGAAAGGAACTACATAGAAAATATTATTTCGTATGCACAAAATGCACCTAAATTTTATTCTCCATATTTTGAAAACAAGTCTATATTATAATCATGATAATTTATTATTTATGATATTGATAATTCAAAACAATTTAAAATAATAGTATTAATTATTTCTTCTCGTTTAATATTCAGTGAGCTCTTCCTCTGTGTTAGTAGTAGCATGTGACGAACAATCCACGGCATACCATGTAATTAAAAACTTTTTCATACCCGACAACGAGTCACAGCATTACCCACTTTGAATATAAACACAACGGAGTTCTGTAGGAAGACGATTCCAGCTGTCTTGTACGTTTCAGAGAAGGCAGAGTGTGTAAAACGAGAGCATGTGTTCTTTTTTATGCTAACTTTGATAGATCTGTTGACACTGGTGATGTCATGCCACCAAACCAAACCAAATATCAAACATGGGAAGATATTTTAGTAGAGTAAAATCCAGATTTTGCGAAGGACAAAAGTTAAGATCAGGAATTTACCTACTGCTTGAATTTTTATGAAGTAGCTAGGTAAATATTTTAGTTTTATTACAGAAGGCGGTAAACCTTTGGTGTAGGTTGGCTTATAAATAAATATTGCAGTAAAGAGTCGTAAAATATAACTGTTATCTCTAAAATATACTGGCAATAAATCTACCGGAATGAGTATACGTGAAACTGGAATCATAGACGTAAACAAAAACTTCAGCAAAATTTAAAGATCTGTGTAGGGGCGCTCAAGGAGGTTAACAAATCTAGGGAACCGGAAGTATTTCTTATTGTTGCACGGTCTATTAACCTAGCATTTACTCATGCTCGTTTTGCAAGCTAGGATTTCCGCAACGGATTTATTTAAAATTGGATTCTATACCATTTTTACCTCTCGCTAAGAGAGGTATTGCATTCATGCTAAAAATCGCATATCCAGATTTTATTGAATAAGCACGTTTTAAGGTCCCTACAATCCGATTTTAACATTTTTACGATGATGTCTGTGTGTGTGTGTGTGTGTGTGTGTGTGTGTGTGTGTGTGTGTGTGTGTGTGTGTGTGTGTGTGTGGATGTGTGTGTGTGGGATGTTGGAAGGACGGTTACTCAAAAACTATAAGACTTAAAATTTGTTTAACAACGTATTTCCCAATCGGACATTCATGGGAAGATCTGAAAAGGTTTTGGTAATAATTGGACAACCGGAAGTAGAAGATTCTTGAAAAAAAATCTTCTAAATATTATTTTTTGAAAAATTTTCGTGGTAATATTAAAGAAAATTAAATTCTCTATCTGAATCATTTAAATATTTTATTATATATTCCATAGATTTAGAGATAAAAGAAGTATAATATATAAAATAATCTGTTGTAATAAATTTGACAGCCGAAAGAATGCCATGAAAAATAGTTGATAATATAAATTATTTGTAACTGACAGATAAATGTCAGTGTCAGAAATAATGAGCAATGAAAGAAAAATGTACTTGGAGAATCCCTTAGTTCTTGATCTGTGACTATTATGGAGATGACAAGTCTAGGTTGAAGGACTTAAATTTGTTTCAAACATTATGGGACAATGTACACCAGTACTATAGACTAGAGTAACTTTGAATTGCGAAAAAGCTATCAAATTCTTCTCAAGTAAGTTGTAAATATTGACAAAATTACACATTGATATAAGAATAATCGGAGTGCAATCTATCCGTCACTTTATTAAAGGGAATTAGTGTTATTTAGATATAACTGTATGAAAAAATAAAATGTAAAAGAAGATATGTAAGAATAGATGCACAATCCATATATACATTTTAGACCGCCCAAAATTAATGTTTTTACTAGAAGAATATGAAGAGAAAGTAAACAACGTTGTTCGAATTGAAAATTGCAGTTACCAGCCTAATATTTATATATGGTAAACTCTACTTTGTAATTTATTGTAACATAATTTATGGTAAAATATCTTCCTGTTGAGACATGCTATTATTGAATAATAAAGAAGTTTATACGTCATAGATTTATATGAATATATTATTTGTATTTATAAAAATATTCTTTGCTTTATGCATACAGCCAGGTAAAATATACGGCGAGAGGTTATGTGCTGGCCACATCAGATTTTTTTTTCTGGAATAATAGGATGAACTAAGAATTTTAGTGCAAACGCGACTTAAATTTTTTATTTAATAAGCGACATATGAATTATTAAAGTTATGAACTTGGTGCGTGACGTAGCAGGTCTGTTAGTTCTAGAGCACAAATATTTCATGTTGGCATAGCTGAAATATTTTTATATATAAACTTATACGTTATATTCACGAAGAAATTATTATTAAGCATAAATAACATACATAATAAGTATTATTTTCCTAATAAATTACATCGCATTTTAATGGCACAAAATTGACCCCTGTGGCGCACTCTCCACGCCAGCAATGAGTGCCCGTGAGGTGACGCCTGGTAAGCGCCCACACGGTATAAATATTCCATCATTACCGATATCTGTATATGAAGCAGATTGGCACAATGGGTAATATGCCGTGATGAAATATTTATTTATTTATTTATTTATAAATTTAGAAAATTCAGTGTGACTATTGTTTGACAATATTGTGACGCAAACTATGGCAGCGGATGATGCTAGTGTTATCCATTGATATTTCACGGTAGGTGGGCGAAACAAATGCGCGAGTCTCGCTTTTAAAATAAAGCAACCAATTAAATTGCAGATCTAATACGGTCATATTATTAATCAACTTCAATCACTTGTAGATCGCGAACTAATTAATATTTAAACAAAATTTTTTCACTAATACTTGTACGTATATTTACGCATTCTTATCTAACATAGTTACAATTTGACTGTTTAGATAGCAACCGAGTAGTGAACGAAGAATATTTGACTATGGTATGTACCCCATTGAAATTATGTGAAATCATTAAACATATTTAAAAATAAACAGAATAGTAATAAATATATAACTCGTAACTAAATCTAAATTTATTAACACTTAACCGGCGTAGTTGTAAATAAGTGGCGGAGTCTTTGGGACTCCATATTTCAATAACATTTTTTTTTGGAAAAATGCGTACTTATTTTGTGATCCTGCTTAAGTAGTAATAATAAGGCATATTTAAAACATTTTAATAAGGTCTACATATAATTTTTAGGGATTACTTGAATAAAAAAAAGGAAAAATATAATACTTGAGAACATTCATACAAAAATAAAAATTCTTTCGTAGGGCGCACGGTCTAGACTATCTACTGATTTCAACTTATTTGTTAAGGTACCTGAAATGTAAAATCATGATTACCATGATTTTATAAATGCATTGGCAGAACAATTAATTTATATTTCGCATGCAAAACTGTATAATGTAATCATACTATCTGTAAAAATGTCCTCATGAAAGAAGCAATTCAATGTAAATAAATTCTATAGTACAAACATACATATATTATCGTATCCATATACTATACTATTTTTTACGTTTTATTTCTAAGAATTGAGGGTATTATTTCAACGAACTTACGTTTCTTGTATCATTTTGTTGTATATAGTGCATGTTTCTACCCAATTATCTACTTCTTGCAAGCTAAAATTAGCGACTTGTCCGAGATGTTGTAGCATTCCTATTATAATCTAATAATCTATTGTCTAATGTCTCATTAAGTGTCATAAAAGTACATGCTGTCATTTAGATTACAAACTATCTTTTCCGAAAACATATGGAAGCTAGGGTGAGTGTCCGCGGATAATTACACACACTTCCCGTATGTGGAGAAAGTATTGTCTTAGGGGGCATGCGGGCTGGGCAGGTGTTACCTGTGCCCCCACTCTACGCCACTGGATCCCCCAGCGACAGATGGTCGTCCGTCGAAGGGGTCCCTTCCCTGTCTGATATCGAACTGTGGATGTGATGTGGATGGCGCTTTTTATTCGTGAGTTTAGGGGTTGAATACCAGGGGTGCAGTGCCCAAATTTGCATTTGTGATTTATTTAAGCGTGCACTGATGCTATATTTATTACAGGTTTGGGTATTTTTCAATGGTTTTCGAAGTAGCTTAGTTTGGGGCTATTGTAACAATTTTGTATAAATATTCAAGTACCTTGCTCGGTGCTCGGGTTATTATATACTCATTATCCTTTTTAACTGGATTGTGGATCAAACTTAGTCGACCTTGCACAATCGCTTCAAGCCCAAAAGCGAGACTTTCAGCTCTTTATGATTTTAATAATTTCTGCACTTACTCTGAGGGATGAACGTCTTTCAAGATGAAGAATAAGAAACGGTTACGGCAACTAGTTAACCCTAACAAATTTCGAAACTTTCTTACTTGCAACATTTTTTTTTTTAAGTTTTCTTTGTACTGTGTTTCTGGAATGTTTTGTTTAATTATTATTGCAAAATCTATAACTGCGTTTCTCGGAATGTTCTAAATTTTCTGGATGGAACCAGGAATCGTAAATGTAGATATATTTTTTTGTATATTAACTTCACAATCTATATTATGTTCGACACACGAGTCGCCCAACTTTCATAGTAGTTTTAGAACACAGAATAATAATACATAATAATTGATAAATACCTGAAATAGGATCTTCGATCCCAGAAATATATTAGGTCTGTTCGTTTAGTATTTTAAAAGTGCAGTGTATGTTAATGTAGTACAGGGTACAAGAGTTCACAAGTGTTAAAAAATACGATATGTTCAACAGGCGAATATGTAAGATTTTCGTCCATTATTATCTGTTTAAAACAAACTAAAATAACAACAGATTTCAGGTTAACCAAAACATCTTCAAAACTGACATTTAGCCCCCCCCCCCCACTCCCCACTTCTGTCTGCAGTATCCACACAACCTCGCGATTCGGTTCAGATGAGTGCGAACTAGTTCTGAATTTTTTTTCATCGAGCCTGTCCAAATTGCACGTTTTTCGTAAAACGCTTCAATGTTAAAAATGTAACCACCTCGTGCAAGTCATGGAATAGGTCTATTATTTTAAAAATATTAAATTCTCATCTTCAAATTGTATTTTTCAACAAATAGGATTTTTCACTAATTTTTGATTTTTTTTTTAACAAAATAATAAACACTATTTTTCACACAATAACCTAATTCAATTTTTTTTATTAAAGTTCTATAAACTAACGCGTTATAATGACGTAGAAATACGCAATAGTACTGGCAATACCTGTCTAGATAGCAACCGAGTAGTGAACGAAGAAACACTCATACTTATCAAGTTGACATTTCTAAGTATTTATAGCTTTTTTGTTTGGAGGCTATATTACAATATTATTGTAATGCGGTCCACCACCGTAGTAACAATTAGAGCGTGGATCATTTTTATTAAAACTAGATTTTAAAGTATATGAATACGGAAAATAACAAAAAAAAAAACGACAGAAGCAAACCAAATAACACTTGTTTATATTTATTATGCCACACCAGATTCCAAGAGTTGGTATGAAAGCGAAAGATATTTTAAATAACAGGCTGTCGGTGGTACTCAAACCTTGGACTACAATATATGTAGTTTTTTTTTACTAATTATTTTATTAAATGCTTATTATCCACGCATATTTCCAATTATTGATTACAAAAGTTATTTTAACATATTTATATATTTTTATGTGTTGAAAAAGTTCACTTTAATATGTAACTCTAATTATTAGCGAAGTCCACTGTTTGAGAAAAAAATCATCTCTATATTTACGTTACAGAATAAGTAGATATTAAAAAAATTATTGCAGCTTAACGAATAACAATAAAGACTTCTTAAAATTATAATTCGATCGCTTTTAGTCTAGATTCTAGATGAAGTTTCATAAAATTTAAGAAATAGTGGGGACACCATTGTAAAGTTTTAAGATGAGTAGTACCCGTACAAAATTTTTGTACCCTTTGATACTGCTTCGCCATTTAACAGCGTTTCATCAATCAAATGATTCAAAACGATGTAAGTAAACTTTAATTATAATTTAATATTTATCACAAACGTAATTTTCATTAAAGAATAGCAACATTTTTTCTCATACAATTTGATTTATGTGAAATACTCGATGGATGTAGGGCGGTATAAACTAGAAATTCATATTGAACGATGATAGTAATTGATATTGCTAATTTAATTAGTAAAGCTCCTTTAGTACCACATTACCCTAAGTATTATTTGAACTAAAGCATTTTTCCTAATGGTAAAAACGTTTTATATCGATAAGATTTGCATAAACTCTCTCATTATATGTTTCATAAGAAACGTGCGATATATTATGATTTATTTATATATTTATGGAGTGAGTGACCGACTACACACGTGATTTCACGCTAAAGCGATCCCTGCAGTTTACTCTGATTTGCATATGTTGCATTCAGTAATAACAATAACCCGTGACGATATTTATGTTTATCTTTTATTTATATTTGCTTAAATAACAAATTAAGATTATGAATGGAAAAACATTTATTAAACATTGAATCATTTAATTACGCGTGCAAAATGTCCCCAATAATTTTATTAATAAATTTGCAATATTTCATTTTGCAAAACTTTATCCTTTGACTCTTGAGCAGAGGTCACGGGGGTATCTGTATACGGAAACCTCTGTTGATTCATCTGAGAAAAAGTTCAATTGAAACAAACATCCCGTCTGTGTTATCTTTAGTTATGCTTTGATAGTACAACACATATAAATTAAGATGCAATTAAAAATGAATTATTATTTTTTTTGGATCACGTACTTAGTTTGCAAATATACATGCATAGTTCATAGTTGGGATTTCATCATTTCCTGAAGGAAAAATGAGTCAATATTTTAGCAAGATTGTTTTGATACTAAATTGTTACCTTATCGTTATAATAATATAAGTGATAATATATAAATATACAGGGTGTTTCCTTTAAAACATCAGCGCTTGTTTGGGGGAACTAATGACTTTAGATAAAAATGTTATATACAAAAAAATATCAAGAATAAGGGGCTAATTTATTAGTAATAACAAACCGAAAATCCAACCAGTAGCTCGCAAACGGTAAAATATTTTTTTGTTGTTTTAACAGCACCCTATATAATTTTGTAGTCCATTAGATAGAGATTTTTTTTTTGATTTCAACGATATAAATATTGTATAGGGTTGTATAACAATTATTTCGAGGAAGAAAGGTATTGGAAATTAGAAATATTGTAATTAAAAATGGCTTTACTACTAGTGTAACATAGGTAAGTCATATCAATAGTTGGGTAATACATAGCTTATTTCAATACTGTAGCATTCTTTCTAATTTTTAATTTATTTATATCGTCAGAAAAAAAATCTATATCTAATGGGCTAAAAAATGATATAGGGTCCCTTTAAAATAACAATTTTGTACTACCGTTTGAGAACCACTGGTTGAATTTTTGATATGTTATTAGGTATTCATAAATTAACCCCTTATTCGTGATAATTTTTCTTAGGAATTTATTTTGCATTTTTTGTGCTATTTATTTTTAAATAAATAAAATAAATATGTCAGCACGCTTAATATTATTCTGGTGTATCTACTAATCTGCATTTATTCGCAAGTTTTAATAATATTCATTGTTGAAGAAGCCTTCAAGGAGTTACTTCATGGACATGTAGAGTACACTACTTATATGCTTTTATATATACCTCATAATGACAACATTTGAGTATTTTAATGACATTCTTTATAGGACTGACTATCATAATGAATTCATTATAGACAGAGAGATAGCACAGTGCTAGAATGCTAGTCTCTGGGCACAGAGGTCGTGGAATCGAATTCGAGTCAGGTCGATATTTTTTCTCGACTGGCCTTGATCAGAATCCACTTCCGTTGCCTTTCCAAGTTGGGATAGAAATAATTTGGCAACCCTTAGTTATCGGGCTGTAACAACGGTTTGCGCCGGGTTGGCTGTCAACTGACAACATATATGGTAGTAACTAACATAAACCCTGTGGCAAATAAAGAATAAATAGTAGTGTGTGTGCACCATGAAGTCATCCTAGCTTAAAGCAGTGGTTCCCAAAGTGTGTTCCGCGGAACGGTTCCGTACAAGCCCCATAAGGGTTCCGCGAACAAAGATGAAATTCAGAAATTAAAAAAAAATGTAAAACTTCCCAATTAAAAATACGTGCTAAAAAGTAAAATCAAGTCACATTAGTAAATAATTCTATATTTTTTATGATTTGATAAGTCTAAATATTTTTTTGCGTCACAATGAATATTGTTACACATTTTCAAACTATTATTTCTTTTCATTGCAAACATATTATGCAAAGAACTTATTGTACAAGAAGCATTGTTTTGCAAGACTGCAACAATATTCGGTTCTGCCGAAATCATACCGATAGTGATACGAACAATTAAATTTTATAAGAAGGTAAAAAGACAAAAGTGAATACTTATAATTTACTTGTGAAATAAAAATTACTTTGGACAAAGAAATACAAATTTTGCTTAGATTTTATTAGCATAAACAAATTATGCGGAGACGAGTTATTTTACAAGCTTGTCTGAATGAGGCCTCCTGCTGCAAAAAGCCTCTCGAATTCCATAGAACTCATCTGGAAACAGTACTACTTTTATGCCGCTTTTTAAAATTTTAGTAAAGAACTACATCGCGGCAGAAAATCAACGAATCCGGTTCTCTTGCAATATTAGGAGTTTTCATATATCTCCGGATTTCTTTGTGAAAATCAGGGGTCAGGTGCTGGATGGTTCGGCAAACAGATATTGTCGATTTCGATACATCGACTACAAAAAGATATCATCAATATATCGGTATCGGTTGCATCCCTAGGTTTGGGTTCACAATGACCAATAAAAATAAAGGATGGAGTTGGGGATTCTCGAAACGCAGTTTGGGAACCGCTGGCCTACACGCCTACAGTATGATTCGAAAAGAGTTCAAACCCAGAAATCATTAATAAATATTGGATTGATTATACTCGTAGTACGTAGTTGAAGAACAATATTCTCATCTCCCTTATTAAGAGGGTAAAGAGAAATCAGGATTACAGAATGATTACCCAAAAAGTCAACAATGTCAGAGAGAACCTAACAGCTTTTTTTTCTCAGAGAGTGGTTAAAATTACTCATCATATAAATCAGTTTCTTGTGAAAAAGAGCTGTCCGGATCTCTGACATATAGTTAACATGTTGCGTAATCCTATTTTTTTTCCTACTGAAGATGAGAACATTGTTCTCGAAATACGTATATAGTTTTTATTTTCATTTAATTTTAAAGTTAGTGATAATTTTTAATGTAGATTCCGTAATATTCAATTGCTAGTTTTTGTTTGTCTTTACCAACATACTTTTATCGTAGGCGCTATTTCATGAACGCTCAATTGTTGAAACGATAATTTTGTTCAGTCTGATGAGAACTTGAGAACGATGAGTTTGCCAATAAGACAGAAATTGATTGAAAACAAAACATTTATAAAAATATTTACAATTTCATTCTAAAAATAGTTTCCACTTGAGGTACTCCTGCAATTGCAATTTCTTTATTTTTCCCGCCAAGTTCAATACCACTTCGCTGTCATTCCTCAACAAAAAAACCAATTTAGCATCAATCTAAATATAAATTCACCCGCGTAGTAATTCCATACCGCGTTGGCTTTGAAAAACAAAACAAGTGAGTTAAAATTACACCATCGTCTCCAGGAGGTAACAACAACAAATTTACTAACATAAGACAATGGCGGATGCGCGGTTCGGTGCACAAGCGGCGTTAGCGTTTCGTTCGAGTGAGTGTCTGCCCTTGAGATTGTAGGATTTCACGTATTTGCTGGTTACCAAGCCCTTTGGCCCTTAGGCTCTTCCCATGATTGTTATCACTCCATCAAGCACATCGATAGGTGGTTATCAACTTCCGTTGTAATGCTCCGATGGTTGTGGTTTCTTGCGGTTCCAGGGTGGTTTGTTCTTATAAAAAGTAGAGAATTTTGCAGTGGATGAGTTTGTTTTTGTGGAGATGCATTTGTTTTAAGATATTGAGCATTGGCCATAAAAACAAAAACAGATATAATGATTTTATTGTAAAAAATAATTACTTATTATTTTGAGTTAAGTAGTATTTGTTTTGGTTTGGTTACGTGTGGAAAATGAACGACTTTTGAAGTGTACATAATATGTTCTGTTGTCGAATTGAGGGCAACCAGATGTGTTATGTTTTGCGAATTTGTCTATATGTATTTATAAAACTGGATGTTTACTTATGAATTTATGTTTATGATCAATCTTACGTATCCTGATGAAGGTATAAATATAAATGTATACCGAAACATCATGATCTTTGTTTGTATACACCAAACTATTTGTGGTAATAATTACTAGTGAAGATATTGGGAATGTATTATTTATGATATTATGACTATGTAGAAAATTGTTTGAAGTACCTACAGCGAAATTAATATATCCACAAGACAGACTTTATGTTTGTATACAAAAGATTTAATTATCGTGATGAAACTGTAAAAAATATTTTACAACACTACGTAAAGTATATACATTACGCACTTACAGTCTGTAAGACTGAAAAGAGTCACTTTTGAAGCACCAGTGCGTGAGAACTAAATAGGCGTCACAATGCAATATAAACATTCGGTTAATTTATCCGTCAAGTAGATAATAATGAAATATTAATGTATAAAGTAAATTAAACAAATGTAATAATTTTCATTAACGGATTGAATACTAACCTAATTTTTTGACACAGAGTTTTAACCTAACCTAATTTTTAATTTTAATGTTAAATGTTATAATTTGTACAATTCTTGAAGACTAATTCACTTGTCTCTGAGATGCTTTCGAATGTTTAAGTTACATATTGTACAGTGTTATGAAAAAGAGTACTAACAGTATGAAGAAGATGCCTTTATACTCAGTAGAATGACAAACAGCACTAATATTTCGGTTATAGGAAAAATATTGTATGCAACACGTGTGTAAATATCGCACTCTACCAAAAAAGTAGTACTTCACACTTGTTGCATATAATATAAATAACTATTTTCTACGAAAGTGCAATTTAAAAAGTTTTCTGACATAAAAATGATAATTGAAAGAAGACTCTTCAAACAGTACGCGTGGAGAAAAATTTCCATACACGAATGAATACATTGGGAAAAGTATATTTTTCAAAATTTGAATTTGAACACTTTATAAAGCAATAATATCGGCAAATGTTATTCAAATTTGTAAGTGTATCACTTTCTTCTTCAAAAAGCTAGCCACCACTATAGTGAAAATGATTACGCAGAAGACTCGCGTCATCAACCTGAAAAAAACCTTAAAAATGAAATATAACTTGTAGAAATTATTGGGTGTTATTTATTTTTAAAAGAAGAAAAAAAGTACTAGTATTAAGTAATGTATATATTAATGATATTTACAATTATTTCTAAGTCAATCGTTATTCCTTTTACGGAATATAAAATTATTTTAAATAATTGTAGTTTACTTACGTATCATACGTTGGCATTACTGAGAATGTTTGAAGTACTTACGCAGTTATATTTCTTTTTATAAGGTTTTGTCAGGTTGATGACGTGAGTCTTCTGCTTAATCATTTTCACCATAACAACTGATTCATTAATCACGAGCTGAAGCGGAAGGTATAGCTGCCGTGGTAACTGCTAAAGCTGGCTCTGTCATTTAGTAAAAATATTTAACCTAAAAAGTGTATTTCTTTATTTCTGTTTTCTGAATTTGTCGTAGAAAAGTATATTATATGATTCATTTTATAAACAATCAATAGATCAATTTATGTGACTCCAATTACTAGCGAACTCCACTTTTGAGAAGAAAATGAGCTTAATATCTACGTCATAGAAGATTCATTTGTTACGGCTTAACAAATAACAAATAAGACATTCTAGAACTATGTACATTATACATATCACTTTCAATTTAGATGATATCTCATAAAAAGTAAAATAAAATAGTGGATGACCTCATTAATATTTCAATCTACCCAAAAATTCAATTTACTATTTTGTTATATCGCCCTCCACATCGTCATCATTTTCTGTAGACTTTTCATTCGTACTGCACCCCCTGATCTCATTTAGTGAATCACTCATATTGCAGCTGTCAGTGGCGTAGGTGGTGGGGTGCAGGACTGGGTGTACCCCATCTCATCTACCCCACACCGCCGCACCTGGCTCGGCTCGTGCCGATCTCAATGCGCCCATTGTTATCGGCAGTGCGTGTATGCGTGCGAGGGTGGCCCGCCTGGGTTTGTTTGCTGACATGTGGAGGCCTTCTATACACGCGAGATACCGTATCCGTATAGCCTTGTAGGATTCACACTTAATAATGACTTTAAACTCTAAAGGAAAGGTGTAAAGATCTAAAGATGTGTTAAGTGACATAAAGGATAGGGAGATTTGATTTACATGACATTCATATAAACAGACAGATTTCTCACTATTGATGTTGGTTCCGATAACGATAAAGGAATTTCGCTTCCTAATGTATTGGAAATAAATAATTTTATCCACGACTGTCAAATAATATACCCATAATTCAACCGTTTTTTATCAATTAATGACATTAGTTACTGTTGCTAATTGAATAATAATGACACTTCGATGGAATAATATTCAATCTTTATGTCAAATTCAAATCTTGCATTTCAAAGAGTATAAACGAATTACTTTTAATAAGTAATTTTTTCCACATAAAAAGCCAAAATTATAGTATTCTAATTTTTTATAGTTTTATTTTCTTCTTAAGCTTAAAATGTAGCTAAATAGTCTGTTTAAAATTTTCTGCTAAATGTCAAATCACTTCATAATTTTGTTATAACAAATACCTAGCGATCAACGCTAACTATTTTTATGCTTGTAAACAAACAATTTTCTAAAATTTGTTAGGTTATTTCTGATTTTATAATAGTACAGTATGTTATTATTTGACAGTTGTGGATAAAGTATAGTTTTCTATTCGCATGTAATGGCTATTACTCACTCGAATGATTTACAACACTCGCCTTCCGGCTCGTGATGCAAATTCTCATCATGAGTAATAGCATACATTACATGCGCATTGAATAATATACTATTTTTTAATACTGTTATTATACAAAAAATATTTCTGTATCATTATTATAATGTATAAATATAGCAGTTCCTATCTGGAAGTTGCAATACAAATTTAATAATAAATTCGGTAACAAATTGGTTTAATTGGAAACGAATGTTTTGGGAAATAGAATGTTCTGTACCATTATAAATTTATTTACTTCAAGTTTTAAAATAATAATTAACTGTCTCATAAGCAATACAATTATGAACTTAAATTAAATAAAAATGGTCGTGTTCTTTCACAAGGCGCAACTTTCTACGGACACCAAGCATTGTGTTTTGGGCGACATTTACATCGATTTCTCGGAATTCACACTGAGCAACTCCGAAATTAACGAAAATTATGGGTTTTACACTGACAATATTGCAGAGGCCCCTAATAATGTCATCTATAAACAAAAAACCAAATTCGCAGATAAGGTGTTAGTATGGTGCGTTATTTCCACAAGGGATGTATCCAGGCCTTGTGTGGACCTTGCGTCCTATCATTATGCAACACAAACTCAAAATTTGTTGAAATTTGTGCCATAACTTATTAGCCATAAGTTATGACCGTACCAAACGGGCTTGTCTTACCTTTTATTGCTAAAAATTGTAAGTGGTAATAAAAATAGATGTAAAGCCTGTCATTTTTATGTTTTACTCAGTGTACAATTATTAATGCTTAATTGCTGCAATGTTGCTAAATGAAAGTAACTTTATTACAGAAGTGGGATGAATATTTTATTAACAAGTATTGTTTTTATTCGTAACAATGATCTATTTTGTTGAGAAATAGCCATCAACTAGCCAATTAGCAAATTATGATGACGTAGGCATATAGAATAGTATTGCTAACACCACTAGGTGCCAGGCGAGTAGTAAAGAAAGGAATTAGCATTTATGCTTGTAAAGTTTGAGTCAAATGTTGACATCATTTTGCGCCGCCAATTCAAAGACCATTTCAGAACAATGAAAACTACAAAAAATCGCATATCGAATTATTTGTGAATAACTAATCATATTTTACAATTCATAGAATTTAACAATTTAAAATAATTTCTAAAAAATCTTCGGGGGCATCTTGAAATGTATACTGTTATTCGAACTTAACTGGAACTGGAAAATACAATAAAAATAATTTTGAAAAAAACTAAATACTTTATTGTAATCTATTAATTAGAGATCAATAATTATTATAAAAATTCTTTCCATTCAGTGGAAATAAACCATAAGGAAAAGGTTGTATAATATTCAAATATGTATATAGATTTAGGTTTGTAGGTATTTCTAATGTATCAGCTTCATTGATAACACTACACCTATCTCTTAATACAAATATTTATTTATTGTACTTTTCAAATTCTTGGGAAAAATATGAAAATCTAAATATTATTTTACAAATTTTAGTACATGTATTTAAAAATAAACATGAAATTTATGTTCTTGTGTATCGTCAATTTTGATTCGCAAAATACTTTGAAAGTTATTTTTTTGTATAAGTATACGAGTACCTTACAAATATTACCTAGGTATATGCAACAAATAAATAAGATAAATATAATTTAGTTTTATCTTTTTCCTGTTTTATAACTTCAGTACTATAAGATAAACTTAGAATGATTCTGAGCATACATTATTTAATTTTTTGAAGGCTATAAATGGCCTTATCGTTATTTAAACTTTCCATTTAAGTCACTAATTAATTCAAAATATCACAGACACTAATGACAGTACACATAACCTTAAAAAAATTGTATCTCTAGTACTGCCCTCTCTGTATTAGGCCACGAATTTTTCAACCCATCCTCGTATTAGTATCAGCAGAACTCTAAGGGCACCCTTCTTTAGTCTAATGATCATCTCTAGTATTTTTTTTAATAATGCACCATTACAAAAATCTCTGTATTTTGTTATTTTTAAATATGCTTCTTTAGTTAAAGAAGGGTGCTGAATTTGACCGGAGTCTCTAAATAAAACCATTTGGTAACAAATAGTATTGAATATTAAATATAATATTGTTACGTTACCTACATCTATAAATACGGTGTTTATAGGGGCACATTCGTACATTTTAAGCCCAGGATACAATACCTAACCAAATTGATAATAACAATTGCCATCCATCTTGTCAAACACATCATCCTTTTCACGTCCACCCTGCACGTGGTCACGTTTATCGTCCGATCGCTACCCCCACCAACAAAACAATCAGAAGGGTTGTGCATGTGCGATCATAGAAGCCCGTGAATAGAGTGAAATTGTGCACACACGATATCTGTCTGTATGTGTGTGCGGTGTGAACGACACATCTGGTTCCACTACAAGCCCTTGGGGACTGCAAGCGGGAGAGCTCAGTGCATGTCAAACTGTTGGAAAAAACGCCGGGAGAAACATCTGCATGTGTGATTTATTTTTGGCATGGAAATAAGAGAGAAAGGAAGTTTTAATTGGGTGGAAGTTTGACGCCTAGTTATTGGAAACTGCAACAGATGCAGAAGCCGATAGGAGCCTCAGGCATAAGCTATTTTAGTTTAAGCATTTAGTAGAAATGTATACTGCAAAAATAACAAGTTTAAGAATAAGTTTTCAATCAATAATTATATGCATATGTTGAGAATTATGTATATGATGTCCTGAAATATTTATATTTCACCAGAGTTGTATAAGGAAATTTTAGCAAGAAATTAAGTAATGTTAAGTTTATTTTATAATACTTTTTTTTTGCTATTTTCCTTCAAAACAATACATACTGTGGTATTCGTCAAAATTGTACATATGTACATTTATGGCGTTGTTTTAACTAATAGTTTAACCATTTTCACTTTGTTTATCAAAATGATTATATTACATTGCGAATTGCGAGAGATGTAAGAATGGAATAAATTACTCACCATATGTCATGCGAGTGTGTAATACCACGAGTACGTGTGCTTTAGTGTTTTACAGCTACAGTATGTTCAAAAAACAAAAAAAAAAAACCTAACTCGGAGTAGACTATGGACAGAGAAACGTATATCTGATTATTATTCAATTCCAAAATTAAATTGCCAAAATTGATATTGAAATATAATTTTAAGAAGAAAAGAGAATAAAGAAGGATATAATATATTGCCATTCGCCATTTTCTAATTTATTTCCATATCTAAAATAAGATGCAAGAAGAAAAGCTTGGACTTTCCGTTGCGACAATGACATTCAGTTTCGACGCTTATGGGTTTACCCCGCCGATGATTACGTCATCACTCGAGAATATTTTACCAGTGGCAGCGCTCGCATTCGGGCGCGTGCTACAGTACATATTTTCATTTATGAACTCGGATCTCTGCTATGGTTTTGCAGTAAGAGGTTATTACCTCGTTAAGTTATTTATTTGGTAAACGTCAAAATATTTTTTAACAGCCAATATCGGCAACACAGTTCTAGGGAGAGTGGAAACTCTTTTACTTTATGTCAAGGAAGTAAATTTATTTTTCCGTTCTCGAATATGAAAATTAGTGTCAAAGTCAATACCCATTTAAAAAATTATATAAATTTATATTTTTTTTTCTTATGCAGTCATAGATTCCTTTTGAATTATCATGATATTTTTTCTTCTTTATTTTCACTTGTCAGTGCTGGGACTCTGCCGTATCGCCTGGCGATTGCATGACGTCAAGTGATCGTCAGGCGATAGGGCAGGCAATACCGAAATATTAGAGTGACGTCATTTTTACGTTTATGTGATACGACAGAGTCCCAGCATAATCTGGTTTACATTTTACTGTACTCATAGTTCCGACTTCCGACATTCGAATCAGTTGGTTCCATCAAACATACTGCCTTTTTTCGATAAAATTTAATATAATTGTTGTTTAATTTATTATTTTAGTCCTTATCCTGTCTGTCAAATTTATCATTTTAATTTTTCTAAGATTTCATTAATGGTTAACGTTGGGATGATACGGTCTATAACTACAAAATATTCAAAAATAAACAAAATCTCTTTCTTATTTTCTATTCCTCTGTTCTTAGTAGGTAATTACTCTTACGAAAATGTAAATGAAAATATGTAGATTGCATTTATTCCTTAACAATCGGTCTACTGTAAAAAATATCATAAAAATGAAGACAATGATGAAGCAATTAAAACTTTAATAAAATAATAATAAAATTCTTTATCATTGTAATACATAAAAGGCGCGATCTGATTAAAGTACAATTACCCCAGTATAAAATGAGTGATGCGAAGCTAGATACGCATGAAGTTACTGTAAGGGCTGCCAACTGTTGTCTAAAGACACCACATGACTACCGTAAATAGGTTCATGTATAAATAAGAAGTTGGCTCGTGCCTTCCTTACTCTTCTATTATTCTCAGGTGCCAACCACCTTCATTTTTATAGAACACATGTGCCATGACAGGGCGAGGGCTTTTTCTACGCTACACCTGCTCTATTTCACTTACGTGAAGCTAATAAGGTTTTTATGTTACTTATTCTATTCCTTGAATACAAAAACTAAATATAAATGATAGTCTCATCGTGACAAGAATAAAAGAACATTGTTTTTTTACTGTTTTATCATTTAGTTCATAAAACAAAGATATTGTGAAGGAATATAATCAATAATTAGCATTTAATGAATTGCCAGTGTATAAACATATTAATCTTATTGCTCATAAAGTGTATTTATAATTTTTATTGAAGTTTCATTCGATACAGTATCATTTGCAATTGGACTTGCAGTAATAAGTTTATAAAAACAAACAGAAATAAATTATACAATCACTTCTTTATGAAATTACTTGTTCGAACCGAAATAATTCATTTCAAATTGCTTATTGAACATATGCATTTGTATTTTACATTATATTATTCTCCGGCGATTACGTAATTGATTAGTATAAATGATCAATATTGAATGATAAGAAACTTTTGTTAAAACTGTAATTTCACATAATCACGACTATAATCATTAAGGTAAAAAAAAAACTGGTCAAATAAAACTTTATTCAACGTGCGTTCCATGATGACTACCATGAGACTAGCGTCTAGCCGATATACCCAACTTATATCATATGTAATAGATTTTTTTATATGTTATTGTTGTTATATTTAGTTAATTTAATCTAACACAACAACAATTTCACCTAACGCACAGAAATCAGCAATAAAATATTGTATTTTTCACAAATAACACGCACAAGTGTTAAAGTGTGAAACAGCATGAAATGAACAAAATGCATACCTAAATCTTGTATCTTTGGTGATAATAGTTGGTATACCGGCTAGTCGCTTCTCTACCATGGGGTCCGCCTGTCTTTCATCGTAGTAACAGATTACAAAATTGGTCATTTGTTAAAACGAGATCTTAGAACTGTGCAATAGGGATTATCAAAGATTAAAAAAAAACTAATACGTTTTGATATTCGAATTTTTAACTTCTTAAACACCTACGTCACAGCATTGCTCTTTATTCACCCCTTTCACTCACACATCAATTCTATTCCAAATTTTTGCTACTTTCAAGAAGCCTTCTGCTATTGCGTTTTTCAAATCCTTAATCCATTTTCAAGTAAATGAATATACATAGAAAATAACGAAACAATGAAAGTAAACCAAATAACACTTGTTTAAATTTATATCATGCGAGGTAGACACCACATCAGGTTTGTATGAAAATGAAAGATACATACTCGTATGTTGAATGGCAAATGCAACAATATCGTGCCAGTGACAATCAAAACTTGGACCATAATATTCGTATATTTCTATTATTTTATTTACTTATTGTCCATGCATATTTCTAATTATTGACCACGAAAGTCATTTTAAATAAGTATGTAGTATAATATTAATATTAGGACCGGTATTTCAATCTCCTAACAACTCCCTAATAATTTTTTATTTACCTAACAACCATTTTATTGCGTATTTCAATATCCAAAAATAATAAATAGGTACCTTATAAATTGTTTATTCGCTATCATATTTGGGAGGAACTTGCAGTAGATAATAAATTTGTTAGCTACCTAATAAAATTTAAATTTGAAATAAAAAATATAGTAAAATGGAAATGTATTGATTAAATTTATTACTTATAGTATATTGGAAGAGGAAAAATTTGAAATAATTGATAATATCAATACGGAAAATTTATACTGTACGAAACAGACCTAATAATTTAAATTTGGACCAATTTTTTCAAAAGTTAAGAAATTATTGAAAATAAATATGTCATCATGACTGAATATGTCAATAAGCTTTGTACACAGATTTTGGTAATTATGATGACTTATTCGTACTATGTGGGTTGTTTACAGGGTGTTACCTCACGGGCACTCATTGCTGGGTGGAGAGTGCACCACAGGGGTTACTTTTGTGCCACTTAAAATTAGAAATAATATAGGCGTCTGTCGGGATCGAACCCGAGTCTCCAGATTTGCGACCAGTCATTCAGTCATATTATATACTTGTAATTATTTAAAATATCCTTTTGGAGGTTTTTGGGTTATACATAAATCCACAGCAAGAAAAATTGTCAAATAAGTCTCTTTAAATGTACTATGTCTCTGCAATGCTGATTACAAAGTTACAGACAGACATGGTCGTACGATAGCCAGTATCGAACCATGATAGTAATATTTTTGAAAATTCTTGTTTACGAATGCGGTTTGGGGCTGGTGAAAGATGCAATGAAATAATTTTGGACGATGGGGGTGATCTGATTAATATCGGTTAATAACCGAACTTCAGCTGTGGAAAAAATTGCAGTTCTTTTCTTGTCCTCATTTGACTTATAAACACACATATCTTATATATATTTCTATGGCACAAAAATGTCAGTGTCATGTCATATTTTAATCTATTCTATTTTTACCTTCCGTCACCTTTAGGTAAGGAAGGTATTGTCTTTGGTCAAAAAATTCAATGATGAGTTTTTACTGAATAAGCACGTTTTAGGGTCCATATAATACGATTTTACCATTTTTACGATGATGTCTGTATGTATGTGTGTCTGTGTGTGTGTAACAAAATTTCCGGATTCCATAACTTCAATACCACGATTCCAAAAATTATAATTTTTTCGTATTCTTCAAGTTTACATCCAGAAGAACAACTGATTAGATTTTGGTTATAATTGGTCAACCGGAAGTAGTCTCATTTGAATATTTAACAGTTAAATTTGATTTATTGACATTTAACGTTATTATAACTTAAAGAATATATTATTCTCTATCCGATTTGATTACAATTTATACTTCATATTCAATAGATACAGAGTTAAAGAATTTTAAAGAAATTAAATTTTATAATTCAGCCAGCTATGCCAAATTTGGGAACTAGTAATATATTCATATAATTCAAATTGACAGATGTCAGTATCAATAAAAAGTAAATTAATGTGGCAGATATGAGGATGTTGAAGTAGATATTGAGGAATACACGGAAAGATACGGTAAGAAAATAACTCTAGTGTTACAAGTTTTTAGAAAGATACAAGAAAGACGATTACATTGGTTTGAACATGTCATGAGGAGAAATGAAGAATTATATTGGAACAAGAATGAATAGTTTAGTAATAGGACGTTAAAGAAACAGAGGAAGACCAAAGATAAGATGGAAGGACTGTATTGCGGAAGATTTGAGAAAAAAGGAACTGAATGAGAACGACATGCAAAAATAGCGACCCCTAACGAATGGGAAAAGCTAAAGAAGAAGATGCCAGTGTCAAGTGCAATTTGAATAGTTTGTTTATGAAATAATTTCACTGGAAATTTAGAATCTTTTGTAAGAAAAATTATGGAATTTATACATTATACACGAGAATGACGGAAGGTATTGTGCTGGCCACAACAGATTTTTTTTTCAACAAATTTGTCGTCTTCCTAATAAATGTACGTAATAAATTTGTTTACCAAACTGTTAGGAACATGTATTAGAAGATTGAAATATCGGGCGTTAAACTATCATTATTGGTAGTGAATTAATTTAAAAAAAATTAAATCACTCACTGAATTTTAAGTCACTTTGATATCTTTAATACCTGATAGTTTAAAACGTCAAATTTGAATAAATTATAACGACGATTGTCACGCACAGACTACTATACTTGCCGTCAAATAAGTATAGACTGGGAGTTTCTGCACTTTGCCATTGTTTTATTTTGTCAAAATTAAATTCATAATGATTGAGTTATTATTGTTATTATTTTGTCAAAATTTAATAAAATATTTTACAAACCATGTTAGTTTTGAATGATCATGCACATGTAGAAATTAACAACTTCGCCCTTTCGAGCTCGTGGATTAAACTGCTCATGAATAAACATTATCTTAACTCACTTTTGTATAAATATCTGTTATTTATAACTCCAATTATTAAAGAACAAAATGAGATTAACATTAACATAAGATATCAAAGTTTACGCATTTTGACACGTCAAAATTAATGTGGTCGGTCGCAAATATCCTCTTAGTTATTAGGTTTAATATAGCGGTGCGTCATTTTTCCCATTTACAAAATTTTATTGATATACCTATATTACATAGATTCCGATATTTTGATTAGTTAACAAACAGTAAGTTATAACTTATAATTCAACGGTTTTCTGTTTTTATTGAATAATGAATGACATTATGCATATACAAATATATAATAAATATATTATTTAATGGTAGTAAAATAAATAGTGTTATTTTTCTATTCTGGACGAAAAATGAAGTACCTACTAGAAAATATACTTTTTAAAAAGAGAAAGGTATATTGTCCTTTTTTATGTAGGTATTTTTTTTTGTGATTGTTGAAATAAGATGATAAGTGATGCAGCAACATGAAATTATTCCTTGTGTGTAATTTGCCGAAAATAAATTGGTAGAAAGAAACTGTGTCGAATAATCAGTTTTGTTTTGTACACGAGCAAAAAATCAACTCGTCCCGTTAGGCTTGGCTTGAGAGTTCATTGCGTTAAGGGTTAAAGCACCTAATTTCTTTTTGTTCTGCTCAAGTATTTAATCTTTTTTCTTCGAGCCTTTTATCGGTTGATCAGCGGAACACCTGTCGCGACTTCCGCCTTGTTTCCGGCCTCGGCCAACAGGGAATTTGTCTTCCATAATATATATGTATCTATCCACATATGTACGAGGTACGAGTAAGAGGCGAAGTCACGCATGTAAGAATAAGAGTATGAATAATTATAACTTTATCTATGGATGGATTATTAGTGTAATTTAAAAACAATTTGACTGTTTCTTTGAACACGTCTATATAATTTACATGTAAATCATTTTAAATTAGATAATTTTGTAAACATTAATTATATAGATAAAGATAATTGAAGCTTTAAATAAATATATTATTATCCATTTCAAGGTATATCAATATATTTTATGTAAATTTTTAATTTTATTGTAATGTTCATAATTATTAAGAAGAGCACAAGCCGCTTCAGGCTTCAAGCGTGCCGCTTGTAAGATAAAGAAAAAAATCATATAGATGAGCTGCAAAAAATCACATTAGCACACATTCAGACGCTAAAATATTTACCTGCATCGAATTAAAAAAATATATATTTACCTTATAATTTTGATTGTGAAACCAACAATTTTTTTTTTGCAATTTAACAAGTTTTTTTTTGTTATTAAATGGAATGTTTATTACTGTTTTTCGTCATTTATTTGGAAACGACCGAAGCACAAACATGAATATTCGTTAATATGAAGGAATTTTATTGGTCACCACCAGCATTAAATTTAATTTTTCTACAATCGATAAAAAAGTAAGCTTTTCGAACGTTATTTGATTACAGGAAGTGAATAATTACAAACCAAAACCATTTGCTAATACATATAAATTTGCAGACCAGATATTCAAAATTACTTATTAAATACTTTCTGCCGCTTGCAGCAGCAGAAAAAGTGTTTGTCAGAAAAGTCATATTGCTATGGAGTAAAATTTTATATTTTTGGCGTTTGATGAAAATTTTTTGAACATCAATCATCTTTTTTTTCACTTGAGTGATAAAAAATACTTATTTTTACATCAAGTCTCGAAAAAGAGACGTTCCGAAACCACACGTGCATGTAATTTTTTTGTACACGTGTTATAAACAACATTTTTCCTACTAATGATAATTTAGGAAAACTCTAAAATATTATTAGAATTAATGAAACTTTGACGATATCAGTGTAACGTGCGCCCCTGACTAAAAAGTATATGCGAGTGCCGCCATTAGTAGAATATTCCCGAGCGATGACGTAATCCTCGGCGGGCGAAAACCCTTACATCCGGGGAGTGAACCTTTGTTTTCAATATCATTGTGGCGTCGGAAAGTTCGAGAAGGACATCGCGCTATATAAACCCGTCGGCAAAGCCAGCGAAGACAGTCTGTTATATTGAAGCAACGAGCATTGAACAGCGGGTGATATAAATAAACAGTCTACGAGTTGTGAACATAAATAAATGTAGTTATATAAATAAATCTAGTGATATAAATATTGTGTAAATAAATAATCTTAGTGTTTATGTATTTAATAATATTCTTAGTCTTAAATTAATGTTTATAATTATTTAATCAGAGTGTTAGTTATTTTTATTATCTTTTTTAATTTTTATCTTAATTATTCATCGTTTAATAAACTTATTATTTTAATTAATAATACTTCTCTGATTTTTACACTTCACCCAAATAAATAAACGTTACATTACATTATAACGATGTTTTACCGCGTTGCTGTGGTTTATATGTTGATTGTTGATTGCAGCATTTTTCTAGGTTACTTATAAATATTTAAAGACTTCTTCAAAATCGTCTATATTTGAATATTATGTTAATTTATTTCTTCGGTTATTGCTACAGTTGGAACAGAAATTGAAACTCCGCGCTTCGTAAGATATTTAAATCACTGTCACTGTTAGTTTGTTTTTGACAGTTGCGTAAACGAAATGCACTTTTGCTTTAAAGGCCTGTTTATAACAACGCAACGCAAACGTAATAGGTAACGTAAGGAGTTAAAACACATGCTTATAATACGGGCTATTTATAACACCGCAATGCAGTAGCTAACGCAATAAACGACACGCAATAGATGGCCAACTTTCTGCAGGATGCCTTGCGTTCCCTTTAGGGCGGCCGCACATTTCCTACTATCGGATCCGACTGTCTGAAACGATGTCGTATCGGACGAGTACCGCACACTTACGACAAAATATCTCCGATTTTATTTGACTCAGTTTAGCGGCGTTCTTCATTGTAAACACACTGCATAGAAAATGGATGACGGAGAGTTATTGGCAATTGCTTTTTTACTGTCACAACGAAAAAAGAGAAAACGTCGCTACTGGGTACATCCGTTGAATACACATAGAATTAAAGAAAGTCAGTTTTACATTTTACAACCTAGGTTACGTGCCCACCCGGATAAATTTTTCGATTATTATCGAATGTCATTTAATTCTTTCGATGAACTTTTGAATATAATTCGAGGGGAAATAACGAAACAGGACACACAATTGAGACTTGCAATTTCCCCAGAAGAACGATTAGCTGTTACTCTCAGGTAAGAAGGTTTTTATTATTTATCAGTTTACAATATTGTAGTTGTAAAATCACACAGGTAGGTACAATATTATCGTATTAGTTACATAATATTTAGTTATTGTTAAATTGGACATACTCTTCCAAAATACCATTATCAGCGCATCGTGACAAGTTATGTTGTGAATACCGAGGTGGTGATGATGGTGGTTGTGGTGGCGGTAATTGCAGTGGTACTGGCCCAGTGGTAGTAAGTCTTGAATTAGGTGGTATATATGTGGCACGATCTGTATTACGACCAATATTAGACGGAATATTTATATTAGGAGGACTAGGACTCGGAGAGTACATCATCTGAGGGCTCAGTGTGTTAAAGCTGCGCGACGAATGCGAGGAATAAACATTTCGTAGAGGTTCGCTAATTTGCTTTAATAGTTGTAACATGCCAATTTTAAAATCCATTTTCTGAATTCTGTTCATTTCTTTCATGTCGCTTCGGAAACTTAACAAAAATTTTGTATCGTCGTCATCATGTACGGGTTGTTCTTTTTTCTGCTTTATTATTTCAAGTATTTGCGTTGGTACATCTTTAGTAACCTTCTTCTTTTTCACATTATTAGGTATTTCTTCCGTGATGTGGTCTCCACCAATTATGTTTTGACTGTCTTCTTCTCGTGTAGTCCCACCTGTTAAGGTTCCTTCACCTCCGTCGTCGTAATTTCCCTCATGGCTGAAAAAATATACAAACTTAACCAATTAAAAGTACTATTACTAAAATAGTTTAAAAAATAGTGTATTATAATTATGTATTTACCGCCGACTCTGCATAATGGGAGCTAGAAATGATAAAAGGTCGGTGTAAACATATTTCTTCTGTTTTTTAGCACATGATCCTGTTGGAGTATGTTTCACTTTATTGATGTCTCTCCGGTAGCAATCACGTACATTGTTCCATTTCTTTTTTGTCTCGGCACCTGAAATTAAAAACTTATTATTACAGCAATGTATAACAATATTACAGACTGAA
Organism: Harpalus rufipes; assembly: GCA_951394225.1. Classification (NCBI taxonomy): domain Eukaryota; kingdom Metazoa; phylum Arthropoda; class Insecta; order Coleoptera; family Carabidae; genus Harpalus; species Harpalus rufipes. The sequence continues at coordinate 11,447,792 of OX596280.1, forward strand.
AACTATATTATGTATAATTGAATGATAGGTAAATTAATTTTTCAGATTCCTTGCTACAGGAAAGAACTTTGAAATGCTAAAGTATGATTTCTTAATGGGAAGCAGGACCATATCTAGCATCGTCAGTGATACGTGTGAAGCAATATGGAAAGTTTTACAACCGTTGGAATTGCAACCACCATCGTCAAAAGAACGATGGCAAGAAATAGCTGAAAATTTTAACAACAAAGCTGATTTTCCGAACTGCCTAGGCGCAGTAGATGGAAAACACTTGCGATTGATTTGTCCACTGCACAGTGGCTCTAACTATTATAACTATAAAACATATTTTTCTATAGTTCTGTTGGCTGTAGTTGATGCTGACTATCGTTTTATTGCAATTGATGTGGGTGCATACGGGAGAGAAAGTGACAGCAACATTTTTAAAGATTGGACCTTTGGAAAAAAACTTGCTAAAAATCAGCTAAATTTGCCCAGTCCAAAAGCATTACCAAATACAGAATCACCATCGCTGCCATATGTATTTCTGGGTGACGAAGCTTTCTCTCTAAATACAAATTTCTTGAGACCTTATCCGAGAAATAATTTGAATGAACAACGTCGAGTTTTTAACTATAGGCTGAGTCGAGCACGGCGTCTCGTAGAGTGTACCTTTGGAATCCTTTCGAACAAGTGGAGGGTTTTTCATACTAGTATGACCATTCCGCCAGATTTTGCAGTATTGGTAACAAAGACAGCTTGCGTATTACATAATTTTGTACGCGCAAGAGATGGCTATAACTTTGAAGATTCTCTTACTCATTATTTTGAAGATAATCCATTTCGATGTCCACAACATAGATCTACCAATCAAGGCCGAAACATAAGAGATAGCTTTACAGAGTACTTCGTTTCACATGCTGGGGAAATACCTTGGCAATATAGGCGAATAAACTATACACTATAACAATATAAATAAATATTCTTTTACTTACATTTCTTCTTTTTTTCCTCGTCATTTGTACTGTCCCAATCCTTAATTATTTCCAAACACACTTCTTCCCAGGCAAGATCCTTTATATCACGATCATGATAAGATTCATGGCTAACATCCCACAAACAGGGATATTTTTCGACCGCGATAATTAAATTCTCAGTGTCGCACATGATTTGCACGTCTGTAATGGACACTCACGCACCAAAACTGACATGAACAATCGTATGTTTGCGGTATAGTATGCAAAAACAATGCACAGCGCGCCTTCCGGTAGTCGGATCAGACTTTTTATCGGGCCGACTGGTAGGATGCACTGCGCTTGCATCCGACTCGGACGTCCGATCCGATATCGGATCGTAGGTGTGCGGTGTGATCGTATAAACTTATAGTACTTCGAACGTCAGATGCCCGGATCCGACAATCGTTTCAGACAGTCGGATCCAATAGTAGGAAATGTGCGGCCGCCCTTAGCGTGTAACCAATCACTTGTCAGTATTTTCACAAGAGGCGCGCACATGTGCTTCTTGCTCGGTAGAGGTTATGTAAACGTCAAATTTTAAAAGAAATCCGAATCCCGATTTGCACTATTATTTCTGATTGGTTACAAGCAGCAAATTTATCGTGGTTATAAATTACACATTTCGCGATTGCGTTATCCACTGCTTTGCGTTCTTGCGTTGCGTTAATATAAATAGGCCTTTACGTTTGCCAAAGAAGTATTGGCCTCATTTCAATCCGTAACCAAGTCAATAATAGTATAGGTAAAAAATATATTAATATACAAAGTAACAATTTTTATTTTACGGATTCATAGACTAAATTTATGAAAACATCTAATAAAATGCTTATGAAAGTTCCTTTTGAAGTTGTAAGAGTATAAAACATATTCTTACATGCAGTTCTTTTTCCATGCACGACCGCACATTAATAACAATTGTATTCTTTCAGACTGTATTCCTAATTTCACATCCTGTGTAATTTGCTTTAATAATTGAGTAGTAAAATGAAGTCATCCTTGTATATTATTGGCAAAGTCAGCCCTTTATTGTGCGTAAAATCAACAATGGAAGAAATATTTGCCTAACCCAACCTTAAGCACATTACACACCTTGGAATACATTACGCGTATGACACGTACATATTACAGCGCGCACAACATAAAGCCAAAGCCGAACATAAAAGAAATAATAATTGCGCCTCACACAAAAGCTTATTATCCTATCATAAATTAACACCTTTCACGTTTCTCATAAGAACGAGAAAGATGTTTTGTTTATGTCGATAGATCTGGAGGGTTGTGAAAACATTAGAACGTTTGGAGGACAAAGGAAACTCGAGCAGTTGATAAACCAAGCGCATCTGATTACTGCGTCTTCGTTAGGACCTCACACAATGATCACAGGAATGCACAGACAATGCAAGTTGTGACTCAACCCGGAGGCGTGCATGCAAATTCTATCTTGTCACAACAACTAAGTTTTTATTCTGTGAATGAGTTCTGTAATGAGTACGTCAATGTTATTCAAATGATCCAGAATATTGTACATATATAAGTAGCCAATTTTTTGTTTTCTATGGTTCTACTGTTTGACATTAGTTTTACTAAGTTAAGCTGCGTATTCTTATTGGAATATTTTTGCTCAGATCAGTTGATAAATAAGTTGAGATAAACTGAGCTGAGATATTTATGAAAAGAACAACAAAGATTAATACTTACTGTAAAATTCATGAGCATGTATGTATAACATTTTTGTTTTTAACAACGAAGACTCAACTGGCATAATACACTTATAACTAGAGTTCTGAAAATATGCACTAAAAATCTGTTGTGGCCAGCACAATACCTTCCGTCAATCCTGTGTATAATGTATAAATTCCATACATAATTTTTCTTGGAAAAGATTATAAATTTCCAGTAAAATTATTTCAGAAACAAACTATTCAATTTGCACTTGACACTGACATCTTCTTCCTCTTTAGCTTTTCCCATTCGTTAGGAGTCGATATTTTTGCGTGTCGTTCTCATTCGGTTCTTTTTCTCTCAAATCTTCCGCAATACAGTCCTTCCATCTTATCTTTGGTCTTCCTCTGTTTCTTTAACGTCCTATTACTAAACTATTCATTCTTGTTCCAATATAATTCTTCATTTCTCCTCATGACATGTTCAAACCAATGTAATCGTCTTTCTTGTATCTTTGACTGACATCTGTCAATTTGAATTATATGAATATATTACTAGTTCCCAAGTTTGGCATAGCTGGCTGAATTATAAAATTAATTTCTTTAAAATTCTTTAACTGTATCTATTAAATATGAAGTATAAATTGTAATCAAATCGTATAGAGAATAATATATTCTTTAAGTTATAATAACGTTAAATGTCAATAAATCAAATTTAACTGTTAAATCTTCAAATGAGACTACTTCCGGTTGACCAATTATAACCAAAATCTAATCAGTTGTTCTTCTGGATGTAAACTTGAGGAATACGAAAAAATTATAATTTTTGGAATCGTGGTATTGAAGTTATGGAATCCGGCAATTTTGTCACACACACACACACACAGACACACATACATACAGACATCATCGTAAAAATAGTAAAATCGTATTATATGGACCCTAAAACGTGCTTATTCAGTAAAAACTCATCATTGATTTTTTTGACCAAAGACAATACCTTCCTTACCTAAAGGTGACGGAAGGTAAAAAATCTAAATATATGCATCAAAAATATACTGAAATATACTCTTGCCGTTATGATTCATTATTATTAATACATAATGTACATTATACATATAGGTATTTTTTTTTTACTTAAAACTAAGCAATCAATTAATCTATTTAAATATTATAATTATAACAATAAATAACTGTATTTTTCTAAATTATCTAAATTAAGATTGTGCGTTCTACAAGTAAAAATGAGTTTGAAAGAAGAAAATGTACGTTCAACATCGCAATAAGTTATAGGAGCTAATTTAAAATTCGCAATTAATCTTTAAAAATATGCAAGCATGCACTTAATATCCAGTTTGCATATATTCCGAACTATATAACCTACAAATTGGCATCTCACATTACTCCTTCTACTAAACTGAATGGCTCAGATCATTTTGAGTTTATAGGGCGCGAGCAGACACGTGATCCAACCTTGACCTTGTAGAGCTTGGAATCAGCTGATTTGTATGAGCTTGTCATTTTGACAGCTTTGATAAGAACAATGTTTTGACTTATTTTGATTTTAAGCCGTGTGCCTGAGTGTCTGGTCGCGAATCTGGGGACCGTGGTTCAATCCCGACCGACGCCAAAAATTATATCGAATTTTAATGACACAATATTGACCACTGTAGTGCACTCTCCACGCCAGCAATGAGTGCCCATGAGGTGACGCCTGGTAAGCACACGCACGGTCAAATATTTCATCTTTACCGAAATCTGTGTACAAAATAGATTGGCGCACCCAGCAATGGGTAATATGCCGTGATATATTTATTTATTTGATTTTGAACGGCTAAAATGTTATTATTTTACAATTTTCAGACAGTAAAACACATCAAATTAAAAATAATATCTTTTTAGCAGTTCAAAATGAAAATAAGTGGAAATATTGTTCTTGTCAAAGCTGTCAAAATGACAAGCGCACACAAGTCAGCTGATTCCAAGCTCTTCAAGGTCTCTCAAGTCACGTGTCTGCTCGCGCCCTATTTCGCGGGTGATGTGGCTCGGCAAGGGGGATGTGAGTACACTCAGTAACACTCATCTCAGGACAAATTTAACAATATACTGTGTTTATCTGAAGTGAGCTACAAGCTGTGAATTCAAAGTCTGTGTTTCTCTAATTGGTTAGAATCTATAGAACTAAATGAAAATAATTTTATACTGCATTTAAGAGAACATAAAAGATTAAAGTTGAAAATCAATTTTGTCGTGCGACTACGTATGTTATAACTAATAAATTTATTTAAATATATTATTGTTTGAATTTTTATACTTATATTTACATTTTAATGCTTTTATGTAATATTTATGGGAGTTTAGATATTTCTACGCGACTCTAGGAACTAAATATATACTGGCTCTTTTGTATAAAAACCTGTCTTACCTTTATACAACTGGGTAGTGACACTTTCAGGCCCTTAAAATAAAACATAAATCTTCATCGTCTTCTATCAAAATTATGATTGTGGCATTTCTGCACGTAGACAGTTTTCGGTATTTGATAGATGATGATCATTTAGCCCTTTACCAGTATACCAAAAATACCCTTCTGACAGTTTTGAATTTTGAAAGAAGAAAATTAATGATTTGATCGTTTGATCTTATGTAGGTAATTGAAGAAGGTTACAAACTCGTTTAATATCATGGACATTTAGAATACAAAATTCGATTAAACAAAATTAAATTTACTGTGTTAATATATATAGATATGATTGTATGAAAGGTATAGGAAAAAAATACACTTTTGTGATGAACAAAGTTGACTGTTCTCAAATTTCATTTCGAGAATTATGAGTTCTACGTTGTTTTTTTTTATAAAGTGGAATATTAAAAATATAGCGACAAACTTTCGGAAGAAACCCAAGAAATTGTTGATGCAGCTTCTGCAGCTGTTCTAAACTTATTACCACGTCTAGGCAGCGTCGTATTCTCCCTGTACTTAACGAATGGCTACGATTTGTGTCGAGAGTGAAATAGAGAACTGTAGAGAGAAAGGGGGATAAGAACCTGTCATTCTGTATTTTACTCTATGTTGTACCTGTGTTTAGGTTGTTGAATTTAATGTTTGCGGTACTGATTCTATATTACATTTTCTAAAATGGGTAGAAAATGTTTTGTACTTTTGTGTACTAGTAGTAAGTAGTAAGAACATTAATACTTTAGAGAAGTGGCGGAGACAAATTCCGAGAAAAGACAGAATTTTAAGCGTGAAAGACTTTGTGAAAAACATTTCTGTGAAGAAGATATAAGAACATGGAGTTGTGAAATAAATACGGTAAGGAATAATTGTTTAACTGTTATAGTAAGTTTTTAAGGTTATTTTATATCTTGTTTTTATACGTTTTGTATATACGCAGAAAATATTTTAATGGAATATATAAAAAATGTACCACGAAGCTTATCTTATCAATAATTGAAGAATTACAATCTTTTGTTTTCCTTGTATGGAGCAAAATTATCGTATTTTCTTTTATTACACACGAATTTATTATTATCAGTACGACAGTATTATTATGTAAAATTAAAAATGTAAGATCAAATCTAAAGAATACAAGAAAAATTCAATATTACTAATTGTTTTGAAATCGTCATATATTTTTTTGTAAGTACACATGTCCATATATCTTATAAATATTATTTTTTGTATAAAAATATAGTTTATATTAAATAAATAATTTATTTGTATATTATTTGTATTTTGTTATATCCCCAAATATGCATAATATTAGTGATATAGATAGTCTGTCTCTAGCCACATTTCATATCCATATTTGAGTATACGAGTGCCATCGCCTACTATATTCGTGCTTATTACTAAGGAAAACTTGAAAGTCTGTAACATACCTGTTAGGTACACCTATTAGGCAACTGATCTGTCAAACTCTCGTTTATTTTTGACATATTTTGTCATGATTTTGAAATTAGACATATCGATTTCTACTCCCGGTGGTTAATAGTTATTTAACTATCAAGTGTGTTAATCGCCAATTAACACACGTGTTAGTTACAATATTTTTTCGTTGACCGTATCTTACTTAAATGGAAAATCTAATTTTATTCCATTACAATTTTTTTTAGCTTAGTAATGGTTGACCGAACCTCTAATTTTACGTCAGAAAATCAATAAGTTTTGTCATCAATTGTTTTCAGTGGGTGCGTTCAGTTTACTTAATGCTAGAAAACACAAGCGGATTTTTTATGTTCTTTGAGGAATTTTATTCTTTCAAATTCATTTTAAAGGTATGCTACGTGAATATACCTAGCTAGTAAGTGTCAAAAGCATGACTTTTAATTCTGTCTACCTTTTTGCTACAACTTAGCGTTAGCAATGCATGCTGTGTTCCATGTGGTGAGCGCACCCAATAAATCGTTTATTAATAAAAAATCATGCATTAATTAATGAATGATTTTCTATACATTAAGATAGCCTATTAATAAACGGTCGACGGAAAAAAAAGTTTAATAGTGCTGTGACATCATAATTCCAATATTGCTAACTTTGCTGCAAATTTGCTTTTTGGACCTTTATGTTTTGTTGATACTCGTGCAACCAGATAGAGAAACAAGTGAAATTTACAAATTTTATTTAGAATTTATTAAGGATATCAGTTTGGGTCATGGCGTCACTAACATTTCCCAAAAACTTTATTAATATTTTCTTCTATTTTAATAATTTGTTTGAAAAATAAGAAACTGGGATCCAATAATATATTTTTATCAAGTTTAACGTATAAAAAATTCTAAAAATCTGTGAAGTCCCCGTTATTGTATGGAAAGAACATGCGCAGTCGGGTCACCTGTGTATGATGAGAATCCTCCACCTTCCAAGATAATCGCGAAATTTAATTTAGATTATAAGTACAAGATTGAAAGCAAAAACATATGGTGCATGCACTATTCTTCCTACGCATAAACCATTCTCTGCACTCTCGCTTATTATTATAACTCCCACTGCATTGAAAACACCTCGTTGTTTATTTTTCCACGATGCGCCAACATACATCCCGCCATTGAAGTTTGAAATTTCAGACTCTAATGTATGTCGTGTTCTGTCAATGAAATATTGTGCCATATGGCTTATGGCAGATACAATGAAAAAATGGAAATTAATATGGTTTGTCTCGAATTACACTGAATCAGAACTCTTTAGTGTTAAATATCTCCAAGGATAGAATTTCAAATTGAGATTTTATCGTTCCGGAAATGGGACACGGAAAAAATGATATCAAATATTCTGTAATGGAACGTGAAATTAAAAATGATTGTGAGTGAATAATTAAAAAATATCTTAATTATGGTTTTTAATTATTATTTTGCTGGTGAAATAACGAGGCAGATGTACTGACAAAAGACTTATTTGCACGATTGAACAATTCAGCTGAGGATAATTTTCCCTGTAAAGTATACTTCAATTTATTTAGAGTATAATTATATTAATTAAATGGAATTGCCACTGTGACTTCACTTTTTAACATCATCCTTACATTCTTGTTCTTTATTCTCGCTCAGCAGACATCATACATGCTAATTTGAACATTTCTTCAAATACATTTTTTACAATACACGCGTTTAAAAACATAAAAACTAATTGTCTAGTTACACTTAATTAGATGCAAATTGAAATAGTTAAGTAGTACTAATAATATATTCCGGAATTGACTCAATAATATATAAATAGACAACCGTGATAGAATGGTTTACATATTGAGTAATTTTAACCAGGGAAAGGGCTGCTAGAATCTCTACGGCATTGGGTATTGGAATCATACTAAAAATCGCATATCCAGATTTTAATGAATAAGCACGTTTTAAGGTCCATAGAATCCGATAATAACATGATGCCTGTCTCTCTGTGTGTGTGTGTGTGTGTGTGTGTGTGTGTGTGTGTGTGTGTGTGTGTGTGTGTGTGTGTGTGTGTGTGTGTGTGTGTGTGTGTGTGAGGTTGTTGTATGTACGATTTCTCAAATTCTATAAGACTAAAGACCTGTGTAACTGCGGATTCCTCAATCTAACAGTAATGGGAAGAGTTGAATAGATTCTGGTAACAATTGGACAGCCGGAAGTAGTAGTATTTTAACAAATATATGTTATTACAAATATTAAAAACCAAAATTCTCTATCCGACACATTTAATTTTTTTATTAAACCTTCTATAGATTTAAAGATATAGATATATAATCTATAAAATAATCTGTTGTAGTAAATCTCACAGCCCAACATCTCCATGGTAACTACTTGTGAAATTAAAATGTCTGTAATTGACAGATAAATGTCACTAATGTCAGTGTCAAAAATTCAGGAATAGTATTGAAGGCTTTTTCTGGGAACGATATTTAATATTTTTATTGTATTATTAATTATATATTTAAAATTATAGGTGTATTACATGAATACTTCAGAAATACCGCCAATTCTGTTAATTAATTGGAAAAACCTCGAATATTTGGAAGAAATGGAGAAAACTTGCTCATAAAATGAATTTAAAATTATAGAAAATACGTCAATAAAGATTAGGTGTAATTAGATTTTTTTTTTGTGTAGAAGAAATGTTAAATACAATACTTATACATATACCACTATGGAAAGAGCGCGAGAGGTATTGTGGTGGCCACAACAGATTTTTTTTTAGAATCGTGTGGGAAATAAGTGTTTATAAACTTAAAATGATTGCGAGAAATAGCCAATTTCCGCACTAGCGCAGGAAATAATTAAAACATGTACCGTGTTCCACCTTACCCTTTCCAATGAAATGCATGGCTCAGATCATTTTGAGTTCATTTTGTGTGTGACGTAGTATAGGTAAGAGGGGATATAAGTACACTCGGTACCACTTAGCTCATTTAGAACAACTTTATACTTTATCTTAAGTGAGTTGAGACGAACTGGCACTCTAACCAAAAATAATACAGCTATTGTAATTCTAATATGTAAATTTGGGGCCGGTCACTAGGATGCCCGGTAAAAATAAAAGACCAAGTCTGCCTCCGATTGAAACATCTAGAATTAGGACCTAAATGCCAAAAAAATCTACAATAAGATATAATTGAATTCCACTGTAAAAATAATTATAATGAACATAAAAAATATACAGGGTGTCCCTTAACTTGGTGCACAAACTTTAAGGGCATATAATACTGATCAAAATGAGTAAAAAAAGCTCAGTCAAAATGTGTCCGATCTTTAATAGTTTCCCAGATATAACGCAGTGAAAAATGAGTTTTTACGAGATTTACCTTTGCTATCTCAAAAACTATAAGAATTACGATTTTGATTAATTGAGACTTTTTGTTTACCTTTGAGAGGTAATCTTAGATGGCCTTTTGTTATTTTATAAAAATCAAAAGTGAAATGTTGTGGCGACCTTGGTCAATATTTAATTTTCATATAACTACGTAACTATAAAAAATTGAGAAAAATGTTTCATATAAAATTTTATTGTTTTTTATAGTCTTTTTACTGACATAGACAAAATTTTATTCGATCGCTATCTTTGTCAGTTTTTCTTAGATTTTTCGCTTTTCTCGGAAACAGTTGAAGATCATTCCTATGTTGATGAAGCTTTTTTATTCATTTTGGTCAGTACTATATGCCCTTAAAGTTTTTGCTCGAAGTTAAGGGACACCCTGTATATGAAGAATGCTCAACTTCATAATCATGCAAATCGCAAAATATTTAAAAAGCTCATTATGCAAGAGCAAGAGTAAACAGCTTTCTGTAATCATTTTAACATTTCCTTCACGTCTTTCATTACCCATAACAATTTACATGCACGCTTCTGTCGACAATTCCAAGCACTTCCTGAGTGTTCGTGTTTCTTGCTTGACATCCTACACTGTTAGCATATCGATCATTTTTCGATCACTGATCAGATCACGTTTCTATTGAAATTATCAAATGTCTGGCCCTCGCTAGACAATGTAGGTCCTCTCCGAAGGAAATGCGAACCCCGTCGTATGTAAAGCGGAAACAAATGATTAAGTTTGTTTACCAAGCGTATCTCCATGTCTTCCTTACCCTTGCAATTGTTATTGTGGGATGACATACGAGTGGTTGCTATGGACGTGTGTAATTATAAAGAAATTAATGGCAGGATGGTAGTAAAGCACAAGTTACATATATGGGGGGCTTATGTCACTGCAGGGACGGACTCAAAAATTGGGATAGGAAGTAAATGACATTGTTAAGATAACAATCATACAGTTAAATTAAGTTAATTATTTTCTAAAAGAGATACATAGATAAATCTAATGGGTGGACGATTTTGGTTGCAACAGTCTTAATTTGAATTCAACAAAAGTCAATTTATTCATTGTGAATTTTTGTATTGATGTCACAGTGACTTTAATATAATTCAAGAAGAGCATTTAAAATAGTTTTAGGGATAAATATAATAAAAATTACAAAGTTACATTTAGTTTCACCAGTTTACAACTTCTGAGTCAACTCCCATGGAGCCATCGTCACAAGTAACCACAGACGCGTTTCACACTATTTGGTGATCATCAGTGTGGTGTAACCTGTGGTCTTTATCCGGTCCACAGTGAGTGGACTCCTGGAGCAGAGACAATGACTCGTTGTGCTGGCGGTGATCATATGATCATCTACGATGGTAAAAAACCTGTAGAGCTATTAATATCCACAGAGCCCTCCACCGAGAGATACTTTGACTAAAGTCATATACAGGATGTTTATTAAACATAGGGCAAATATTGAAGGGATTATTTCCTGGACCATTCTAAGATGATTTTTGAAAAGCCGCTTTGTTTCGAAGATACAGGTCGAAAAAAAATTCGACAAAACCAATTTTGATATTTTTCAAATTATTAATCTAGTAACAGCAGGCAAGTTATGTGTCAAATTTGTTGAGACGTTTGGCTGTTTGACGTGTATTTTCTGTCTATAATACTTAAACTTTTGTTAGTGAAGTCCTCTTATCATGAATAGATATACGAACGCCGACATGCATTTCATTTATGGACTTGCTGATGGCAATTCATTACAAGCTAGGCGGATTCTTGCATCGTAGCTGGAGGTAGTCATTTTCAACAGTACTTGTAGATTAAGAAACTTTACATGTAATTTTTGGTATTAAATGTTGTTATTGTCGAAAATTTTTTTCGCCCTGTATCTTCGAAACAAAGCGGCTTTTCAAAAATCATCAAAGGACAAAATCATCTTAGAATGGTCCAGGGAATAATCCCTTCAATTTTTTGTTTAATAAACACCCTGTATACAAGTGCAAACTGCAAAAAAGACCACAGGTTACACCACACTTATGAGCATCAAATAGTGCGAAACGCGTCTGTTGTTACTTGTTGTTATAGCCGACTTCTGGCGATGGCTCCATGGGAGTTGACTCAGAAGTTGTAAACTGGTGAAACTAGATGTTACTTTGTAATTTTTATTATATTGTTTGTTTCACGGAGAAATTCTCAATTTGCTTTTTGCAGTTTATACTTGTATTAGGCATAAATAATGGAGAAAAATGAATAAAATAACATACAAAAAATGGTAGGTCTGATCTGAGATTATTATTCATTTATTTGAAAAAATAAAAATTCGTGAGTACAGTAGTGTCTATGATTTACGTTTACCGATCCAAAAGACATTTTTGCGAAGTACCTATAGTCTTTTCTTATAAATAGTCTTCTAGCTTTACTTGAAATGTGGATTCATTTCATGAAATCGTCTTTTTGTTGTGGCCATGCTATTCCAATCAACTAGAGATAAGGCCCGTATTACGAACGCACTACATTACATTCTTATGAGGTTAAGGTCAAATACGAGCTATAAAAGGCGCGCGATGAACACGCACTTTTGATAGGAATATTCTGTTTTCCCAAAACGCGAGTGCAGCATCAAATTTTCAATCACGGCTTTGATTTTGTAACTTTAATATCTACTGGATTTCAAATTGTACTAGAATTGGGTTTGCCCTTCCGTTTCTCTGGACGTGATGACCGGTACCTGCATGATCAAACAAACGAATGAAATTCAAAGATACAAATTCTGCTGCTCCAGACAAGTAGAATTAAAAATCTATTCTGAGAAAACGTGGAGAGAAAACTCAATTCTAGTAGAATTTGAAATCTAGTTAATAAAATCGAAGACCAATAGTCTTCGATCAATCACAAATAACAAGAAAAGAACTTAGCAACCATGTATTTGCTAGAGCTAGATGAAAATGAAGACGACCTACTATTAGCTAAGAGTTTACGATATTATAATCGAAAAAATCTGTTGTGGCCAGCACAATACCTTCCGTCAATCCTGTGTATTATGTACAAATTCCATACATAAATTTTCTTCTAAAAGATTCTAATTTTTTGGTATTTTATGATTCCCTTTCTCGGCAACTGAATTCCATTCTCCTGATAACAAACAAACCACATGAAATAAGAAAATCATGAAATTTTGAATGAAAAATTATGACACTTGTCAGTTATGGACATAATTAATTGCTGTCATATTGATACGGGTTCCCATATCTGCTTGCCAAAGGCACGCGCCCTATACATATTTTTTTTTGCAAAAGATGCTATATTTCCAGTAAAGTTATTTCATAAACAAACTATGCAAATTGCACTTGACACTGACATCTACTTCTTCTTCTTTAGTTTTTCCCATTCGTTAGGGGGTCGCTATTTTTTATTTTCTTCTTCCACTCATTTTTGTTTTGCGTGTCTTCCTCATTCAGTTCCTTTTCTCTCAAGTCTTCTGCAATACAATCTTTTCATCTTATATTTGGTCTTCCTATGTTTCTTCCACCTTCTATTAATATATTCATCGCTTCTCATGACATGTTCAAACCAATGTAATCGTCTTTCTTATATCCAGAAACTTCTAACACTAGAGTTACTTCCCTTATTCTGTCATTGATTTACATTTTATTGATACTGACATCTGTCAATTTGAATTAGCAGTTTCCATGGTTAAGTTAGCATAGCTGGCTGAATTATGAAATTTATATGAATTTTTTTATCTTTATTATTCTTTAATCCTATATCTGTTAAATATGAAATATAAAATGCAATCAAATCGTATAGACAATAATATATTCTTTAAGTTATAATAACATTTAACTGAGTTTTTCAAGAAAAACTGTTAAAATCTTCAAATGAGGGTACTTCCGGTTGACCAATTATAACCAAAATCTAATCAAGTCTGCATATGGTTGTAAGGAAGAGGAATACGCAAGAATTGTAATTTTTGGAATTCTAGTATTGGAGATATCGTGCAGGAAAAAACGGTCACATACACACACACACATACACACACACACGCACATACGAACACACACACACACATACAGACATCATCGTAAAAATAGTAAAATCGTATTGTAAAGACCCTAAAACGTGCTTATTCAATGGAAACTCACCACCGATTTTTTTGACCAAAGACAATACCTTCCTTACCTATAGGTGACGGAAGGTAAAAACAGCATTCCATGTACAGAATGCATTGCATTTCCTGTCATAAATTCAGAAATTTTGCCACCTGCTCAACTAAAACTCCATCTTCTTTCTCAAAGAACGCCATTTTCGTGCTATGTTGCTCATATGCAATGTACTCTTCACAACCAAACTTATCACTCAGACGCATTTTGGTGCGCGTATATACTGCTGAAAAGTCTTCATTTGGATGTAAAAATGAGGAATACGAAAAAAAAAAAACGATCGTCACACTCATGCGCACACACTAACATGGACACACGCACACAAACACACACTAACATGCACGCATACACACACACACATACATACATGCATACATACATCACAGTAAAAATAGTAAATTCGTATTCAAGGGACACCAAAATGTACTTATCCATTAAAAATTCACCAACAATTTTTTTGGCCAAAGACCCTCCTTACCTAAAGGTGACGCAAGGTAAAAAGTTGGAGTAAACATCTCCTTGGTAAACGAATTACAGGAAACCGATTTGCCATTATGCAATTTTTTTCCAAAATCACATTTACTTTTAATTGATGTAAACCATGTAAAATACAAGTGACAAATATTTTTGAGCACAAATTATATTAATCAATAGCAAAAATTGTGTCCTATTTTTGTTTAAAAATTCTGTAAGCCTGTTTCTCATTTGGCGTCTTCTTACGGATTTAAATTACAAATCTGGTGCACCCACGTCCTAGTTTCGAACAGGAAACTAACATAAAATCAATTTCCATACACAATTACCTTAGCGACTTCACCCTTCACCTTCAGGTACATTATTACGTCACGTGTATTCCGGCTAGAATCCATTTGCATCGTGAATAGATCCGAGGTAGACAAATCTACTAGGTGAATAGAGAACTAGGCCGTTCCCATGAGGGGGTATGGGAACCTAGGCGAGTGATGGGTTCCACTCACGGATATAGCGTCAGCGAGTCCCTACCCTAAGTCAGGGGTGTGGGGTTCAGCGTTCAGATAATGGAGACGCAGCCTAAATTTGCTTGCCTTGCATGCGAGAGTATGGTATATATAGCGACTACAGTGGATGGTATGGTATGTGTGAAAAGAGTAGTGGGTTAAATTTAGAGTTTGATTAGTAGGGTGGCAAGGGTTGTGAGAACTAGGGATGATACTAATCGTATCAGGTGGATTACGAGATGAGATTTGTAAAGATGAAAAATAGCAATGCAGGAATTAAAAATGAGGTTATGTTAATCAATTTTGTTTTATTTAGAATAATTCTACACAATACACAATAAAAATTATACGCTCGTATTAAATTTTTAGTGCATAATATTTTTACTTGTATTGAAATTGATATTTTTACTAATTGCAGACCCCGATGATGTAGTAGGCAGCATAGCCGACTCACGTCCCAGGTTAGAATCCCGGGCAAAGCATGGTTGTTGTGTATGTTTCTTTCACAATTTTATCATCATCAGCGACATATAAACAATGAAAAGTTACAAAAAGTTGCAACGAAAACTGCCTCATTCCCATAATATCACCACTTACATACGAAAATGTATCAGTAAATGTGTAATAATAAATAAATACAAATATTTACACTAAATTAACACTGTGGTGTTATTTTTAACATAAAAAATAGTGTGAACCTGTTGGTACACTAACTAGTATTGATTTTTATGTGTGGTTACAGTGTGTTTCGTAATTTTGTCCTAGGTTCATGGTTCATTCGACATTTTGAACAAATGCTATAAAATTTATTAAATTTCTTTTTGTGTATTCTTGTATATTTATAGTATTTTAATGTTTCTTACTACTTAAGGATACAAGTAAAAACAACATACATGACTTGACTTGACACTGGCCGAGCCGACCATCCCGTAGTACTGAATCATGGATACGCCAGGCCTACCCAGCCAAAGGTTTTTTTGGACACACACACTAAAAAATGTTTAACGTCCAGTAAACTCCCCTACTTTTTAAATGGAAATCTATGTTGGATGAGTTTTTTAACGTGGGATTCTACCAAATGCATGTATTTGAATTCTGTGAAGATCTCATTACTCTTCCTACAGCATGCCAATTATTGTCCTTAAAAATTGATGAGAAATTTAAAAGATATCTAGTTGAATTCCACATCCCGGATAATCTTAATTTTAAAGTTGTCCTTTGGTCATTAAAAGGCTGTAGATAAAATATACCTACAATATTAAATTTAATGTAGTGTTTAATTATTATGTAATTGAATTTAATACCGGCTATTGCAATCATCTTATGTTAAGGTGAATTGTTCCTTTATCCAATTTAAAATTATCGTCTGGAAATGAATCCTATCCTCTCCTATGTTATTTGCTAGAATCTGTATCTAAATTCCTTCCAGGTCCTTAATAAATCCTTATTTTTTTTTAATATTATACATTTTCATTTCACATCACTATAATTCGCTTCACCTCATTACACTTCACTATCATGTTATTGATAATTAATATAATGAAATTACACAAGTACTATGGAGCTCAGTTAAACACGTCCGTCTTCTAATAATAATGAATAAAGACCGCATACTGTAAAAAAAAATCTGATATGGCCAGCACAATACCTTCCGTCAATCCTTTGTAATGTATAAATTCCATACATAAATTTTCTTGCAAAAGGGTTCTAAATTTCCAGTATAATTATTTCATAAACAAACTATGCAAATTGTACTTGGCACTGACATCTTCTTCTAGCTTTTCGTTCTCATTCTGTTCCTTTTCTCTCAAGTCTTCCGCAATACAGTCCTTCCAATATATTTTTCATTTCTCCTCATGACATGTTCAAACCAATGCAATAGTCTCTCTTGTATCTTTCTTGAAACTTGTAACACTAGAGTTATTTCCTTACCGTATCTTTCCGTGTCTGCCCTAACATCTACTTCAACATCCTAATCTCTGCCACATTCATTTACTTTTCATTGATACTGATATCTGTCAATTTGAATTATCTGAATATATTAGCAGTTTCCATGGTTCCATAGCTGGCTAATTTATGAAATTTGATATCTTTATAATTCTTTAACTTTATATCTATTGCATATGAAGTATAAAATGCAATCAAATCGTATAGAAAATAATACATTTTTTAAGTTGTAATAACGTTAAATGACAATAAATCATATTTAACTGTTAAAATCTTCAAATGAGGGTACTTCCGGTTGACCAATTATAGCCAAAATCTAATCGCTTGTTCTTCTGGATGTAAACTTGAGGAATACGAAAAAACTATAATTTTTGGAATCTTGGTATTGAAGTTATGCGATCCGAAACTTTCGTCACACACACACAGACACACACACATACACACACTCACACACATACATACATACATATTCATACATACATACATACATCATCGTAAAAATGGTAAAATCGTATTATAGGGACCCTAAAATATGCTTATTCACTAAAAACTCATCATTGAATTTTTTGACCAAAGACAATACCTTCCGTCACCTATAGGTAAGAAAAATAATTATAATTAATAATTTGGGTTTGGCTAAATTTAATCTCAAGTAGTTGGAACCATTAGCTACGTTAAGTATATTACATCTACGCTAATTGACATATTGGAAAGTTCAGTCTCCCAATTCTTGTTGCTAAATCGCCTGCTGTGAGAGCCGGCAAAGCCAAGCATCAACAAACGGGCAGTCAAAGTTATCGTGGAGAGAGCACCACAGGGGTTACGTTTATGCTATTTTGAAGTAGATCGGATTTTAACCCGCATGATAATATGAAATAGCACTTAATTCTAGGAATGCAAAGTAGTAGTATTATTATGAAACAAAATGTGAGAATACTATTAAGATTTCGAAAAAAAAAATATGTAATTACAATTTTGAAGCTTATAAAACAAATATATCTAAATATAACATGCTGCTATGTTTTAATTGCATATTTTAGTAATGACAATATATCTTTACTGTTGAGAGACATATCAGGCGTTACCTCAATTGCATTCAACTTATACGACATTAAATAAACTGAAATTTTAATGTAGAATAATTTTCAAAATGTGGAGTATAAGCTCCTAGATTTACATAATCAAACTAAAATCCAGCTTCATGGGAAAAACTTCCGGTCTGGCTTCCCAAACGTCAGTATTACATAATACCCAATTTCATAGCCAATAAAATAGAAAATCCAGAATCAGGGATAGATTGAATGTAGTGTAAACTCTAACACAATGACCAGGGGTGGAACCACAGGTATCCGGCTTTATATGAACTTTCCTGGATCAAACTTCATAAAAGGGTCGCTTAGGTTTCGTTTTTATAGAAAACACGCTGAGATCAAAATGTGACGCACGTATAATGCTGACGACAAGAAAACAGAGGGCTTACTGAGGGATTGTGTACCCACAAATACTTCCGACTTTGAGAACTTACTTGCTTTTAGTTTAACAAAAGGAAAGGTTGTGTTAGGATGTACGTGGTTAGATAAAAAATAAAGAGAATTTCCATTAGTTTCAAAAAGTAATAATTATAATATTATTCCCTTCAAAGTATTCTTCATTAGATATAATACAATTAGGCACAACTCTTGTGGAATGCACTTTGTTGTAGTCTTCAGTTCGTTCAGCAATTTTGCCTTTATCTTTTCTATAATCTCCAAACATTCTCCCTAAGGTCCTTTTCATCTTCGGGCAGAGGAAAAAGTCCCAGGGTGTCATGTCTGGTGAATATGGTGGTTGCGGTATCACCAAAAAATCACGAATAAGTAGTGAATTGTAAGCCGGTGCCTTGTGGTGTTTACCCACAATTCTTTCCGCATGAGCCGTATGAAATATCAACTTCTTCAGCAACCGCCCTTAAAGTGATTCAGTGATTACTAAGCACAATATTTTCAATTTTGTTATATTTTCATCTGTTCTTGATACATGTGCTAGCACGTCCGGTTCATTTGTCACCTTGCATGCCTTGCGGCCCTCTTGAAAACGTTTGTATACATTTTGAAATATTTTCTTCACCAAAAGATTCTTTGTTCCGTCATTTTTAAATTAAACTATCTATAATTTTAGTCCCGGAGCCTACGCTTTAAACACAACTCATACACATGGTTACACAATTCAGATCTCAAATGTTTGTAACTGACAGATATATATCACTGTCAACAAACAAATCATTTCAAATAATAATAGTAACGTTTTAAAAAGAAAATAGTAAATTGGAACAATTGTTATATGGAAAGGAACTTAATACAGTTTCGAGTATAAGTAAATATGTAAAAATATAGGTAAGATAATAAATACATATACCATCACGGCATATTACCCATTGAGGGTGAGCCAATCTGCTTTGTACGCAGATGTCGGTAATAATGGTGACATATTTGTTCCGTGCAGGCGTTTACCCGGCGTCACTTCACGCGAATCTTGGGAACAGGTTCGATTCCGACCGACGCCAAATATTTTAGAATTTGAAATGGCACAAAATTGACCCCTGTGGTGCACTCTCCACGCCAGCAATGAATATAGGTAAGTATATAAATAAATATATCATCACGGCATATTACCCATTGCTGGGTCTGCCAATCTGCTTTGTACACAGATTTCGGTAACGATGATGAGATATTTGTACCGCGCGGGCGTTTACCAGGTGTCACCTAACGAGCACTTATTGTTGGCGTGGAGAGTGCACCACAGGGGTTATTTTTTGCCATTTAAAATTCTAAATATTTGTTGTCGCTCGGGATCGAACCCGGTATTTAAATTTAATTTAATTTTAAGTATTTACATGAATAAAAATTAAATTAAAAGGGAGGTATTGTGTTGGCCACATCAGATTTTTTAGTTTAAGTTCTCACGTAAACTACCCGTACAATGTAAATGAATCTGACATACACTTCACAGACCGTAGACCAACGTGATAAAAAAAAATAGCTGGTAGTTTTTATATCTCTTCGGAAAACACTGATGCTATATTGTTAGATTCTATTTAAATTATTAAGAACTGCATTTATTCTTTTACGAGTATATTAATATTTTTTTTTTTTGCAACATTATTTGATTTCCTTATTGCGTTCGTCTGAATCCTCTACTATTCTAGATTCGAGCTAACGAATACCATACGCAAATCTTAAAGTTAATGCAATACTCGTTAACAAACAAAGATGAATTATTAATTAGGTAATAATGTATTTCTCTTGTTTGCAGAGCCCGGTCGGGGTATGAGTCAGAGTCAAGCGAAGAACAGTCAGATGATTCTGCTATCACAGATGAAGCACATACATCAAGAAATGGTAGCCTTGTGCGAAAAGCCATCAACAAGGGCCGATGGAGCAAGGAGGAGGTATAACAATGCTAACTTTCATGCACATTTTTATGTGGCATTCTAAATTATCGTATGTAGTCAAAAAGAAACAGACAGGTAAAGTTACTTGTCATTAATTTTAATAATAATATTAATAATGATAATAAAACATGATTATAGCTATGTTAATTTTAACATCGCATTAGAGTTAGTTTTAAACAAAAATTAAAAGTGTAGTAGTTTTTGAGATATTTTAATTTATAGAAAAAATCAAGTATCCAAAAAAATAGGTAATGGCGACCGATTTATTGATCAACTTCTGACCTTCAATTATCGGTACGTGTAAAACAGAAAAATTGATCGATTTATTTACGAAAATAAATTGATCAATAAATTGATGAAATAGAACGAGTTCTATTTTTCGTCGATCTTTTTGGGGAATTTTTGGTTACTTTTCTAGTGCAAACTCTATAGTCTTTGACATTTCAAACTGTATTTAAGGTATACATGTTTGTAAGATTATAAGTACTTACATTCACTAGTTTTACTCAATTTTAAGTACGGTACGAGAAAAACTACACTCTAAAAAATTACAAGGAAACTGAAGCGCCGCTAGGTTGAACTCAAACCTCACAAATATATAAGACAATATTAAGATGTTGGTATTTGCGTTTAAACTTATATATTGAATGTAACAAAAAATGTTATGAATACATAAAATGAAACGAAACATTTGTTACCAAATATGAGTTTGACATAAATGACGCCTGCCATCTGATGTTAGATATTTTTGGTTCCTTCTGGGATCTAGCGCATGCGCATAAATTAGTTGCTCCAGGAAAATTGCCGATATCGAAAGAGTTGCCTAGCACACGACGTTTTGTCACACATACGAGCAACTGTTACCGGTAACGGCAATAAATTGTCAATAGCTTGTATCGTGGGATACGGCCTTAACAATAGAAAAAAATAGATAGTGAATATATTTATTGTTCATTCATTTCCTCCTCCAAATATTAGACAAATAAAAAAATATTCTTGTTAGAAACTTCTTTGGCGACCTGCTAAATTACATATTTACCCAATGTTATCATCGTGGTAAAATTCATTATTTACCATCTAACCAGTTTAGTAAGAATCTTAACCTTATACACAAAAAAATCCAAATCAATAAATGTGATCTTAACCAAATATCTATCTTCACGTGTACAAAATGACAAAACAAATATTAGATACTGACACAACCCTGGAATTCTTCAGCTGTTGAAGGTCGCAGTAGGCTGCGATCATGATCAGCTCACGCGGAAAATATCTGAACTACGCGCACGCGTTTTCAGAGGACGTGAAGCTCAAGCGTTACGTAACTGTTCCAGCCGTGAATGTTAATCAGCCAATGAATATTATGTAGGCTTTGAAATTTTATCGAGACATGATAAGGATTGTAATATTTATCACCGGAAGAACTATGTCGCCACAGAAATTTAATATATGATAAATACGTGAAATACTTCATTTCTTTAAATAGATACATATATGAGAAAAAAGAATAAGAGATCAAAGAATTTTAATAAGATTTCCACACGCTTTTGATCTTATTGGTAACACTTTTAATTCAATATTAACAAAATTATTAATTACACCATTAATTTGTACATTTTTTTAATCACTACAATTCACGAACATATATTGTTTTCATAATTTCAATGTCAATGCACGATAGAATCGTGGAAAGAGTTCAAAGTTCTACATATATAAATTAAACAGAGACAAAAATGTACTTCAATTCGACCATAACTTAATTATCTACATATAGGGGTTATAAGGAAATAGCTACCCGTATTTTTTGCTTTTTTAATAATTATTCGCCAGTATAATAGAATGTCAAAATAATTGCGGTTTGCCATACTGACCGCAGTTGATATTTATTTATACAAGTATATCTTTATCAGTATTTCTTTACCTTCACTAATTTATTTAAGTGTTTAAGTATTGAACATAATGAAAATGTATAAAATTTAAGCATGCGTATATAAATAGTTCTCTTTGTGTTTAGTTTTTTCGCGGTCATAGAAAAAAATCTGGTTATGGTGTCAAAAACGATGAAAAAAATAAAAATGTTGTTAATAGATTATGCATTTTTGTATAGAAATATTGCGGAAAAGCAACCGAGTTGGAGCTTTTACGTATTTAATATGGGTTGGAGTGGTCGATAAAAAAATGAGAAATAAGCCAATTTGTAGATGTTAAAAATTTAGTGAAATTTTATTTGACTAGTAAGTGCTAGCAGAGCTGAGCAAGTACAGTGATTGCACTTAAGCACTAAGTACTTTAGTCGTAAGTACAAGGACTTGTTGAGTACTCAGTATTTCCAACTACTTTTCAAGTACTTCCTAAAAAAGCAATAATCTAATTATTTAATGTTTTGTTATAAGAATAATTAATTACTGATACACGCATGTATTATATCTATCAATATAACATAACTAAAACTCTGATTTAAAAAAAAGCATAACTTTACATCAAAAGATGTGCAAAATTTGATTGAAATTAGATTGAAATTCTGCTGAAAGATTTTTTTCTTATCATTCACATATTTGTATACATGCTACTTTTGACTTTGTAATGATATAATATTTTTCTTAGTTTGAAATTTTAAATGGCACAAAAATGACCCCTGTGATGTACTCTCCGCGCCATGAATGAGTGCCCTGGAGGTGACGCCTGATAGATGCCCGCACAGTACAAATATATCATCATTACCGTAATCTGTAACAGATTGGTACAACCAGCAATGCGTAATATTTTGGTATAATTTGCATAATGTAAAAATTGTTTATCTTGAAAATAGGTACTTAAGTATCTACCTGAAAAGTATTTAAGTACCCTGAAAGGACTTAAATATATTTTATTAATATTTAAGTACCATTTTAAGCACTTAAGTACAAGTATTTTAAATTCAGTACTTAAATTCAACTACTTCAGGGAGTTTTTTGAAAGTACGAGTACATAAGTACAAGTACCAAGCACCACGTTAGTACTTATTTTGGTACTTAAGTATCAATGTATTTAAGTACTGCCCAGCTCTGAGTGCTAGTAACTCGTGAACCGCTTATTTATAATTGATCGTGTAATACATTATATGAAAGATATCATTCCGAATTCAAATATTCAATCCGCGTTGGCGTTGTTATCTTTAATCTGGTCAGAATGATGAATGAAAAAATAACAATACCAGAATCGTAATCCAAATGAAAATTTGTGGGAAATCGTTGACAAAAATTATTTGAAATGTGGTTACTTACTTTCGATTTTTTTTTGTATTTCGGAAAATCTAACGTAACTTATTAATAGTTTTATCTTAAGTAAAAAAATGTAATAATCCTTTTTGTACCAAAAAATGCGAGCTTCAAGTTCACTCTGATATAAATTTTTGATACGGTCCACTGTTTTCGATAAAATGGCTAAAAAGCAATATACACCGGAACCGGAACATGTAAAATCGTACTTTCGTAATTTCCTGCTTCTCTAATTATTTTATGTAAAAAAAGCTCCAAATAAATGTTGTAGAACATAAAATTGTTCATCAGAATCAATAAACAAAATTAATTTTGCATGCTCTAGCAGAAATTACGTATGAAAATTTCGAAAATCACCACAAAAATAGCGATATCCATGGAATTGAAACTAAAAATTAACAAATGTCATTCTAGGTTATTTTTTACCTCTCGCTAAGAGAGGTATTGCATTCATGCTAAAAATCGCATACCCAGATTTTATTGTGTAAGCACGTTTTAAGGTCCCTACAATCCGATTTTAACATTTTTACGATGATGTCTGTGTGTGTGTGTGTGTGTGTGTGTGTGTGTGTGGATGTATGTGTGTGTGTATGTATGTAGGATGTTGGAAGGACGGTTACTCAAAAACTATGACTTTAAATTTGTTTAACTACGTATTTCCCAATCGGACATTCATGGGAAGATCTGAAAAGGTTTTGGTAACAATTGGACAACCGGAAGTAGAAGATTCTTGAAAAAAAATCTTTTAAATATTATTTTTTGAAAATTTTTCTTGATAATATTAAAGAAAAATAAATTCTCTTTCTGATACATTTAAATATTTTTATATATATTCTATTGATTTAGAGATAAAAGGAATATAATATATAAAATAATCTGTTGTAATTAATTTTACAACCGAAAGGATGCCATGAAAAATAGTTGAAAATTTAAATTATTTGTGACAGATAAATGTCAGTGTCAGAAATAATGAGTAACGAAAGAAAAATGTACTTGGAGAATCCCTTAATTCTTGATCTGTGACTATTATGGAGATGACAAGTCTAGGTTGAAGGACTTAAATTTGTTTCAAACATTATGGGACAATGTACACCAGCACTGTAGACTAGAGTAACTTTGAATTGCGAAAAAGCTATCAAATTCTTCTCAAGTAAGTTGTAAATATTGACAAAATTACACATCGATATAAGAATAATCGGAGTGCAATCTATCCGTCACTTTATTAAAGGGAATTAGTGTTATTTAGATATAACAAGTATGAAAAAATAAAATGTAAAAGAAGATATGTAAGAATAGATGCACAATTCAGATTATACATTTTAGCCGCCCAAAATTAATGTTTTTACTAGAAGAATATGAAGAGAAAGTAAACAAGGTTGTTCGAATTGAAAATTGCTGTTACCAGCCTAATATTTATATATGGTAAACTCTACTTTGTAATTTATTGTAACATAATTTATGGTAAAATATCTTTATGTTGAGACATGCTATTATTGAATAATAAAGAAGTTTATACGTCATAGATTTATATGAATATATTATTTGTATTTATAAAAATATTCTTTGCTTTATGCATACAGCCAGGTAAAATATACGGCGAGAGGTTATGTGCTGGCCACATCAGATTTTTTTTTATTATTATTTGTAATTTCTGTTAAAGTGAAAAATTATTTATTTAAATTAATAGATAATACGAGATACGTATTTTTTTATTTCGCTAAAAAATACTCCATATAGCCATTAAAAAATTGCAAAATTCAAAAAACACTAGTATTTGCTGACGTCACGTTCACAGCTTAGAAAAGAAGCCTGGAATGAGTGAAACGGACATAGTGAAAATGCTTGAAGTATTTCTAAACACAACACACTCGCCGGGGTCAAGCACAAACTTTCGAATGAAGTCAGGACAAATGTTCTTCAAATCCAAGTGTTTCCAACTGTTGTGCGCAGTACGGGTTATGCCATCAAAATAGCGCTCGTTTTGAACATAGTGAATTTTTAATTCGTAATTAGTAATATTAGAATATTAATAATTACATTTTTTACTATTTTATTATTTTCTATTTGCAACTAATTTGATGACACATGTTTTTCTTAAAAAGCGGAATGCTTAAATAGGCCTATTGTTCACTTGAATAGATATTACAAAAAATATCTAATAAGATTAAATTAATCTAACATGACAGGTAATACGTCAAACATTTGTAATTTATTTTGTTTCAATTCCATTCCATTCCATTTTTGGGGTGATACCTAATTTCTGCCGTTATAAAGCATGCAAAATTAATTTTGCTTGTTGATTCGAACGCAGAATTTTAAACTCTACAACTTTTATTTGAAGTATTTTTACCTAAAAATAATTAGGGAAGCAGGAAATTACGAAAGTATGATTTTACATTTTGAAGTCCTATGTTCCGGGGCCGCGGTCAACACTCTGTATATACAGACATTTTTCCAAAATTGCGTACGGTTCCCAGGCTCTAATATTCGGAAACTTTTGATATGTGAGGTTAAGAGTATGTTTTGAGTAGATTTCCTTGATGAAAGTATATCTTCTAGAAAGAAATTAATGTAAATCAGGTTTTACAAATCCTCAATCGTTGTAGAGATATCTATTTTATTCTCAAACTGCCAAACTAATAATAGATCCATTAATGTAATAAATGTCAGTTTGTATCATCTTTAACTTTATTTCCACTATCTTCTTTATTTAGGACGCGAAGCTGAAGAAACTGGTGGAAGATTTCCGGGAGCGATGGGAGTTGATCTCTCAGCACTTTCCCGACCGGAGCGACGTTCAGTGTCAGCAGCGCTGGACCAAGGTCGTCAACCCCGAGCTCGTCAAGGGACCCTGGACCAAAGAGGTAAGCACAACACGGCACTGCATTGCATAGCACTGCATCTAACACTAGCCAGTATCTTGTCAAAGGAAACCGGATTTAGAAAGGCTTAGGAAATAAAAATCCTCGTATTGATAGCTAGAAATATTATCATGTACCATACCACGAAGAGATTCTGTAGTGATTTCAATAGGATATTAGATAATTAAATATATTACCACACCAATATTTATTCAATTTTTATATTTTGCCGTATAAATATAAAGCAATTGCTAATAGTAAAATACAAACTAAATAGCGTAAAACCTATAATCTCTACTGGAATTCGAAACGGTGGTTTCTGTCAAGATACATCAATGCTTTAGTGCAGTGTTTCCCAAACTTTGTTGATCCGCGGACCCGATTTTCTCCTAGATTTGACGGAGGACCCCCACTTGACTCGGATTTGTATAAAAAC
This sequence comes from Harpalus rufipes, assembly GCA_951394225.1. Lineage (NCBI taxonomy): Eukaryota > Metazoa > Arthropoda > Insecta > Coleoptera > Carabidae > Harpalus > Harpalus rufipes. Next base: position 11,474,793 of record OX596280.1, read on the forward strand.
GCATATAGAGAAACGACCGTGATCATCAAATTTAAATTATACCAAGAACAAAAATAATATGTTGGCTATATTGTAACGTGCGCCATTTTCTCTAAGGGTACGCAACTGCCGCCACTAGTAGAATATTTCCAGAACGCCGCCGCGCTAGGCGATGACGCAATCTTCGCAAACATCGGCGTAGTAAATCTGCGTGACCTGTTTAATTGCATAAGGTCACCTGATCCTTTGTATTCAATGTTATCAAGTGGAATGTTCCAAAAAAAGGACGCTGATATACAGGGTGTATCACGGAAAGTGAAACATAGGCGTTTAACATGGGAAATCAGTTTTTCCGTCCGCATTGCTCCGCTAATTATTTTAGACAAAAAGTTTCAAATGGATGTTGTAAAGCATAACGTTTTATACGTCTAATTATTAGTATTTATTTATTCTGACACTGACGTAATAAAACGTTACGCTTTTGTTCGTCTCTTGTTTCTAATTCCATGGCTTACTTTTAAATTGTAATTCCGTGAATTTTCAAATTTTATTTCTGCAGTTATGAAGTAGCCAAAATGATTTGAAACTTTTTGTCTAAAATAATTAGGGGAGCAATGCGCACGGAAAAACTAATTTCTCATGTTAAACACCTATGTTTCCGTGACACACCCTGTATAAATACCGTCAGGGAAGCCAGCCGACACATTCTGTTATAGACGAACTTCAAGCAATGAATAGTTAGTGATATAAATAAATAGTCTACAAATGGCCAACATAAATAAATGCAGTTATATAAATAAGTGTAGTGAAATAAATATTGTTTAAATAAATAATCTTAGTGTTTAAGTATTTAATAATATTTTAAGTCTTAAATCAGCGTTAAAATTGTTTAAACATTTCTTTGATTTTTACAATTCATCCATATAAATATATATATATATATATATATATATATATATATATATATATATATATATATATATATATATATATATATATGTATAAACGTTACAGTATATTTAAAAAAACTATATTATTATTTAAACTAGCTATTTGCTTAACATGGAAAATACCAGATAAGGCGAGGCAATGAATGTTGCCGGAGCTGTAAATTTGTGTTTGGTGCCACAGTTTGGGAAACACTGCTTTAGTGTTTAAAGAAATAACAAGAATAATATAAATTACAATTCAACGTAAAGAAATGTAATTGAATTACATATAGAGTTACAAACATAAGTAAACTAAAACTATAATAAATTATAATCCAATAAAATCCTAATAAAATATATATAAGAAATCTGTTTTCTTCATCAGAATTCGACCCACTCTTCTACCTACACAGGACAGATCTGTAATGAACTGAGCTACGCATAATTTATCGTCAAACATGTATAACCACAATTCATCATATAAATATGTTACTGAATTAAATTTGTGAGTTGAGTTATAAAATTCCTAAATATAAAATGGGATTTAAAATTTCGACCATTGCAAAGAAAAAACTTGAATAATTATAAGGGAGCACACTTTAAACTAAAAATGTTAGTAAAAAATCTGATGTGGACACCACACGACTTCCTTTTACGATTATTAAACTATTCATATTTTTTTAATAAATAAATTACAAAATATTAATTTTAACTTCAAAACAGTAAGATATATAGCGACCATAAAGGGAGTTTTTAAAGAGAGTTTTGATTACAACAATGAATATGACTAATTTCACAATAAAAATATAATATTTGTTATTGTACGAATCATAAAATTGCACGTATTTAACGTAATTTGACATGAACATTTTTTTTTGTTTTTGTCCTAATCCATAGCAAGCTTTATTACAAAAACAAAAAAGTATGTAATTTTTAAATTTACATATCTCGCTTATACAAAGGGCTAATTTAATAATACTTGCTGTGCTAGACGCAGAAATTAATTCTCTAAAACTTTTATTTGAAGCATTTATTTCTAAAATCAAAATAAAATCATTTTATTGAAGAAAAACTGTTAACAACTTCAAGTAATGTACCACTTCCGGTTAGCCTATTTTAACCAAAATCTATTATGTTATTTCGATTGACATAAAAGTCTTGTATATCAAATTTGAAAAGTTTTGGATTATATTTTAAAACAGTTTTTCATTAAAATCTATTATAGGCTTCATGTAAAGTGCCACTTCTGGAAATTGTGTAATAACCAGAAAGGGAGGTGACAACTAGATGTTATAGGAGTCCTAAATACAAAATTTCAACTTTCTACGGCTTACCGTTTTTGAGTTATGCGAGATACGTACGTACGTACGTACAGGCGTCATGACGAAATTAGTCAAATGGATTCAGGGATGATCAAAATGGATATTTCCGCTGAAATCTGAAAACCGAAATTTTTCGCGATTACAATACTTCCTTTACTTACGTACAAGGAAGTAAAAACTAACTCATGTTATATGACGTAAATAATATCTACTGATCCACATAATTAATCTGTCAAAATAAAATTTATTTTATTCTTCTAATATGTTATTAAATGCCTATCTGAAACTTCAAAACCAATTTAAATCTATAAAAAATATTAGTTGAGCTACTAAAATATATTGTTATGTTGTTAAATTCATTTTATGATCCAGAAGTATTTTTATAACCTCTTTTCTTGTGTATTACTTCGTTTTTCATTTTATATTCTCGGTATTTCTGTATAATAGTATTCGAGGCTCGCAAGATAGTCCGTAGCAAATATTTGATCCACATTATCTGCAGAGAAGTCAGTGCAATTTACGCTTGACTGGTCAGTACTTTTATTATCTCACGCAGATTATATATCGCGGCCGATGCATCGTAGTTGTACTCGTAGATGCTGAAACCACAGAATACCATCGTCCTGGAAATACTACGCTGTGCCTGGCTTGTTTACTGCAAGTTTTTACGTCCTTTCTGCAATAAAAACCAGTAAAATCTCAGTAATCTTGTTGCATTTGATGGTATTTCTAGTGAAATTAGATGGGGGGAAGGGGGGTAATGAACATTCTTTAGACTAAAGGTGACTGCCTGGTAAATATTGTAATTTTTGACTTTTCTTTGTTCGTGGAAAATTTAATTTGGAATCATTTCTGGAATAGTTCAGTTTTAGTTCATATATACAGGGTGCCTATTTTATCTGTTCCCGACTGAATTTTTAAGAATAGGCTAAACAAAGTACATTTCATAAGATATTTGGTAAATATTAGTATTTCAAATCGAATAATTACAGTAGGTATAAGAGCAAAACAATTTTAAAAACCAACATTGCTTATACATGAATTTTCAGACGGGAGCAATTAAAATGGATATCCTGTATATTTATACCCATATACAGCAAAAAAAAATAAAGATGTCTAATCAAGGTTATCTGTATCATGAAACGCTACAAGCGAGTTCGATAAAGATGGATATAACAAGCTTGTCTTTCAAAAATCCATATTGTTTCGACTAAGTTAGGACATTCCATTTTAAAATGATGCTCGTTGTTGACAATACTTTCGCTGTAACGTAACTGCATATTAATTCAGATATTATTACCTTGATTCATAGCCGTACGAATACCGTTATTTTCTGTCAGTATCACTGACACTGACATTATGTCAATATATTATTTTTCACATATTTGGTTTTACATTTCCTAATAAACTTACCAGTTGACTTATTTTTGAATTTTGAATGCTTTTACTGTAACATATATTTTTATAATAATAAAATAACAGTAATGTCTTATGTACCCTCATTAAAACTGAGTAAACGACACTACTGAATTTGACAGAATGGGCGGAGCTAAAATCTTAATTCATACAATCCGTAGATGACCTTGATCGGACATCTTTAAAAAAAAATACTGTACAAGGCTTATTTGAAATGTTAACGACCTAAGAATGAAAACATACTATATTGACTATACTTTTCAATTTATCACCCAAGGAAAATCGTCGACCTCCAAAAATTTTTTTCAATTTCGGACAAGTAGAAGTCCAAGGGAGCCAAATCTGGAGAATAAGCAAGGCGGGGAAACAATTCGTACTTCAATTCAGTCGTATTACCATGGACATAGTACTTAAATGGGCGCGTGCGTTATCGTGATGAAAAATGTTTTTCTTTTTTAACAATCCTGATCTCTTCGAATTTCTTTGTCCAAACGAGTTAAAATATTCCAATAATATTTTATTACTTGGAAGATAAATGAATCAAATATTTTAGATAAAATCCATCGTACTTTTTACCTATCGTTCAAAGATATTGAATTCATGCTGAAAATCGCATATCAAGATTTTAGTAAATAAGCACGTTTTAAGGTCCCTAGAATACGATTTTAACATTTTTACGATGATGTGTGTGTGTGTGCGTACGTGGGTGCGCGCACGTGTTTGTGTGAGTTGGATAAACAATCTCTCAAATTCTATACAACATCCAACTATAGACTTGTGTATTTATGGATTCTCAATCTTACATAAATGGTAATAGTTGAATATAGGTTTTGGTAACAATTCGACAACCAGAATGTCTTTAAAAAATTCTAAATAACATTAAATTCTCCACCTAAAACATATTTCTTTTATTATATCTTACAGATTTAGAGATGAATAATAAAGTATAGAAAATAATCTGTTGCAAAAAAAATTCACAACCCAAACAACTCCAAGGAAACCAGTTGACAAATTTAAATATTTGTAATTGACAGAAAAATATAGTCAAAAATCAACAGTTTTCTGGTTTTATTAATATTACTGAAAGCTTTTTCTGGGAAGTACATCAATATTTTTATTGTATTATTAATTATTTAAAATTATAGGCATATCAATATTACATATATCTACGGAATATCGCCAAACCCGTCAATGAATTGGAGGAATCTTGAACATTTCAGAAGAGTAGGACAAAATTCCTCATAGAAAGAAAGAATAGATATAATTATAATAATTTGAGTGAACAAGAAATGCTAAATTCGATACTTATGTAACATAAAATGTGCTGCCCACATCAAATTTTTTAAGACGCGCTAAACAATCCTGTTAAACTTGCCTCGAATGCGTTTTTAATCTAGTCAACAAGCGCGACAACCGTCTCTCGTCTCGACGAAAGCTTTTTCATACCTAATTAATTCTGGGCACCTTCAATTGTCAGTTCTACCAGTAAAACAATATTGTGCACATCGTTGATGATTTCTTTAGTCGTTGCACTTTTTGGACGTCCACTAAGCGGTACGGCTACGCTTAAATTCAACTGCCTACTTTTTGAGTAAAACTCTCGGTTTTAAATTTTTTTTGCTCTTTTCCTTTTTCTTAATTCAAGTCTTTTATAGTGTTTAATTAATAATTAAGTATTATAAAAATAATTCTCACATTCATGGGAAAAGTTCTCACTGAGTTATTTGGTTATAAAATGTTTATGATCCAAATAAACCAGTTAAATAAATACTGAGAACTACACAACAACAATTACTTTAAAGCGCGGACCATTACTTCCAAGTAACAACAAAACCTTATAAAAATCTCTCGAGTTCTTCTCGTAACATTTCAAGAAGTTAAACACTTTAGTTTCAAGTACAAGCAAACTCACTCTTGCGACCTTCTTGTTCACGAGAATCTTGTATTTTCTTATTCTCATCTTGCTCTTGTACAAAATGCAAAAGAAGAAATTGGCTTTTGCATTCTTGAATAGGATGGTTTCACATTTTTCAAAAATGAGTTCATTAATAAAAAATATGTTTTTTAGTCGCATCGTAAACATACAATAACAAAAAAAAGCTCATCTGACTCACTCCACTCTTTTAACAATATTCTTACTAACCGTACATCAAAAAATTTTTCATCACCTACACCTACAACATACTAAAGTGACCGATTTTCGGTAACAAAAAACCGCATCCGGACCATAATAATAATTACTCACGCATTCACGCTCTCTTGTAACAACCATCCTTCGCCACACATTCATAATTAATCTGCTGGTACATGAAACACGGTGTCTGCCGATATGAAATACCTGGAATAACGTGGAATGAAAAAATGATCCTTGATTTCCTTGAAAGTCCTTGAATTTTAATAGAATACCTGGATTTGTTTCTATTTACATTTTTGATATTTTTATAATACTTTTTAAAGTATTGTATATGACTTTGTTTACCTTGGCAAGCAGATATAGGGGCCCGTGTCAGAATGACAGTTAATAATGTACATAGGTGTCCAGTATCATAATTTTTCATTCAAAACATCATGATTTTCTACCCATCAGAAAATTTTGAAATTTTCGATGAAAAATTATGACATATGACAATTGTGACATCTATGTAAATAACTACTAGCCGTTATTCTGACACGGATCCCGATATCTGTTTGCCAAGGCCAACAAAGTCACATGACTGCTCGCGCCCTATAAATTGCGAATTTAACATTTCTTGTATACACAAATAATTGAAATTGTATCTCTTCTTTCGTTCTATGAAGAATTTTGTCCTACTCTTCTAATATGTTCAAAATTCTTCAAATTCATTGACGGTATTAGCAGTATTTCTTAAGGATATATGTAATATTAATATACCTATAATTTTAAATACATATTTAATTAATAATACAATAAGATATATTAAATGTATACGTACCTCCCAGAAAAATCTTACAGTAATGTTATTAAAACTGCTGATTTTTGACACTTGCATTTACCTGTCAATTACAAACATTTAAATATCTCAACTGTTTTTTGGGCAACGAGATTTATTACAACAGATTATTCTGTATTATTACACATTATATCTCTAAACCTACAGAAGATATAATAAAAAAAAAAAAATGTATCAGATTGAGATTTTAATTATCTTTATTATTTGGAGAAACATAAATTTTCAAAAATAATATTTAATTTTTTTTATAGAAACTTCCGGTTGTCCAATTGTTACCAGAACCTATTCAATTCTTCCCATTACTGTTAAACTTTTAAAATATATTAATAATGATAGATATTTAGACGCCTACGAGAGCTTAATAATAAATAAACTTAAAAATAATTTGATGAACGCAGATCTCGGTCCCATACAAAACTCTAAACTATTCGATTTAATATAAACTTAAATTTTATAGGACGTTTACATCTTAAATATATTTGGACACTAAATCTTAGTTTATAATTGTTTCATTCACCTGTGACTCCCATCCCTATATAATCCCAGTTCTCTCCCTTGTTTTTTCAGAGTTGTTAGGACCTCTGGCATGGTTTACATGTTGCGTAATCTTAGCTACTCCACTTAAATTTGTACTATTGATGATGAGAACTTAGTTCTCGAAATACGTATATAGCTTATTTTATAAATTTAAGGTTAAGGGGTAATTGTAATAGTTTTAGTTACGGACTCCTATTGGTTATCAATGAACCAATGATTTTTCAGTATTGCTGTAGAAAATTAAATAAAGTGTAGAGAATTGTAATAAATTTAATTTTGCCTGATATTTTGTTTTGCCTTTTTGAAATTATACATACCTTATTACTTTATTTACTCTAATTTCAATATTGGAAGCAAATTTTATCTGGAAAAATTATAATGCAAAACAGGCTTAACAGGGGAATCCACAAACTTTAGAAACACAAGAAAAGAAATACCGACCGAAAATATGTAGGACATAAAAGATGTAGGAAGCAACCGAGCAAGAAAAGATTTTTATCTACAAGAGTTAAGCAATACAAGACTCATTTAAATTTCTCGTCTTGTGAAACACTAGTTCCTTGTTCGATCCCTCCCTGAACCAGTTGGTTGTGCTGCGAGGAAGAAACAAAGAGAGAGGATACGTAATAGAGACAGACAAGGCAAGTTAACTGGTCACGAAGTGCAACATGGCTCTCATAGATGCACTTAGGTTATTACCCTTCCTGAGGTCTATGCACGTATAATGCAGTATTGGAAGTGATGCTTGTGATGACAGTGGCGGCGGAAATGCTCACAGAGGGGAGGGGCACGTGGGAAATGTAATAATTAAGCGTGGATGATTACCTAATAAAACTTGATTCTGCTGAATGACCATTCGACAAAGCTTTTAAGATAGTAATGTTGTTTAATAGAGTACCTATAGATCAAGAGCGAATGATGTAGTAGAACATAATTAAATTGTAAATGAAACAACCTAAGATCCGGCATAAATTATGAAATTGCATATAATTCCCGAGAAATGAAGTAGTGTTTTACAAAAACCAATAAATAAACATGATATTATAATTTTTATCGGCGTAAGATGAAGACATGTATTAAGTCTGGACAAAACAAGAATAAAGATGTTGAGATTTAATTTTTTGAGAAGATATTCAATCTTTCCACAAACTTTTATCCTTAATCTTTCAAGTAAGTGCATTACGCAGTCATTTTGACCCCATCATTTTATTAAATAACTTTTCAAAAGTCAAGCAATTTTCAATATGCTATTTCCTTCTCAAATTTAATTAATTGACTAATATCTTAATATAAGTATACAGGGTTTAACAGTTAAACAAGTTACCTCAAATAATTCCTATATTATTAAAGATACAATAAAACATTATAACTCAATTTTGTAGAAGATCAAGGGGGACATCCGATTAGAGAAGAAATAGTTATTTACATACCAAGTGCGGGAACGCTTGGTTCCCGGATGAGTGTTTGGTGGCGCGACCTTGCGAGCGCTGCCATAGAACGAATCCGGGAACCAAGTTCACGCACGCGGTTTGTACAATATTTTTGTACGAAAAGTATAAAACTAATAATTAGTAATTTTTGTACTTAATTTCAGAATGATGTGTCAAATTTAAATTCCAATTATTTGTGTTAATCATGGTATGTAAATAACTATTTATTACTTACCGAGTATTTTATTGGTAGTATATAGCAAATATAAACGTAATAAACTTGTTAAATTTCTTCTTTTTTGTTACAATTTATATTACGAATGTTGGTTATGTTTTACCGACTTCCTGAGTACTCTATCTTGCCGACTTCTGCCGAGCAAAAATTGTTGCCAACATTGTGAACCATATGCACTAAATTCATTTTTTTTAATTAAATTTCATTCATTATTGCACCATTTTCTTTTATTATTATTAAGCGAAGGAGTGTTTGAGAAACTATACTTTTTTATTATAAATTTAGTTTTTTAAGAAATGCTTTAGAAATAGGATAGTGTTTTTTCCAAAATTTCCCAGTCACTTATCTGGTGGAGATCTGGGAAATTGACGTTGCGGACATTGCTTAGGCGACGCAAAACAACACATTTCAATACGAGTACAAAAATATATACCATCCCATTTAAAAAAATATAACAATGTGTTGTAAGTTGAAAACCATTGGTTTAAAAAAAATATTTTCTTCGCTAATCGGATGTCCTCCTTGGTGTCCTATAAGATTGTTTCATAGTGTTTTATTGTATTTATAATAATATAGGAATTATTTAAGGTAGCTCGTTTAGCTGCTATACCCGGTATAACTAGTATATATTGTCATAAATTCAATTTGCAAAAAACTTACTGTTTCTTTATTCGCAAAAAAAAATATTTTCAATAAAGTTATAATTGTTTTAAACTCGTATACAGTAGTGTTCACTTATAACGAAGTCTACGGAACCGGCAAAAACGGTTCGTTATAAACGAAAATAATAGCACTGTTCTTACTTTTAAATTAATTCGTTTTATTCGGAAGTGTGCTATAGCTGTGTTCGTAATAAGTAGGCATTACTGTAATTTTGTTGCGATGGCTAGTATCAACGAATTATAGTTTAAATTGCCTCCTGGTCCACCATACTCATCAGATTTAGCCCCATGCGACTTATATTTCTTTCCAAATGTCAAAAAAATTACGGACAAAGATTTACGTATAATAATTAAGTTATTGACATTGTACATGACTAATTTGAGGACCTCGACAAATTTATCTATCAATTTAACTATAAAAACATATATAACATCGCGTGGAATGATTTATGGCCAGTTGCATAGCTTATGGCCATTTGCACCGCTTATAGTTAAAATCTAAAACTACAGGTTAACAAAAAAAGTGCGTATCGAAATTTTGACAGTAATATTTAATAACTCATTTGACATTTCGTTTCGATACGATTTTGTCAATTTAACCAGTAGTTAAAATTTAACTATAAGCGGTGCAACTGGCCATAATAGTTAAATTGTTAACCGTTGGTTAAATTGACAATATCGCATCGAAACGAAATGTCAAATGAGTTGTTAAATATTACTGTCAAAATATCGATACGCATTTTTTTTGTTAACCTGTAGTTAAGACTTTAACTATAAGCTGTGCAACTGGCTATTAATGAGCTAAATGAAAACAGGGTGAGAAATTAATCTAAATTAACCTAAAAAATGTTATTTTCTTAATCAATAAGAAAATAAATAAGACATATTAACACGCCCCGAAGAATATGAAAAATAAATTAATCTGTTTTAATTACATATCAATACCGGAAAGTACAATTTTACTAGATAAGATCAGTTTTTAGCGGCAGGAGATTCCTGAAAGTATCCAAAATTAGGACTCTGACTTTCCGGATGTGGTGCGCGCATTTTTTTATCTGTTACTCATATATTTTTTTAATAAATCGTAGAAATAGTCTTAATGAATCGAGGAGAAATTAAATAAACGAGGAAAGAAATTGTGAAAAATTCATGTACCTCGCTGGTATTTGAACCCAGGGCCTTCCTATCTAGTAGGACGCTCTAACCAACTGAGCTACGAGTTCCCGTCGAAGTCAATGAATATTTCACAAGTCTTTTTGCAAATCGTAACGAGTACACTCTACTAAATGGAGAGGTGAATACATATATATGAATTATTGTGAACTTATTAGCCGTCACACATACGTAGATTATAACTCGAAAATAATCTATGTTATTGATGTACTCAAAAGTAAATTAATTATTTTAATGTTATAATTAAAAACAGAAAATGTCAAATATTTGTGCATTTTATTAACTTCTACAGCAACATACACTGTTTAAGTGGTTTTACAATAGTCCAGAAAATAGAACTTTCCGGATCAATTCGGTAAAGTATCATTTTCTCATTTAAAAATTGTGCGAAAATGTTTATTTTTTCCAATCATTGCAGATAATTTTAATTAAACTTGCAAAACTAAAAAAGAAATATTTAAATTATACTCAAACCTTGATACTTCCATTAAGTTTGGTAATTTTTTTAAAATAATTTATATCATTTTTATGGAACTACTCTTTCCTTTCCGGTTGACGACCACTATTTGTTGGCATTCCGGACTGCGAATTGAACGCCATCTACAATATATTAATAGTTCAGATCTTCCGCAAAACAAGTTTTTATTTCATATCATTCCACATATGATCATATTCTAGTACTTCAAGTGTTTTGACGTTATATGGCACTACCAGTTTCTACTTATCATGTTTGTAATTTTATAATGATCAGCTAATTTATTTCTTTGCCCAGATTGGAAACTTGAACCTAATATATTCAGTTCTCATCGTAAATTAGTTAGTTCCCAAGTTTTTCTTATGGTTTATTAATAAATTGATATGAACACAGCAACGACGCTGGTAATTTTTTCATTTGGACAAATATACATACCTACTTTACTTAAATGGTATTTACTGAAAACTAAAATAAGAGCACATGTAATTTTATAAACTGACTTATAAGTAATGTTTTCTTTTTTATCTGTTGTGTATTGTAGAAAATTGAATTATTCATATGTCAAACAAATAATTTTAATTACCTTACTTGTAAATTGTAATAATATGTGCTTGCATAGATGAGATCAGTTCACAAACAGGTTTTCAAAACGAAACATCATTAAGGGCAACAAGAAAAAGTTCTAATTAAAAATTCGCAATTTTCATTAGCTAATTTAAATTTAAGTGTTTAATTACTTACTATATTAATGGCAGGAGTGCATGTATTAATATTGCAATTACAAATTGTTATTACGTGTCAATTTACTATTTTGCTGTAATAATCAATTATTTTACTTATAAGTGTGATCTTATAATCACCTGTATTTATAAAAAAAAGATAAGTTATATAATAAACTGGCGGTAAAATATAAATTAGAGTTGAGAAAACCCCCATCAGATCATAATGTTTGACGCACGGATCAGTGGCAGCCAAAAAAATATTAAAAAGGGGACAAATATAAATTTAATAAAAATATCTTCTCTAACATAAATATTTAATATTTAACAAAAATAATATATATTTGCTGCTTTTACCAATTGTCACAATTTTTAAATTTGATCTAAAATATTTGATTAAAAAATAAAAATACTAAATTATTATTAAAACGAACAAACGAATTATAATCCAATATATTTTAAGTCGATTAATTCAGTACCTATCCTACCTTAGTAAATAAGATATCGGAATAAAAAAAAACTTATTCTTGTTACATTGTTTACAATAACTTTCGTTTCGTGGTGTATTCTAATTTTAAAATAAATATCTAAAATTAAATTTAATAGTTATGTTCCGTAATTGTTAAGAAGGTCCTTGATACAGTATATAATCCTGCAAAGATGTTACAATATCTTGTAGCAAATTTCTGCCTTTCAATATTTGGAGCCAAATGGCGAACTGCTAGTGAATCTCGTTACTTGTAAAATGTATTTAAAAATGTCTTCTTGTTGCAAGAATAGGTCTGAAAAGGGTTTTCGACTATTTAGAATACTATTTGAAAGAAAAAGAAATTTAGTCTAACTTCATAAGTATAACTGATTTGTCGGGTATGAGGTTAGTTTGTTTTCGTACATATTTATTGTTCGGTAAAGTCAATAATTTTGTATTTTGTAATTATAATATATAATACATAAATATTTTACGTTGAAGTTTTTTATTTTTATAACGATAAACCTATTTTTCATCGTATTGGCGCTTAAATTTTGACTAACACTGGATGACATCTAGTGAGAAATGCTCGAACTAGACTAAATATATATCTATCTCTAATTGTATAAAGAATATTTTGTCTAGTTATATTTCGTCGTTGATTATTACAATACTCTTCGAACAAAATCAGATAGAAATTGTTAGAAATGTCTACTTTGACAAGTATAAATGTTTTTTTCGTTATTAGGTTGTCATCTAGCGGTGTTGCCAGTACTATTGCATATGCCTACGTTACGTCATAAGTTTATGGGTCATTGTATAAAAAAGAAAAAATCTCCGAAATGGACCATTGTATGAACAAACAAAAAAAATGTATTTATCAAGCATTTGATTACAATTATATTGAGTAGATTAGATTATTGTTTTACATGTATGTATTGTTGGTTGCTTGTAAATATTCTTGTTATCCTTGTAAAATCAAACAGGTTATTAGATAAATCAAGGACTTTAATATTACAATGAAATAAAAACTTGACAAACTTGAGGCCTCATTTCAAGGCTGTTGAGAAATCAGTAACTAATATTTAGAAGACTCCAAAACAAATAGTGACCACTGTGGTGCTCTCTTCACTACAGAGTTGAAAGCCCATGAGGTGACGCCGGGTAAACTGCCTCTGTGGTACAGATAGGCCGTCATAACTGAAATCTGCTCGTATAAGCTGATTGACACAGCTAGGCCAGAAAATGGTTAATATGCCGTGATGATGATATATTTATGTGTACAATTTTTTTGATAATATTTATAGAATTATATCCTATTTGGGCCCCCACTGTCCGAAACTTCGCTCCGCCTCTGTCGAAAAAGTGCGCATACCTGTGAAGGTCAAGTTCTTAAGCGAGAGGAATTCCATTCGGCGAAATGAAAAGTTGTAAGAAAAAAACTTCACGCCATTCGCAAAAAACCGGTCCCGGCATAAAAACTTCAAAATCGGGCCGTCAGAGTGTCTAACGGTCGTTTTCAGTTGGTCAACGAGCCACGGATAGCGAATCTCATTCTTTTTTGTGACAGATTAGCACAGTGGGCGGAGTATAAATTATTACTGTTTATTTGTGATGTTAACTCGCTAAAGAAATTGTTATACAATCCAGTAGGCGTCAATTCATTCATTCTGAGGACACGCACCTTTCTCTCTAATGTTTTTCAGCCAAATTTGAATAAATATGCCATTTATGCTGCGAATCTCTGAAAGGAAAATTACGTTCATGCGAATTTCGAACCTTAAAATTGTTTTTATGTTTATATAAATTTAAGTATTTTTTGTTCAGATATTAATGAAGATTTACATAATGTATTAAATCAAACTTATTTGTTATAAAGATTAACTTTTATTGTTATAATAAAATTAATTATTTGATCCATTTATATTTTATAAGGGAAAACAACCTGCAAGACTTGCTTAACAAATTATACAAAAACTATACACTTACAATCCACTATTTCTTAACTTGTTTTTATGAAACTTCATCTAAATTGAAATCAATCTGTTGTTATAGAATTTTTTTTTGCAAAAGATTCTAAATTTCCAGTAAAATTATTTCATAAAAAACTATGCAAATTGTACTTGACACTGAGATCTTCTTCTTCTTTAGCTTTTCTCATTCGTTAAGAGTCGCTATTTGTTATTTTCTTCTTCCACTCATTTTTGTTTTGCGTGTCGTTCTCATTCAGTTCCTTTTCTCTCAAGTCTTCTGCAATACAGTCCTTCCATCTTATCTTTGGTCTTTCTCTATTTCTTCAACGTTCTGTTACTAAGCTATTCATTCTTTTTCCAATATATTCTTCATCTCTCCTCATGACATGTTCAAACCAATGTAATCGTCTCTCTTTTATCTTTCTAGAAATTTCTTATACTAGAGTTATTTCCCTTATTCTTTCATTCTTTATCGTATCTTTCCGTGTCTTCCCCAACATTTATCCCAACATCCTCATCTCTGTCACATTCATTTTCTTTTCATTGATACTGACATCTGTCAATTTGAATTATATGAATATATTAGCAGTTTCTATGGTTAGCAAAGCTGGTTGATTCATGAAATTTAATATCTTTATAATTCTTTAATTCTATATGTATTGAATATGAAGTATAAAATGCAATGAAATCGTATAGGGAATAATATATTATTTAAGTTATAATAACGTTAAATGTCAATAAAAGATATTTAATTGCGTTTTTTCAAGAAAAACTGTTAAAATCCTCAAATGAGGGTACTTTCGGTTGAACAATTATAACCACAATCTAAAAACCTCTTCTTCTAGTTGTAAACTTGAGGAATACGAAATAATTATAATTTTTGGAATCGTGGTATTGAAGTTATGCGATTCGAAACTTTCGGCACACACATACAGACACACATACATACATATAAACATCATCGTAAAAATGGTAAAATCGTATTATACGGGCCCTAAAACGTGCTTATTCACTTAAAAGGCATCATTGAATTAAGTAAAGACAATACCTTCCTTACCTAAAGATGATGGAAGGTAAAGTAAAATACAATAACAGAAAGCTTGAAAGTAGTAAGTCGAATATTTTAAAAACTAATAACTTTTTTAACACTTCGATAGTCCCTATCAATGATCCGTGTTCTAATTTGTAATGGTAGAGGACCCCATTGTTATCGTATAACGCACAATACTCGTAATTAAAAACTAAATAGCAATACGAGTGTATTCTTAATTTATATATTCGCTGTAAAAAGTTTATACAAGGTTTACTTCAGTGGCCTACAAAAACCGAACTAATTTAATCTCGTCATTAAATAAAAACCCGAGCATATTAAACTTTTTATCTCGATCAGATAATTTTTGTCACTTTCGTTACACTTGGTGCACACACATAACCCTTTGTCTTCTCGGGTAATAATTCATTGTGCCCTAGAAGTAATTGCAAAAACTTCGTTAAGCTTATCGAGTTGAAATCTAGAGTACTAGAGCAAGGGAAACAAAAAGCTGACGTTACAATTGAAGTACTTAGGTGCATATTTTATCTGGTGGATTATCTAGAACAGACGTATGAGTACAGCTCGAGTTGAAGACGCGAGTTGATGGTATCGTGTCAGTCGTGCTCTTGGTAATGGAAGGGTTGAGTTCATATGCAGGGACGTACTAGGAAGTTTATTTTTACCTTCCCTCACCTTTAGCTAAGGAATGTATTGCCTTTGGTCAAAAATTTCGGTGGTGAGTTTTTAATGAGTAAGCACGTTTTAGGGTACCTAGAATAAAATTTTATTATTTTTACAATAATGTCTGCATGTGTGTGTGTGTGTGTGTGTGTGTGTGTGTGTGTGTGTGTGTGTGTGTGTGTGTGTGTGTGTGTGTGTGTGTGTGTGTGTGTGTGTGTGTGTGTGTGTGTGTGTGTGTGTGTGTGTGTGTGTGTGTGTGTGTGTGTGTGTGTGTGTGTGTGTGTGTGTGTGTGTGTGTGTGTGTGTGTGTGTGTGTGTGTGTGTGTGTGTGTGTGTGTGTGTGTGTGTGTGTGTGTGTGTGTGTGTGTGTGTGTGTGTGTGTGTGTGTGTGTGTGTGTGTGTGTGTGTGTGTGTGTGTGTGTGTGTGTGTGTGTGTGTGTGTGTGTGTGTGTGTGTGTGTGTGTGTGTGTGTGTGTGTGTGTGTGTGTGTGTGTGTGTGTGTGTGTGTGTGTGTGTGTGTGTGTGTGTGTGTGTGTGTGTGTGTGTGTGTGTGTGTGTGTGTGTGTGTGTGTGTGTGTGTGTGTGTGTGTGTGTGTGTGTGTGTGTGTGTGTGTGTGTGTGTGTGTGTGTGTGTGTGTGTGTGTGTGTGTGTGTGTGTGTGTGTGTGTGTGTGTGTGTGTGTGTGTGTGTGTGTGTGTGTGTGTGTGTGTGTGTGTGTGTGTGTGTGTGTGTGTGTGTGTGTGTGTGTGTGTGTGTGTGTGTGTGTGTGTGTGTGTGTGTGTGTGTGTGTGTGTGTGTGTGTGTGTGTGTGTGTGTGTGTGTGTGTGTGTGTGTGTGTGTGTGTGTGTGTGTGTGTGTGTGTGTGTGTGTGTGTGTGTGTGTGTGTGTGTGTGTGTGTGTGTGTGTGTGTGTGTGTGTGTGTGTGTGTGTGTGTGTGTGTGTGTGTGTGTGTGTGTGTGTGTGTGTGTGTGTGTGTGTGTGTGTGTGTGTGTGTGTGTGTGTGTGTGTGTGTGTGTGTGTGTGTGTGTGTGTGTGTGTGTGTGTGTGTGTGTGTGTGTGTGTGTGTGTGTGTGTGTGTGTGTGTGTGTGTGTGTGTGTGTGTGTGTGTGTGTGTGTGTGTGTGTGTGTGTGTGTGTGTGTGTGTGTGTGTGTGTGTGTGTGTGTGTGTGTGTGTGTGTGTGTGTGTGTGTGTGTGTGTGTGTGTGTGTGTGTGTGTGTGTGTGTGTGTGTGTGTGTGTGTGTGTGTGTGTGTGTGTGTGTGTGTGTGTGTGTGTGTGTGTGTGTGTGTGTGTGTGTGTGTGTGTGTGTGTGTGTGTGTGTGTGTGTGTGTGTGTGTGTGTGTGTGTGTGTGTGTGTGTGTGTGTGTGTGTGTGTGTGTGTGTGTGTGTGTGTGTGTGTGTGTGTGTGTGTGTGTGTGTGTGTGTGTGTGTGTGTGTGTGTGTGTGTGTGTGTGTGTGTGTGTGTGTGTGTGTGTGTGTGTGTGTGTGTGTGTGTGTGTGTGTGTGTGTGTGTGTGTGTGTGTGTGTGTGTGTGTGTGTGTGTGTGTGTGTGTGTGTGTGTGTGTGTGTGTGTGTGTGTGTGTGTGTGTGTGTGTGTGTGTGTGTGTGTGTGTGTGTGTGTGTGTGTGTGTGTGTGTGTGTGTGTGTGTGTGTGTGTGTGTGTGTGTGTGTGTGTGTGTGTGTGTGTGTGTGTGTGTGTGTGTGTGTGTGTGTGTGTGTGTGTGTGTGTGTGTGTGTGTGTGTGTGTGTGTGTGTGTGTGTGTGTGTGTGTGTGTGTGTGTGTGTGTGTGTGTGTGTGTGTGTGTGTGTGTGTGTGTGTGTGTGTGTGTGTGTGTGTGTGTGTGTGTGTGTGTGTGTGTGTGTGTGTGTGTGTGTGTGTGTGTGTGTGTGTGTGTGTGTGTGTGTGTGTGTGTGTGTGTGTGTGTGTGTGTGTGTGTGTGTGTGTGTGTGTGTGTGTGTGTGTGTGTGTGTGTGTGTGTATTCATTGCCTTGGCTTCGTCTCGTCAATGAACTGCAGTCTCTGCTGTAAATCTGGTATTTTAGTGCCTAGTTAAATAAATAACAATTTTCACATTTAATGTTATTATAAATATTAAAGTATATTTTATTCTCTCTATGATTTGATTGCATTTTATACTTCATATTCAATGGATATAGTGTTAAAAAATTATAAAGAAATTAAATTTTATACAGCAGCCATAGAAACAGCTACTATATTAAAAAAATTCTAATTGACAATGTCAAATACAATTGACGTAGTGCGTCTTATACTTTGGTTCACGAAAGATGACTATTCAAGGTCACTTGTTCGTAGAAAGAATACATAGCACTTTATACAGCAATAGCTTAGCAACTTTTCATGTTAAAAAGAGAAAGATTATTTAACGTATGTCTACATAATTTATGTTGTGTGACAGATATACATACGTACATGGTGTCATTGCTTTCTAACGCACTACAATAATAATGACGTATGTTGTATAGTTACAGATTTGTAATTATTTACTAGACTGCCCTCTGTGATAATGTTTACTCGATGACCTTGACGTTTAAATCAAATGATTATTCCATGGTTTATATCAAATATATGTTTTTGTATTTTGCAAAAACACGCGAAGAACTCTTCTCTGTTAAAATGTATTCGTAAATATTTCATGTTGAACGTATATGCATATGAAATGCAATGAAGTTATCTGCAAGTAATATTATTTCAGACGACTTATAAATGACCTTGAATAGTCATCTTTCATGCACCAAACTATACCTTCAGCTACCTCCATTGAAATCTCGAAAACCAAATGAACTGCGACTTAGATTAAATGAGACTTTTTGTGTAAAACTGATTTTGCTCCATTTTCATTTCATTTATTAATAAATAGAAAAAAATGATTCAATCTATCTAGCGGCGTAAAAATATATTATTTATAACACTTAATTTCCGCACCAGTGTGGGAATTGGCTATTTTTCGCATTTATAGAACAATTAATTCCCACACGTTTGGGTCTTCCACTCTTTTTTTTTATTTTAAATGATAAGTCGTTTAATTTTGAAGCAATTCGTAGTAAGTCTTAATAGTTTTTACTTGAATTTCATTTGATTTATAAAGTCAGTATGAATGTCACGGCACATCTATATTGCTCTCTTTCTTTCGTACCAGAGTCTGTATCTAGTCGGCTGTGAGAGAAAGATAACAATAGTATGACGTCACAGTGACACTGATAACAAATTTCAAATAAAGTAATTATTAAAAAAAAACGTTTTTTAACTTAATCGTTATTGATTGACGACTAGAAAACTCCATACAAAAACTAAATAAAATTGTCACCACAAAATTTATTATTATATTGGAAATATCATAACCGCAACATACTTATTTACAATGTAAATACAAATAATTCTTTGAAATATTGAAAACACATAACTAACATATCCCTCCTTAAAATTCTTCTTAATGCACCCCTGTCCTCATTGTATCCGTTCCACCGTCTGATCTCGCGGGGCGGGGAGGTCTTACAATTAGGCCAGCGGGACTGTGCCCCCTTGCGCCGCCCCTGCCAAGCCTTCTAGCTCATGTTACACCTCAGCTTTAGATCCTCAATCCTGCGATCGTAGTGGCCTTTGTTTCTGTTCCTATTTAGGTTTTGTTTTTGTTCCTTGTTACTCTAGTGACATAAGGGTGTCTTGTTCTTTTATAAAGTAGAACAACTAAGGGTGTAGGGCTAGGGCAGTGACCTGGTTTTTGACCCGTGAATGGGTGAAGCCAAGTAAAGGAAATTGGTAATAATCGTCTAGGTTTTGTTTCTTTTTGGAATGCACTTATGTGGAAGAATATAAGTTTTTATATATGTGCATTAAGTGCAGTGTAAAAGGCAAAAGAAAATGTATATTCGATGTACAATAAAAAGAATAATTGTAGACACAAAAATAATACTCGTTTTTAGTTATGGTAATTCATAACTCTTTAGATATACATAGAATAAAGTGTAATTGATGGAATGAACCATCAAATCTTTTACTTATTTTTGCATATATTAAACGGTTTTTACATGTCATCCCCTCTAGGTCATTCATAGCTGAAGTGGAAAATAAAAATTTATTTGGTTTGTTATTTCATAGATTCTTATACATGCCGAGTCTGAAAAGACCCAACCCCCTCTTGACTTTTAGTATTAGAAAAATAATGGCTCATATAAAAGTTTTATTATTCTAAATATACTATTTGATGGCAGATGTAAATATTTTTTATAAAGTCAGTTTTACAAAATACGACTATCAACTTTTAATTTTTAAATAGCAACCTATAATTATTTTATAATAAATCGTAGAAATGGCCTTAGTGGTTCAGGGAGAAATTAAATAAACGAAGAAAGAAATTGTGAAAAATTCATAGACCTCGCAGGAATTTGAACCCAGGGCCTTGCTACTAGTAGGACGCTCTAAATATAAATTGAGAAATATGGGAAATAATTTTTATTCAAATATGTGGCTATGCGAAAATAAAACAATATATATAGCAATATTAAACAGTTAAATTAATATCAACAAAGTATTTGTTTGTTACTTATTTATTATTACTTTCTTACTATTTACTTTATTTATTTATTTGTTATATATTTTCACATGGCCACCTAGAATACTTGAATAAAAATTATTTCTCATATATCTCAATTATCTTATTTTTCACGATTTTTTTCAAATGCATTAATGAAAACTAATACATCGTTGAAAATAAAAAATGGCTGTTAGTAAAATAATTATAATTAATATATAATATTTTGGAAACCTGACTTTTTAAAAAAGATCTACATCTGCCATCAAATGCAGAAGATACAAGTGATTTTCCCTTATCACTGTTAGGTACTATTAAATTTGAATAGATCTAATTTGAAATAATTTGGAATACAAACGATCTAAAGGATCCAAATTATTGAGCGTACCACCAGGTTATTTTCATTGGTGAAATAACCAAACCGAATTTTGAATTTAGATAAATAATTTCAAATGAGTCCCAAAAAGTAATTTAAAAGGATTTAAAGTATCCGATTTCATATAAATTACTTTTTTCTATTTATAAAAAATCCCAGAAGGAAATTCATATTGCAAAATAAACTAATCAAGTATGGTTACGATTAAATTGTATGCGTATATTCAAAAATATTCAGTTATACTCGGCTTCTATACAGAATGAAATAATGACAAAATACTAATATTAGTTTCTTGTTAAAATTCAGGACTCCATAACTTCTCTACTCGTACTGAGCTTACTGTACCTGTCTGAATATTACATACATTTTAACGGAAATTTTTACTTCATTTTTTGTGTATTTACTCAAAAAGATGAAAATCTACAGCGTGTTACGAAACGAGAAAATAAATGTTGTAATTAAGTCAGCCAAAGAAAATTTAAAGAAAAAATTAACGGAAATGATCAATCTTCTTAATTTGTGCACGACGCTAAACGTGGATTAAATACTTAACATAAATATAAAATGCTTCACGCATAGCATAATGAATACTTAACCGTAATATTAACTTGAAAATTGGATCATTTATCTGACATGAATATAACAACACATATTTATTAAATATGACCGAACAACAAAATAAATTAGATAGGATATTACAGGAGTTACATCATTGCTTTTCATTAATATTTCTTTTATAATTAATTCTTGATAGATAAAGTCGTATAAAGGAACAGTTTTTCGGTAGAAAAAGACTATGGCCTGTATTCTCCTCACCTCTTGAAGAAGCGCTACTACAAAAAACTTTAATATTAAAAATTAGAGAAATAAATAGTATATTATTCAATGGGCATGTAATATATGCTATTACTCATGATAATATTAATCATTCGAATGAGTAATAGTAATATCCATGACATGCGAGTAGAATACTATACTTTATCCACAATTGTCAAATAAGAACATATCAGTGACATATTATATTGAAAAATAAGTAGATTTTTTTCACTGACAACAATTTTTTTTGTTTACATAAACAAATCTATTTATCGTTTTTGTTGTGACAAAATTATGAAGTGATTTAACAACAAAAAATCTTGTAATCGAGCTACAGTTTAAGCTTAAGAAGAAAATAAAAGTATAAAAAATGACAAAACTAGTGTAATTAGGCTTTTTATCTTGGGTGGGAAATAACAGATTTCACTTACACCCCACGGGTTGGAAATGTTTATATTAATAAAATTAAAGGTTATAACTCATTGATTTATTTCGAAAATTATTGATTTAAAAAGAGCATTCTTGTGAATAAAATAGTATGCATACCTCGGTGGGAGTTTCATTATAGCCTCGTGCAATATCTCACCTCAAGTCTTCGCCTCTCGGTAATATACATAAGCCCTCGGCTGTAATGAAACATATCCACCTCGGATGTAATATACTAATTCCAACAGTAACGAAGTTCATTAATTGATGAATATCCGTTGAATTATGGGAATTTTATTTGACAGTTGTGGATAAAATAAATTATAAATAGCACTTATTTCAAATATTATAGATTTCATTTATAAAAATATGAATCTTATTCTTGTCTATTTATAAAATAAAATAATATTAAAAAAAAAAAATCGAAATAGCGCTACTTCGGAAGTAGCGTTACTTCAAGAGGTGAGAATACGAGCCTAGTTTTCTGTTAAGAAAATAATTGAAAAAGACAATAGTCAGTTATTCGGTAATAGAGCATCAACTGAAGTTGGACTTTTGACGATGTTTTAGGAAAAGATTGATTTCTGTAAAGTATAAATGTAAATTAATGTAATTCCAAAATACAATTTGTTGGAAACTTTAAATGAGGTGAAGTGTATTACTGTTGAAGTGACCTACTTTGAACATTTTTATAATACAAATTTAAAAAATATGAACCATGTGTCTTCTCATTAATTCTAGCGTGACACTGTTAAATAACACTTCAAAAGAATCGTGTTTATTTGATTACTAAATATTTTCCATAATGAATAAATCTTCTTTATGTGTAAAACAAATTGGCGCATTTAATTAATAACAGCTTTTAGTCGTAACTTAATTATTTGCACCTCATTGACAAGTTCATCTTCGTGTGTGGCACAAATGAAAGCGATTATCTTTGTTTTTGCCTGTAGGCTCTGACGTGGCCAACTATATATGTACACATTTAAAATGTAGCACACATACACAGGCATCTAAAACACATTACATCTCACTAGTTGAAGATGTTAACCGCATGTTGCGCTGTTATAATACTAGCTTATGTTAACTACACCCTATTTTGTTTCATGGCCAAGTGGATCACGATTCTCGCATTTTTTCTAACGATGATACATTTTTTCTTAAAGGAGATAAATTTAAATGAACCGTAGCAGAAGCCAGAGGATATAAACAGTAGGATAAATAGAGATTATAATATTTTATGTGTGTAGCAAGCGTATGGTCTATTATTTAAAATTCTACAGTTCTCAAGAACTCAGCTGGAAACCATTCCAGAATACAATGTAGTGGAATACAAATTACAACAAAAAAAAAGAAATATCATAATTTCTACTACATATTAAACTACGCAATAGTGGTGATTCAGTATTTATTTATACCGTTCGCAAAAGGTTGGGGGTGTAATTCTAGGCTCGACAAATATATAAATAAAAAAAAAACAGCTTACTTCCAGTAGTTTAGAATTCATTATAATATTTTTTTAGCCAGACAGAATAAATTTAAAAAATCCTGCTAAGATCTGTGTTGTTGCGATTGATTAGCCGTGTATACATGTAGCACAAATAAATTCTCAATTTTCGCATTTTCAACAAATGTGGTCATCCCACATATTCGATTGTGTGTATATGTTACAGTTAAAGTATACATTTCAGTCAGTGCATACACTGTCTAGTTGATGTATGCTTCCACTAGCTGTTTTAGTGAAAGTATAAATTATTGCGTTGCCCACACAACATGCCCACCCAAACTGCCCACCCAACAATCTAGGCGTATAAATTTTATAAAAAAAAAAAAAACAGAAACAATACTTAACGCACAGAACTCGGATTTAGGTAGACAGTGACAAAAGAAAGTGTATACACTCACCAGTCAATGAATACATTAACTAGATAAAGTATGCACTATATAAAATAATGTATACTTTCACTAAAACAGCTAGTAGAAGCATACATCAACTAGACAGTGTATGCACTGACTTAAGTTGGTATTTTAACTGTAACATATATATATGAAACTATGACGTCACAGAAGCAGCCCGCGAATGTACTCATACGGAATCACTGAGAAGGCCTTGGTTTTTCGAAAACAATTTTATGTCGTTGTTTTGTTTAACTCTTCATATGAACTGTCAAGAAATTTCAGTATAATCTGTTCATCAGTCTAATCGTGAAAGCGTATGTGTCGATCTACCTAGCGTTAAATCGATAATGGATAAAAACGAAGTTTGTGCGGTGATCAAATTTTTTTTTATTTGGAAGGAAAGACGGCAACGAAGATCAAGACCAGGTTGAATGCTGTTTTTGGAAGTGCTTTACCTTCGTTTTCCACGGTGAGTTTCTGGCTTTCGAATTTAAGCGTCGCCGAACACACACCTGTGACGAGCCATGTTCAGGTCTCCCAAAATCAGCTACCACACCGAAAATTGTGGACAAAGTCCATGATTAGGGATCTCTTATGAACGTGTAGTTCATATTTTACATAATGAGCTGGGCATGAAAAAAATGTGCGCCATGTGGATGCCGCATTTGCTTAGTTCGGAGCAAAAGCGCTCGGGCACGAAATTCAGCCGAAAATTTGGAGTTGTTTAAGAAAAATCCGGTCGATTTTAAAAGACGTTTCATAACCATGGATAAAAATGGATACACCACTACGCTCCACAGACGAAAATTCAGTCGAAAGCGTGGATTGGACAGGGTGAGTTGGCCGGCCCCGAAGAAAGCGAAGTCAGTTCAATCGGCAGTCTTTTGGGACACTAAAGGCATTCTGCTAATTGATTATCTTGATAAAGGAAAAACTGTAACTGGAGAATACTGCGCCACACTTTTAGACAAGCTGAAAGCAGCAATTCAAGAAAACGCTCGGGAATGACAAAGAAAAAGATCTTGTTTCACCACGACAATGCGCCAGCTCATTCAAGTCATATTGCTCAACAAAAATTGACCGAACTGAGGTTTGAAATCGTCCCCCATCCACCGTACTCGCCCGATTTTGCTTCCTCGGACTTCCATCTTTTCTCGAAACTCAAAACGTTTCTCTCTGGAAAGAGATTCCCATCCAACGAAAAAGCCATCGAAGTAGTAAATGCTTATTTTGAGGACATCAAAGAAAACCATTTTCGGGAGGGAATCGAAAAGTTAAAAAAATGTTGGACCAAGTTTCTTGACCTCAGAGGGGACTATGTGGAAAAATAAAATGTAGTCCGTGTTAAATATGTCATTCATGCCATTCCGGAAACTTTTCAATCCACCCTCGGATATGAAGGAAATCATGAATGATAAGTATAATTTTAAATACGAGTATTTTTTTATGAATATGTCTATGTTAAATTTTTGATAAGAAAAATCAATACTTTTTTTGGGATGACGCCATTATTCATGTTATTAATGTTTCTCTGATATATTTTGGGATAAACAATAGTTATTTATGTATCAAGGCACTGAAGTTCTATTTTTTTTACCACCAATGTGCAATTTATTTGCCGAAGTCCTTAGGGCCGAGGAAAATAAATCATATGAGTGATAAAAGGAACTTCAGTGCCAAGGTGCATATTAAATTTTATTTGAAATCGAAAAATTATGAAAATGAAATGAATATTTATTTTTATAGGTTATGCGTTTACATATCTGTCAGTTTGACATTCAATGTTGCTAATCTCGTAAATTGTTATCGCATAGAGCACTCAAAATTGAATTTTATCTCAAACTTATTCATCGGAATTATTTAATTCGTTCTTCTTCCACATATTTTTTGTGATTTTACGTACAAATTTACTATTGTACATCGTACACCTGCCCAAATTATCTTACATGTACAGTAATTGTTTCAAGGTTGGGAATACTACATATACATGAAATCGTCATATAATTGATTGCTTTAGTGCCGATTTCTGAATTTTTATATATTTATATATCCAATTAATGTTTTTATAGAGCAGAAATTATTTCCATTTTCTTATGTAGGTTTTACAAGAGATCTATAACTATAGCTTTATTAAGTTCTGAATTATTCGAACACATGTAATTATTAAAAAAGGTGGACAATTATTCAATTGCTATAATTAGTATATCTATTAAATATAGATATTACAAAGTAATTATTTAATTTAAAAAATACCCAAAATTAATAATAAAAATCCTTTTATTACGCTTTATGTCCCAACCACTTATCTAATAACATTTCTCTTTTGTTTACACAAATTCAATGTCACCAATATCAGAACGCAACAACTAGTATACAAATACGTATATAAGAAAAAGTGCTAAATTTTAATTTTACACACAGTCGTGTTAAGTAATTTAAGAATAAATTACAAATATATATATGTATTTATAAAGGCTAAATCTCATTTTTTATATGACGTTATAACAAATATAAATTCAAAAGTCGTGTCTACTGTTCAATACAACGTCTTAAAATTTAAGTTTCCGGTTTAAGCCTTGTCACATTTTGGTAAATTCCAATTTCTAAACATGTAGAATGAAATACAACATATTTAAATGCAAATTTCTATTATTTGACAACAAATGAACACACCGTGATACCTATTATAAGTTCAACCTGCATTTATATTTGTATTTCGTTGTCCTCACGTTGTCATTCTTTTGTCACAACTGTTTATATCGCATTATGTTTCCTTTTGCTTTTGTTTTATTGTGCGGATGTATTTCGTGCTGAAGAAAGTCGCATGCTTCTCAATTTATATGTATTGTATCTTTATAGCAATAGTCTTGTAATAGAAGTCATAAATGTCATTTTAATAGGTCTCTAACATGAGCAAATCGAATTATAGGGTTTTAAAGAAAGTTACTGTTTTACCAAGAAGGATTAGTAATTACAAAATTTTAAAAAATTACTTCCTTATTTATACTTAATAAATATATACAGGGTGTTTTTTTTATCAAAGCCGCTATTGGTATCTCGGAACTATAAAGCTACGACTTCGGTGAAATGGGACAAAAGTTGCTATATTAGAGGGCCATTTTAGAGATTTTTGTTTTTCTAGAAAAATGCATAGGTCAGTAGATAATGGCGAAAAACTTATTATGGTTAATTTTTTCTTTTTCAAATCATTTCTTTATTATCAGTTACAATATTATAGTGTCCGTCCAGTAGTGTAGAAAAATATTTTTTTCTGTTTGTAAATTTTCAAGATGTAGAACAAGCTTCAATTTGGTATTGGGTTCATACTAAAAATCGCATATCCAGATTTTAATGAATAAGTACGTTTTAAGGTCCTTACAATCCGATTTTAACATTTTTACGATGATGTCTGTGTCTCTCTCTCTCTCTCTCTCTGTGTGTGTGTGTATGCGCGTGTGTGTGTATGTGTGTATGTGTCTGTGTGTGTGTGTGTGTGTGTTAGGATGTTGTATGTATGATTTTTCAAATTCTATACAACTAAAGACCTGTTTAACTACGGATTCCTCAATCTCACATTAATGGAAAGAGTTGAATAGGTTTTGGTAACAATTGGGCAACCGGAAGTAGTAGTTTCTTAAAAAATATCTACTAAATATTATGTTTTGAAAAGTTATGTTAATACAATAATAAAGATCTTTAAATTCTCAATCTCGTACATATAACATTTTTATTATATCTTCTATAGATTTAGAGATATATTATATAATAATATAGAATGTTGTAATAAATCTCGCTGCCCAAACAACTCCATGGAAACCAGTTGAGATATTTAAATGTTTGTAATTGACAGATAAATACAAAATGTCAGTGTCAAGAATCAACAGTTTTATTAACATTACAGAAAGCTTTTTCTGGGAAGTAAGTACATTTAAAATTTCTTATTGTATTATTAATTAAATATTTAAAATTATGGGTATATTAATATTACATATATCCCTAAGAAATATATCTAATACCGTCAGTGATTATAAAGAATTTTGAATATATTAGAAGAGTAGGAGAAAAATCCTCATAGCACGAAAGAATAGATACAATTTGAATTATTTTTATGTATAAGAAATGTTAAATTCGTTAATTATGACCCGGGTTTGATGCCAACCGACGCCAAAATTTACTTCGAATTTTAATGGCACAAAATTGACCCCTGTGGTGCACTTTCCACGACAGCTAAGAGTGCCCGTGAGGTGACGCCTAGTAAACGCCCACGCGGTACAAATATTTCATCATTTACCGATATCTGCGTACAAAGCAGATTGGCACACCCAGCAATGGGTAATATGCCGTGATGATATATGTATTTATTTATTATTTATGTAACATAAAATGGAAATGGCGAGGTCATGTGTTGGCCACATTAGATTTTTTTAAATGGAACGCATATTTGATTTTTGCTATAGAAAATATGCCATTTTTTAAAAACTTGAATATTATATAGCGTTTTCCATCTATATATTTAATTTTGCACTTAGTGCAGTTATTGACGTCATATCCAGTACTACAACACATGCGTAGTGCATTTTAAAGTAAACATGTTACAAAAGTCCAATGCAAATTTGTTAGTTGTCACTTTTAATTAGAGAGGTTATTTACAACCGGAACTTTTTATTTGTATATACATAGAAACGTAGGTTTCCAATAATTCTGCTATTATTAAAAATTTAATTTTTTTACTGGCAAGAACTGACGATCGTAGTAAGTGCAAAATGCAAGAAAAGTATAAACAATGAAACACATAAAACTCAACTAGTGCGCACTGATTGTATAATTGGAAAACGAGTTAAACATTTAGTGCAAAAAAGTTCGCACTAAATATGTAAATGGAAACGGTATTAGAAACTAATAACTTTTTTAAAACTTTTATAAACATCATACAATTTTAAGGGCTAATTTTAATATAAATTACCCATGTTCCAATTTGTCACTATGGTGGAGGGACCCTATTACATAAATAAGATTATAAAAATTGGATTAATCTTCGTAGTAAACCACTCACCTAACTTATCGAGATCTATATACGTAACAATTACATCAACATCTCGGTTGATTTCCCACAAAACAACATCCTTTTCTCTATCATTTCCATCCTATCATACCGGTTCACCCTGACCAGTCCCCAGTCCAGCGACCCTTGCTAGCTTGGAGTGCCGTGGGAGTGAATGGTGAGTTGTCCTGCGGTGTACACTATGATGGCTCTCGTGGTCCACGATAGATAGATTCATGTGGATGCTGATGCCAAGCACATCACATGAAGAGCTTGAAATTCTGGTCGTAGACAAGGGTGCGAGGCGAGAGAGGGTGTTTAATGCTAGAGAATGTGCCCTTGGAAGGGCAGGTTGGAAGGGGTAAGGATGATTAATTTTTAAATTTGGGAAATGATACAGCGGTTTTGGTGTAAAAAGATCATTGTTACAAGCTTACATGGAGGTATTTTGAAGAAAACAAACTTTTTGAATGGAATAAGGAAGTTAAAAAACCTTTAAGCCAATGTCAGTAATATCCATTTAAATCTACATGTGCATTTAGCGACAAAAAAATTAGTTGAAATAATTTGCCAAATTTTTGATATTTTTATTTCCTGCTGACAATGGCGGCGCTACGGGGAGGGGGCAAGGCCCACTCTAAAAAGTCTAGTATCCTTCCCCCCCCCCTCACTACCCCCATTCGGATAATATTTTGTGTATACTTGTATAAAATTTGGGAATAAAATATGTGACAATTTGGTAAAAGTTTAATAAAGTATTATTGCTCAATATTGTTGTAGTAATTGTTTTCACAAAAATATAATTGATAATCATAATCCAGTAAAAAAATAGATCCAAAATTTTGTGGTAAAATTATACTATACAGTGTGCCACCTTACCAATTCAGTATTGTAGAGAATAATGTTGAACTCTCTGATTAGGTGAAATTGGAGTCAAGTTTACGCAATTTAATTTCAGACTAGTGTCATTGTACATGATATGTGACATCCCGTGTCATTTTTTGTGCAATGTCAAGTATCGTCTTTATACGATTTGGAAAGCAAGTATAATACTTTATATTTCACACTTAATGGCTAGGGCTAGAATATATAATGTTTCATGGCGGTATGATACATTTTTAATATTTTAATAAAATGTCAGATGACAGCAGTTGAATACTGTCATTTGTTAATTTCGTTGATTTAAAACTGGCATCGATATGAACGCCATCTACTGAATTGATTAACGGCCGAATTCACCATTCCTTAATCATGAGTTGATTCACAGATCAACGCTGATCCTAAATCAATCCAATTCACCATTACAAATCAAGCTAATCTACTAATCAAAATCAATGATCAACTGATTCGTCATATTCCATGAATCAAGGACTGATCACATATTTGAATCCTAATTTTGACATTTATAGCTATGTTAGGATTCTGGCTGTTGTACCCATGTGTAACTTGCCTCATCCTTCTTTTTTATCTTTATTTAGAACCGCATTGGTTTTATTATTTTTAACTATACATTTACATCTTTCATTTTCACTATATTTAAAAACACTCCTTTATTGGAATCAGTGTAATTTCTACCTATATCAAAATAAAAATATAATATTATTGTAAATTATAAAATATATTTTATAAATAAATGACAAACTTACATATCAATAGCTTTTTAACGGAAAGTACAATTTCCACGAATAAAATTCCATGACAGTTGATCTACAGATCAGCTTGATTCCTTCATCAATTGATTATTAATCATCGGATTAATGGTGAATTCGGCCGTAAGTGAAACAGATTATAGTGGAAATATTGTCACATTGATAATTGTGTTTTATTTCCATGGCCGTTTGATTCTTGACGAAATTGTCGCATTTTATATCTTAAATATTTCGTGCTGCAGATGTGCTGTTACATCGAATTTGAACTTATTCAATGAAAAATTTAATTCTAAACAACTTTTTATTCTTGCAGTTTTGCTGTAAAAGTTAACAGGAAGGCCAATATCCGCACTTATTTAAAATTCCATGTTAAACTCATATTCCGTGTTTCGGTGCAACCCGGTATAGATATCTTTATTATTATTTATTTTTTATTGTGTCCATCCTGCATTTACATCCTGGCGCCACCACTGCCTGCTGCCCTAGGAAAGTGTAGGAATCGTTGATGATATGCTCAGCGTTTTTATTTTTACTAAAATCATGGTTGGAATACATCGTTGTGTGGTGCAAAACAAATCAAATCTTTTAATTGTTGTGACTATAATGAAATTGTAGGCAAATTTGATTCTGCTTGCCGGTGACAGCTGACACTGTTAACAGTTCAGTAGAGGTCATGTTGAAGTCGCTCTGTAGAGAATACAATTTGAAATTTCAAAAATTTGCAATCGATGATTCATTCTCAATGAAAACGGTCCATTTCATATCGAGAGTTTAAGATTCCTTAAATACGATATTAATTTTTATGAGCGCACATGTTTTAAAATGTCTCGATTATTAATCGCCCGTATTAACAAATTTGATAGTTACATAATAAATGTTTATTCATGAGGTGAAAGTTTAGCCCACTAGCTAGTGGGTTTTGTCGTCTGAAGAAGACTGATGCTGGAATTGCTTATGCAATTCATGATTATTTTGAAAGCATTCCAAAATAAGTTTGGTTGAAAGTTTTTAAGGAGTGGAAAGAAAGAATGGACTTTTTCTTTTTTCAGTAGAACTGTTCCTGTTCTAACTGCTTTAGCTTCTTTATATCTTCCTACTTAGGGGGTCTCTTGTGATTTCGACGTACAGCTCTCCATCCATCTTTTAGGTGGTCTACCTGGTGGTCTTCTGCTGCATGGTTTACACTCAGGTGTAATAAAAACGGGCCACTACTTTTTAATTTTAATTTCGAGCTTCGAAGTCGGTTAATTAGACAAAAGTTATTAGGATGCCATTTTAACATTGTATTGTTTACTAGTTACAGATAAGTATGTGAATTTTGCAGTTTTTCGCATTACTCATTTTTATGTCACTATCGGAATTCAAGTTACAATACCAAAGTTACGTTACAATTTGATGTTTGATAATAATTATTATCTATTACTTTTTGTACACAGTAATAGTCTGTCTTTCATTGCACAAAATTTTAAGTTTAAGAATAATAAATAATATCACACAAACACAAATTATCTAAATATGATTTTAAAGGAGAACATAGTTTGTATTCAAACACATATTTAAAAAAAATCTTCCTTTAAACATAAGGGTGAAATTAAATATTAAAATTTGGCATTTTTAAAACAGTTTTAAAACAAGCTTTGTGCTCACTACCAGCCATGGTCTCACCATTGGCGTCTTTTAAATCTAACATTCCATCGAACTACAACTACATTGTCTACTTAACTACTTGAAGTTCTTCACTTATGGTGTTACTTCGTATTTAATCTCGCAGCCATACTGCTTTTAATGTTTTCATTTACTTTGAACATATTTAAAATAAAATTGTAAAAAATATGAAAAATTTGTTTTATTATCAATCATTCTAGCGTGACTTTCGTATTATGTATCTAAGTTGGTTTTTATAAACTGATTTTATTATTCTGAAAAGAATTACAATAACCATAAAATTATACAATAATGTTATTATAATAAATAGATTAAACATACCTGAAAAGAATAATTAAATTACACGTTATTAATAACTAGAGCAAAATACAATATTGTCAATAATTATTTAACAAAACAATATATTATGACAGATAGTTCCTGGATCATATAGTCTGGTGACCGTCACATGTTAATATTAGCCAGAGTGATGATTTGGAATTTATGTGTATTTGATTACATTGGTAAAAGAACTATATACATATTTGTCAAAATTATTAAATATAAGTTTACATAACACGCTAACATGAAATTTTCTTAAGGTTTACATGTGTATAATATTATGTACTTAGATGTAGATTGTCAACTTAAAGTCTACAATATACTATAACTTCATTACCTTCACAGGTCTCCAAACCATTCAGACGCAGTGGTTTTTTTTCTAATTAGATTATGTTGTTGCTTGCTGAACGCGAGATTTTAATCTAAGATTTGTTGTTCATTAAGAACGCAAACCATTGCCCCATCGCTGTATATGTTAGTTAGTCTAAGATTTAAATTATTTAATGAAGAAACATACTCGTTCCTGATAAGCGAAGTACGTCGAAATCTTTGAAATGTAAAACAGTGTTTGAATTTCCTAGTCACGTATTTCTAGAGAAGAGTAAAGTTAAAATCTTAAATTCTTTCTTCTATACAAATTTAGTTTTCATCATAAGTACACGTTTATTATTTCTTTAAAATATCTCTCAATCTTTACTAATTTATATTAAACGAGTCAATGAACTTGTGATATTGCGACAATAAAATACAAAATAAACTATTTTTTTATACTTGCGAATGTGAATTCTATTTTGAGGCTGTAAAAATGATGTCATTACAGGAGAATTTGCGTGTATATATTTATGCACACGCACTGTGGCGAATGGAGTTTTTGACTTTGCCGAAATTGGTACATATTTTTCTCTGAAACTTAATTTTATGAAATATGTGAATGATTCTTTAATCACCAATTAAAATTTATATTTTACAAATTTTCCGTACAGAAACTAATATAAATATGCAACCAATGTTACACATGTGTAATAAAAAAAAGAACTTTTATGTTATATCTCCCCGCAATTTTTTTTAATAAAAATAGAATTTCCAACAAATAAAATACAGCAAAATATATTAAAAAGTAGAATTAGTTAATTTTTGAAAGTAGTTTCGTCAGTTTTTGCAAAAAAAAAAATACATTCACCATAGTTGAGTGCAATTTGACAATGAGAGAATTTTGACTATTTTTTGAAATTAAAAAAAAAAAAATACTGTGTAGAAGATTTTTGCCTGATGAAGATCCTACAATTCATGAGTATTTTGAAAGTATTCCAAAAAAAGATTGTTAAATAGAACTACTTTGAACATATTTAAAATAAAATTCTAAAATATTTGAACTTGAACCATGAGTCTTATTTGCAATCAATCTAGTGTATGGCTGGAAAAAAACATGTTTTTAGAAAAAAAAATTGGTAGAGGCATAGCTATGTTATCAATGTCTGATACAAACAAGAATTACTAAACTTTTATCTAGCATCTTTGTCGTACACACATGGCATATATGAGACTTTTATTCGCTATCTTATTATCGTAGGGGTTCCAGAGGAGTATACGCTATCCAACCAACGGCAAAAAATGATATAGAAACGGTATTCTAACCGCGAAAACAAATGTCATTTTCAAATATTTGAATTATTTTTTGGACAATAAAATCCAGTATACTTATATCGTATTTACTCAATTCGCTTATTATTGCTGAATAACTATTTATACTTCAAATTTTGTGAATAACAAAATTAACACAATATAGGTTATATTATAATACTGTCAGTTTTGTCAGTACATCGTAATTATTCAAATGATTTATTATTGCGAAATAAATATCCAACTTCGAATTTTGAAGAATAATAATATTCACACGGTAAGTTACATGACGATTGATGACGTGGGGATCAAGTCGTGGAAACGGACTTTATTAACCTTTGTCTAATCAAATTTTGTATTATAATTGCTAGCTACATAAAAATGTAATTCACAAAAATACTTGCGAAACAATATATTCAAAAGTGATGGGATTCTTAAAAATCGAATTGAAAAAACATTACTTTTTCTTTAAAGAATTTTATATGAAATGTGTATTTTCAAATTGTAGATAAAATATAATGTCCAAATATATAGTATGTTAGTATGTATCTACATTTTTAAAATAACACTATTAATAAATAAACAAAATTACTAAAGTTATATTATAGATTTTACAACAGATATTGCAAAATTGCATTATCATAGTATTTAATTTCATAAAAATATATTTCATTTTCCAATAGTTACATAGCATCAAAAAAAAACAAAATAAAAGTAATAGTTGTACAAATTAATGCTCTTTATTGTATTCGTATTTTTCTTTCAAACAATCTAGCTGCAATCAACTTGCACTCTTTCTTTTTTTGTTTGAACACGCCTATGTTACTGTAACATTCTTCTTCCATCCTTCGCGCAGCCGCATGTACATGTACAAGAGCGTGCGCACACGCAGCACGCACACGTGTAGACGAACCCGGAACTTGTAACTCGCGTAGTCACCTGTGAGCAGCGCCTCTACCGGTATTAATGAGTACTGGATGCGGGTAACGGAAGTGAAGAACAGGGGTGGCATTCAGAAAAGGAAATTTTTGCAAAATATAAACAAATACATTATTACAAATTAAGAGTGATGACAAAAATTTGCCCAAATATGGTATATAAATATTATGTTCTGTATTCTTCTAGTATTCATAAATTATGTTTGATTACTTAACTTATTCTACCTTATGTGATGTGCTCAGTTTCGATTGTGTGAAATGACATCAGTTTCATTGTTGTTTTAGGTACATTATTTTATTAGCTAGAATAGTTTTTTAATGCGACTGTAACACTATCGGACTGGTCCTACAAGTTCTATTTTCTTGCTGTTATTTTGTTGACAATGAGGGCACGTCACTGTAGTAACAAATTTGAACATGGGTCATTTATATTAACACTAAACCAGACATTAAAACGGTGAGAGAGACTAGTTTTTAAAAAAATATTAGTTTTTAAAATATTCGAGTTTTTAATGCCCTTTTTGAAATCCGGGATCTATTGTCAAATATGAAATGAATGCAGGAAATAGCGAAACAACTAAAATAAACCAAATAATACTTGTTTGAATTTATTATGTGGCGCCAGATAGAAACTACTTGCGTTTGTATGAAAGTAAAAGAAATGTTGAATGACATAGGTTGCTATAGTGACTTAGTGGCTATCAAAACTTGGACTATAATACACCCTATGTAGTTTTTTATTTAATATTTCATTAAATTGATTATTATCCACGCTAATTTCCACTTATTGACTTCAGAAGTTATTTTAAATTTAAATTTATTTACTGGTATATACTTTCATCTAATGAAAGAGATCAATTTATGTGACGCGAATTATTAGCGAACTCAACTGTTTAAGAACAAAAATGAGCTCATCTACATCATAGAATATTTTAAATAGTTACTGCTTAACAAATAACAATGGAGTATGTGACTAAATTTTGATTTATATATATATATATATATATATATATATATATATATATATATATTGATACTAAACAAAAAAATAAAATACTTCTATTTTTTTTAAATCGATTAATTATTTCTAGTTTGCGAGAAATAAATTATTAAAGTTTTAGATACGCATCTTGACGTCAAAATGTAATTCTTGTACACGTTGAGTCACCGTATCTCGTCTCTAAAAAATTCACTTGCAATTAACTTTATTATTATTAGGAAACATTGCTCGCGGTCAGCCAGGTTAGCGCTAGACTAGCAAAATAATTAAACGGTTCACTAGAATCTAGCGCTGATATAGCGCTAGAAGAAATAGCTAGCAAGAAATATTTCGCTAAAACATCTAGCGAACTAGTGCACAGCTGCATGCGTCATGTTTGGTTGCAACGAAAGTCACTTTTTAACAAATTTACCTGGTTATTAATATCTTTAAACATTTCAAGTAATAATTTCCATTTCAAAATGAAGTCTGTGAGCTTTCAATACTATATAGAAAGAACTGTCAGTTATTTTCTTACTTTAAACAACGCTTGCGCGCTACATTAATACTATTCAGTACGCATCTAGCGCTAACAAATATCGTTATTTTTTGCTAAGTTAGCGCTATCTCGGCTGAACGCGAGCAATGATTAATTTTTATTATTATTATTATGAAAAAATATACTAGTTAATTTATATAATTAATTCCATTATGGTCACATATCTCATTCAGATTTTCTAGAACTCAATCGCTTTCCATTTAGACCCCATTATATTCTTGATTTTTAAATATATTCCTTAGCAATGTTTTTCTCTACTTTTGAATGTATTGCCAATAGCAGATAAAATAGTATCCACAAGTTCGTGATACGGGTCAGCATCTTTGAAATTACAATTTGTTTAATACGTTTCTGTAAAATTTTACGCGGCATTAAACTTTTCTTTTGTTTTATAATTACATAGGAAATACAGTGTTAACATCTGAAACTACTTATTCCATTTGCGAATTCTAAGGGTACTTAACTTTATACGGATGTACTTTCCATGTTAAGAATACATAAAAAAACATCTTTACATTTTATCTCTTCAAAAAACGGAATTTTCCAAAATAATTTTATTTAATTCCATCATTATCGTGTGTTGATTTAAATCCAGAATATCATTTCGACAGCTGCTTCCGTTTCTAAGGAAACAATATGTATGTATAAAATAAATTAAGAAAGGTCGGAGATTCCGGAATGAATTTATCAAAAAAAGAAAAAATATCGCAGACGGCCTTGTCATGTTGCGACGATTTTCATACACCTGCCAAAAAGACACTAATGAACCGTAGAATTGAACACGAATGCAAGAAATGGGTTTCATTTTTTTAATAACAACTTTTGTTTTTTATTATTACATAACGTAATGAGTTTAATCATATTTTGCACCTGAAATCAATAATTGAGGTTACATTATATTTTTTTTTAAATCAGAAAACAATGATTAATTTATTTATTTAAATATCAGATGGTGTGATTCAGGTTTCTAAAATAAAATAGGTTCAAGTGTGACAGATGTGTTGAAATCTAATCTTGAAATTTAAAAAAAATGTATTTTGTATAAGCTTATTTGTTAAACAAATAATGTAACTGCGATTTCCTTTATACAAAGTGCAAATACGCCGATTCCTATGAATTAACAGATTAGTGTGTAAATAATAAAATTTTCGCACGGTGTACGCACGCTGCGTATTTATTTATGAATGAAACCTACAAATCTAAATATAGAAGTTGAATTCAAAGTTCCTCTTTAATCATAAAAAAAAAAATTAAGAAAATCTCAACTAATTATCAAAATTCTTTCATTTTTAAAAAAATATGTTTAATTTTATTCATACTTACAGAAAATTTGTATTTTTTATATTCATTCATAATATTTTTTTTCACATTCTTCTGTTTTTTAATTAATATTCAAACATAATAAACTTTTTTCCATAATAGATACTCTGATTTGTATAAAAAAATCTGTTGTGGCTATCACAATACCTCTCGCCCTTTCCATTGTGGTATATGTAAGTATTGTATTTAACATTTCTTGTACACAAAAAAATCTAATTACACCTAATCTTCATATTTACGTATTTTCTATAATTTTAAATTCATTCTATGAGCAAGTTTTCTCCATTTATTCTAAATGTTCGAGGTTTTTCCAATTCATTAATGAGATTGGCGATATTTCTGAAGGGTTCATGTAATATACCTATAATTTTAAATATATAATTAATAATACAATAAGAAATATTAAATATCGTTCCCTGAAACAGCCTGCAGTACTATCTCTGAATTTTTGACACTGACATTAGTGACATTTATCTGTCAATTACAGACATTTTAATTTCTCAAATAGTTACCATGGAGATGTTTGAGCTTGTGAGCAGGCAGTGAGATTTACTACAACAGATTATTTTATAGATTATCTATATCTTTAAATCTATAGAAGATATAATAAAACTTTTAAATGTGTCGGAGAGAGAATTTTGTTTTTTAATATTTGTAATAACATAAATTTTCAAAAAATAATATTTAGAAGTTTTTTGTTAAAATACTACTACTTCCGGTTATCCAATTGTTACCAGAACCTATTCAACTCTTCCCATTACTGTGATTGAGGAATCCGTAGTTACATAGGTCTTTAGTCTTTTAGAATTTGAGACACACACACACACACACACACACACACACACACATCATCGTAAAAATGTTATAATCGGATTCTAAAAGCACCGTAAAACGTGCTTATTCACTAAAATCTGGATATGCGATTTTTAGCATGAATCCAATACCTCTCTTAGCGAGAGGTAAAAATTAATATAATCTTGAATCATTTCAAGGGGGCCCTACACCGTAGTAACAAATTAAAGAAAATGATCATTCATAATAAAACTAAGCACTCTAGTTTAAAATAGTATATTATGCAACTAGTGTATTAATAGTCATTATACATATACAAGAGTTGCATACACTATTTTTTTACGACTATTCATAATAATTTAAAAAATATATTTAAACCAATAAATTGTTTATAAAATCCATCTATATCATGCAGATAATTGAATCTGTATCGAAATAAAAATATGTATAACACTGATTGTCATTTAAGTATAAATGACACATAATACGTGTAAAGCCTAGGATTAGAAAAATGTTATTAGTTCTTAAAATATTCGTGTTTTTATGTCACACACAGTATCACACATCTGCTATATGCCAAATTCTGCCTACTTTCAAGATTCAATCTTTCTATTGTCGGCTTTTGGAAATTCGGAATCCATTATTAGATAAATGAATGCAAAAAATAACAAAACAATGAAATTAAACCAAAAACACGTGTTTCAAGTGAAAGATATGTTCATTGCTAAACATGTTTTATTATATTTTTCTAATAAACGAAGATGTAATCTATAGAAAAACTTCCTAGAACTGCAGTTTGCTTTTAATTTGGGGTTTCATAAAAAAAAAATACTGGAGGACCCCATTGTTATGCACTTGCAAGTGTCATTTGCTATTTCATTTCTTTGTAATATTCCCTTCCCAGCCACCTGTGATGAAATAAATTAACCTATTAACTAACTAGATTAAAATATTTAAAATGTGTCTTCACACGTTTTGCATTCACTGGAACCGTTGAAATGTTAAAATGTGGTATTCTGAAGCAGTGTGCTCAAGCACCCACGACAGGAAGTTACCAGATGGTCACCGGATGTGAACTATGACTTCTGTCCCTCAATTTTGCATCCAAATCGCCATATGACACGTTTCCAATTTCTGGATACGGTACCGCACATTTTATAAATAACAGACGTGTTTTCATTTAAGACTTTAATTTGCATTTTTTCTTTCCCACACTTAGCTTATTGCATGGAGCTTTTAGAGTTAATTAGCAGATCATACTACCATGTGGTACAATTTTTATGATAGTGGTTTATGGAAACTTCGCTTACAACTTTCAAGGCACCTGCTATTTTTAGAATTATTTGGACCCGCATGTGTTTTATGATGTATTCGAATATACTATAAGTACGAGAATGAATTATTTAAGTCGTTTATTTTTCGGCGTGAATACATAAATTTGTCACTTTCAAGGTTTGCATAAAATAAATATCCTAGTAGTTATGCAACTAACATATTTTGATTGATACTGATCACACAAAATTGGCTTTATTCATTTATTCTATGGTTTT
The DNA here is from genome assembly GCA_951394225.1 of Harpalus rufipes. Taxonomy (NCBI): domain Eukaryota; kingdom Metazoa; phylum Arthropoda; class Insecta; order Coleoptera; family Carabidae; genus Harpalus; species Harpalus rufipes. Next base: position 11,515,298 of record OX596280.1, read on the forward strand.
AAGATAAACTAAAAAAAATTTTTTTTGATCAAAAAATGTTTTTTACCTCGCTAAAGGTACGGTTTCCTAGACGTGACAAGCCGCGGCGGTTGGTCGCCGCGAATTTACTCCGATCGCTAGTCGCAGAGCACTATACTGTTTTCCTAGACGCGACAACTGCAGTTCGAAATGAAGCGAATTATTTTACAAAATAATTCTATTTTCCAAGTGTAAATTTCAATTTATAGCAGCATTCATTTTTTTATATTATTTCATTTACATTCTCCTGATTTTCCTATTTTCTCTGCAATCTCCTTCCATATTTCGTCTTTATATATTACATCTTTATACTTATCATTGCTACTATCATATAAAACATTTTTTTCTCGAACTTCTTCAACTAATTTCTCATCATTTGCGGCTGAAAATGCTGATTTCGCCATCCGGTCGCCGGCGACTGTCGCGGAGTACTCCTCACTATACCAGTCATTCGTTTGTCGCCGCGGCTGACGATCTGCTGCGAAGTCGCGATCGCGCCTTGGAAACCACTTCTTATAATTTGCCTATAAACAGAGGTGTCGCGCGACTAGTCGCCGCGGCTTGTCGCGTCTAGGAAACCGTACCTTAAGAGAGGTATTGGATTCATTCTAAAAATCGCATATCCAGATTTTATTGAATAAGCACGATGTGTGTTAGGTTGTTGGAGGCACGATTCCTCAAGACTTAAGACCTGCTTGACTACGGATTCCTCAATCTAACATTAATGGGGAGAGTTGAATAGGTTTTGGTACCAATTGGAAAACCGGAAGTAGTAGTATCTTAAAAAAAATATTCTAAGTAGTATTTTTTTGAATTTTTTTATTTTATTAGTATTAAAGAACGTAAAATTCTATATTCGATACATTTTAAAATTTTATTATATCTCCTATAGGTTTGGAGATATAGTATATAATAATATAGAATAATATGTTGTAATAAATCTCGTTGCCCAAAAAACTCCATGGAAACCAGTTGAAATATTTATATGTTTGTAATTGACATATAAATTCAAAATGTCAGTGTCAAAAATCAGCATTACTGGAAGATTTTTCTGGGAGGTACGAGTACATTTAATATATCTAATTGTATTATTAATTAAATATGTTTTTTTTAAATTATAGGTATGTTAATATTACATATATCCTTAAGAAATACCGTTAATACTGTCAATGAATTTGAAAATTTTTGAACATATTAGAAGAGTAGGACAAAATTCCTCATAGAACGAAAGAAGAGATACATTTTCAATTATTTGTGTGTACAAGAAATGTTAAATTCGTTACTTACAGGGCGCGAGCAGTCATGTGACCTTGTTGGCCTTGGCAAGTAGATATGAGGATCCGTGTCAGAATGACTGCGAGTAGTTATTTACATCCGCATGGATTTCGAAAATCATGATGTTTTGAATGAAAATTATGATACTTGACACCTATGTACATTATTACTACCTGTCATTCTGACACGGGCTCCCATATCTGCTTGCCAAGGCCAACAAAAACAAAGTCACAGGACTGATCGCGCCCTATGCAACATAAAATGAAAATGGCGAGAGGTATTGTCATGGCCACAACAGATATTTTTAAATGACTCCGTCAAAAATTTGTGATTTTAATGTGTACTCTCTGTTTTATTTGACGATTTCCGTAATTTTTATGTAAATTATAAGCAATAAATAATAATAGATTCAACAAATTGTTAAAATTTTCTTTTTTGTTACAGGAGGATGAGAAAGTGGTAGAATTAGTACAAAAATATGGGCCAAAGAAGTGGACCCTAATCGCCCGTCATTTGAAAGGCCGAATTGGCAAACAATGCAGGGAAAGATGGCACAACCATCTAAATCCCAATATCAAGAAGACAGCGTGGACTGAACATGAAGACAATGTGATATACCAAGCCCACAAGCAGTTGGGAAACCAGTGGGCAAAAATCGCTAAACTCTTGCCCGGAAGGTAAACCTTACATATAAATATTATTCCTATTTATCTATCTTCTTATTCTTACTTCTAATTCGAATCATCAAAAGACCGGATTACCGAATCCAGTAATTCCAGCGTATGATTTGTTGCATCGTCGGTTATTTTCATTTAAATCGGTTAATTCGTAATTAGTTTTAAAGAATGAGTGCAAAATCTTTCAGTAGATAAAAATGGCGAAACAAATGCTTCCTTACTCAAATTTTTGGAATCCTACGAAATGAAGAAAGCCATAAAAGATAAGAATTAATAAATGAATATCTTGATCTCGTTCAGTCTCCATTCGTAGAATGTACAGTGGCCGGCCTTTCTTAATCTCTTTATTTTCGTATAAGAACACATTTTTCTGATGCCAAATATTGTATTTTATGTAATCGTATTTAGCAGTTTTAACAATGTTTTTTCGTTAGCCTAGAACAGGGATGGCGAACCTTTACGTATCAACGTGCCATTTTTCTAAAGAAATGTTTAATGAGGTCATAGACGTGCCATCAAATAATTTTGACATTGTGATTATTGGCAAATAATAATAATAAATACTATCAACTCAAAACTCTTTATTTACTACAAAAAAATAGGAACATTTTGCAATGTTTCAATTATACGCGTAATTTAAATTAAAGTAAAATTAGTGTGACTGCTGAACTGGAGTCATCTGTCAAATGGTTTCTAACCGAGTCTTTAATGTTATTCATCTCTGAAAATAATGACTCGCAGGCATAGGTTGATGAAAATATTGTTAAAATAGCATGAGCCAGCTTCTTCAAACAATTAAATGTGTCTGGTAACGCATTCCATGTTTCCAAAATTTTGTTATTAGCATTTTCACTTATATTACTTGTCAATCTTTCTGTTTCAATTAATTCTAACTCTTTCCTTGTTTCAATCAATTTTTGAATCCATATTGAACTAGATTTGAAATCAATCAGCTGCATTTCAAATTCTTCAATTTCCAACCAATCGAAATGGGACAAATTCAGTTTATCAAATGACGTCACATCAGGGTACATAATAAACTTGAGTATTTCCGATAATTCTTTGAACTGAGTGCCCAAAATATTGTGTCGCGTGCCATTAATGGCACGCGTGCCAATGGTTCGCCATTCCTGGCCTAAAACATTTAGGTCGATAGTGTCATATTATTCAACAAAATTATTGACAGATTATCCGAAAATCCTGAAAACAGGATTTTTTGTTTTGTGGACGAATTGACCGGATTCAGTATCAAAACCGATCTTCGTTCCATTACTACTTCTAATATTAATTCCTGATATTTTATTTTTATTTCAATCCTAAATGAATGTATTTGTTAGAACCGACAATGCAATCAAGAACCACTGGAACTCAACAATGCGAAGAAAGTATGATTCGGAAGGACGAATCGGAGATGGAGAAAGCCGTCGAAACCGTAGTCGAGCCAAGAACAGCAGAACTTCAGTACCTAATAGCGACACAACAGTACCTGTTAGATATCACCCTCAACCTATTTTACCACGATTGGAACCTGCACATATAAACGATATCCGTAACGCTATTACTTTACACCACGATATTAAACCAGAACTTACTTACAATGAAGTAAAGAGTATAAAATATAAACATTTGATACAGTATTAATATATTATTTGTTTTAGGAATGGGATTTCTATAATGAAATGAGTAGCCAATCAAGCGGCGGCGGATTTTCAATAGCTGAAGCCACGCCTAGTCCCAGTCCGCTTACACCTACACCCACTCCTACAATGTTACCAACATACGAAACAGACATGCGCCTTTCCTCCCCAGCTCCAAGTACCGAACCCCCTAATGTCAATATTCTCGCCTCACCATTTAAGTACCTTGATGACATAGAAATACTTTCCTCCAATAACTCCAGTCCAATCAAACTTATCCCCATGCCCGATGAAGGTGTAGCCGAGCTAAGCTTCTTGGACTGCTACAACTCCCCAGGAGTATCGCCCTTAAAGGGAATGAGCCTGGAGAAGCAGTTCACGAAGACAAGAATTAATCCAAGTGATTTCGTACAAGCAGCTTTAATTCCTGTATCTAGCGTAGCAGTAGAGCAGAGTACTAATACTACTTTACAAAATCACGTTAATATCCGACCCACGACTCCTCCTATTCTTCGCAGGGGCAACAAAGCTAGAAGAAGAAGAGAAAGTGGGAACACCTCATCGGAATACATTATTCCTGACATGAATCTATCCTCAGAAGTATGTAACCTGCAGATTGTTATAACCGGGACCATATTTTAAATATCCTTGTTTTAGGTTTCGTCAATGAGTATGGAATCATTGTCGGTACCAATAATGAAATCAGAGCCCAAGACTCCTGTGAAAAATACTCCAATTAAGCAACTTCCTTTCAGTCCGTCTCAGTTCCTGAACAGTCCGAATCTCTCCTTCGATGTGACTCTCTCATCAACTCCTGTGAAACAGCGTGGTATGGGTTCGACGCCGCGGCGAGACAACTCGGACAGGGACTGTAGCCCGTTAAGGACGCCGAACCCGATGCCTTTGGGTTCAAGAAACACAAACGAAAACGTCACCCCCAACAAATCCAAATATATGTACTGTGATTCGTTACCTCGCACCCCTACGCCTTTCAAAAGAGCTCTCGCGGAAATCGAAAAGAAATCCGGAGCACTCAAATCTTTGCCACAAACACCAACTAGATTGGAAGATATCACTGAAATCATGAAGAAAGAACAAGAATTGTCGGAGTCGGCGTATGAAACAGATTGTTCTAATATTGGCTCAAACACATTCCTTCAGGTAGTCAAGTTTTTTAATTGTATATTTCGTGTTTACTTACAATATTTTGTTTTAACATTACAGGATAGTGGTTATATGACAAAGAGAAAAGGTGGAATGAATGATAAAGAAAATATTTTACCCAGTAAGAAAGTACGTAAAGCTTTGGCTCCATCGTGGGCGACTACTCCAGTAACTTTGAACCACAACTGCTCGGATGCTTCATTATTTATTGAAACGCCGGTAAGTATTAATTCATTTTAATTGAATAACATCACATCAGTTTATATGTCCGAAATTATAACTGTTTAAAATAAATATTTGAAATGTGTAATGAAACAGCCCAAAGAAAATTTCACAATGAGGTCATGCACGATTATTCATTTTTAATTGTAATCGATAGAGTAATGAAAAATAATAGACCGTATTTTGTTATTTTTCCTCAAATCGATCTTAAAGATTAGTTAAACTCGTAATCATAAGGTCTATTTGTTTGCTTTCACCTATATCAGATTTGAGGAGTTACTCGGAGCGTATGCAAACGAACGTTACAAATTTTTTTGTAGTGCAAGGAATTTGTCAAAACTTTAGAGCTATCATCTTTTGGAAAACGAAATAATAAATGATGACATTGATAATAATATGTTGTATTGTACTGGCGTCGTATATTAGCAATAAAGATGAAATTGTTTTCAAAAATTTAAGATAATTCATTAGCAGATCATTTAAATACAACATAAGAAATTATATAAAAAGTATAAGTAAAAATATTTTATTCACATAAAATTTTCGTGCTATAAATATTTTGCACTTTATGTTTATGTACGTTAACTACATGATTGAGACTGATCAATACAAACTTGATTGCTCTTGCTTACTCCTCGTTTCTACATGGAGTAAAAAATCATGATCTAAGCAGAGATGAGCAATTGCTCGATTGAAACCGAACAAAATTCAAGTAATGATCTATGACAAGCGAACGCGGATTTCTGCATGCAGTACAAAGAGTAAGACAAACGAACAGGCTTATAGTCTTAAGTAAAAAAGAGTGAAAAAATGACACGTAATAAACTTTGTCTACAAACGTGCGGTAAATTAATGGTCCCAAATTCAAAGTGAATGCGTGAAATGGCCAGTAAGGGTTTCCAAGTGTATGGCTTTCAAAAAATACTTTTTGCATCTCAGTATACATCATTTTTATTACCCTATCAAAATGAAACTTTAATGCATTTAAATCGAGTGCATACAATTCAGTATCAGCCATGTTTGTGACGTGCCGGGCACTGGCAAGTGCTATTGGCTAGTCGCTGTTCGAATGCGCAAAACAAGGGCATGTATCGCCTCCGCCATGTACTCGCTGGTTTTGACGTAACAAAAAACTACGTACCCAGCGCGTTTGTCATATATCCGTCTTATTTAGCTCTAGAAACGTATGTTCTCGGTCATTTATTGAAACTCATTGTTAAATCGTAATCATGGTCTAACAAGTACAAAAAGGTGTAAAACGTAATGAACTTTTTCCACAATAGTGCGGGAAATAAGTATTCTTAAACCCAAAGAGAGTGCGGGAAATAATTAAAAACAAAAATTTTGTTTTATTTTTTGACATTAAAACAATTATCATGATCGCTTAAAAGTACAATGCATTACCGCCCAAGTAGCAGATGATTGTGAAAAAAATAGAATTCATTTGATAATCTATTTTTGGGGACAAATGCAAAAAAAATCTTGTTTACAATATGTACACGCGAAAAACAAATTCCTCGCTGTATTCGTTTCAGAATCACTAATTTCCCGCACTTGTTTCAAAAATAACTTTTCATTCTGTTTTATTTTTTGGCGATATAGAAACGATTACTTTGCACATTAAAACAAATTAAATAAAATCCGTTTTATAAAGGACATATGTAGCAAATTTAAGTGTTTATTTTTAATAAATGAAGCTGAAAATAATATTTGTTTTTTTATTTTACAGAGTAAGTCATTGGGCTCCGACACATCAGTTCTATTTTCCCCTCCGTCAATAATAAAAGATACATTGGGCGTGACTGGCCTAATGGACGCAACGAACTCAACCGGCTCTGCCAAGGTACAGGCCTACTCAGATCCTTGGTTCCAGCTTCTTCCTCCTTAACCTTCCTGCAAACTCTCGCAAATTCCAATATCCCGTAGTGATCCTAATTAACATGGTATGAGTGTTTGACTTGCTTGATTGTCTATTAGTTTCACTTTCTATATTCTTACTACTTCTACTAACCGTATTCTATAACTGAATTACTAGGTAACAGAATATGGTAGTATTAGATTTGTTTCCAGTACTAGTAGCTATTTACAATTTAAATCGATTTTTATTAATTACGCGAATTTTGATTTAAAATTAAAAATTCAATTTGGTAATCGGTCTCTTATTTATTTTTGCAGATTTAATCTGTTGTTATTATTAATATGTAATTTATTTAACATTAACTTTTTTTACTAATTTATTTATTTCTTTTTCATATTTTGATTATGCACTGTTGAATGTTTTATTAATTATTTTTAACAAGCCATACTAATTCAAAAAAAATCTGCTTATTAATCGTTGAATTAATTAATAAGGAACAAATTTATAAAAAAGGTTACGTTGGCTTATCTGTAATAATATTGCAGTAGTGTTTACCAAAACACGCCTTTCCTAGTCTAGTCTAAACTGATCGGGCGTAAACGTCAGGTCAGTGAACATAATATTAACCAAAGTAATATTTCCTTTCGGCCACACAATTTCCCATCCGACCGACACTGTACCTTCCGGTTTCCGGTTGCTTTGTTGGCATCACACACTTTAAGACGCAAGTATTTGTAGCCTTGCACTGTTAGCATGATTTTTGTTATTTCTACTTTCATTGTAATTAAATAAAATACAAAACTCGAATGGGTTTATATTATTTTCTATTACAAAACTTTCATATAAAGACTAACAAAAAAAATTCTTTATATGAAAGTTAATATCAACGGTGCATGATTTATATTTTATTTTGTCTCATTGTTATTTTGTTGTTGTTAATTTGGTGTAAATACTGTCTAAACGGTACTTAATTATAAGTTATTTATTACTAGTAACTATAACTATTCGTGATGTTTTTCGATGACACCTGCATCATGTTTTCTAAATTCTTACAAAGTGGACGTATTTGCACTGACTTGTTTCTTGTTATGAATGCTGAGTCAGTAAATGCACAGTTACACTTGAATTAAGATTTGCGATGTAGTATGAATGAAGGGCGTATGGTGGTGTATAAGTAGCATTCATTCCCTGATTCCTATACAGCGGCTGCACCCATTCGCGACCGCGGTTCCCTCCGACCCCCGTGTTGTCCCGGGCCCGGGGCCACCTCGCTCCACCGTTGCCAAACGTATCGAGTTCGGGGAATCCGCACTCCTCCAGGGTACCACCAATACTAAGGTGAGAATGAGCTATGGGAACATACTAACTTTTTTCACACAACTCTTTTTAACCCGTAACTGGTGACGTGGATGAAATTTAAAACAACTGATAACCTGGGGTCTCAGAACCCTGTTGATTTCGGCATATTTACATAATGAATAGTGACAATATGACCTGAAGGAATAATTTTATTTCAAATATTAACATGAGACTTCATGCATTCCTACCTGTTTATCTGTATATTTATGTACTACATCTTGTACATATTTTTTATTATTTTTGGCCATTGTTCCTGATCAAATGTTATTGAATTAACTTTTCATTACTACCTGACGATAAAGAAGTTTCTAACAATTAGGGGTATCCAAAAAAAAATAGCTATTGGATTTCAATGTTCATCATGTATAAGTAATATTAAGATGAATATAATCGTTAATTTTCTGATTTTTATTACCCTAATAGCCTAGACTCGTATCTAAATGAAACTTTAATGCATTTAAATCGATCTCATAAAATTCAGTATCAGCTATGTTAGTGACGTGCTGGGCACTAGCAAATAAATGCTATTGGCTAATGAATGTTCGAAGGCGCAAGCCAAGGGCGTGTATCGCCTCCGCCATGTTCTTGCTAGTTTTGACGTGACACGATACGACGTACCCAGCGCGTTTGTCATATATCCGTCTCACTCAGCTCTAGAAACGTATAATATTAAAAAAAAAAATCTTGCATGTTAGAAACATTCTGGGTAAATGCAAAATATGGGTCTAATATTTTTATGTACAGATTAACAGTAAAAATGAAATAAACTTGGAAAAATATTATCAATATGACTTTTAAACGTCATATTTGTAATGATATACGTGTTCGTGCACTTGCTACTGTAGTCTGTAGTCGTGGGCCACATTGTGAATATTCTTTTTCTTTGCGGACCAGACGAAATATGTAAATAAAGATTTTAAAAGAAACACTAGGTGGTATATTTAAAATATAAAAAGGAATATCTTTGAAAAAATGATAGGTAAATACGTAATATTAAATTATTACACCATGGGCCGCGGGCCGCATAACTTCATTACGCGGGCTGTATGTTGGCCATGCCTGCTGTAGTTGGTACACAAAAGTGCGCACTCTTTTCAAATTAAGTGCAATTTCACGACAAGCCGAAAACTCTACCACGAAGAAAGTGCAAACATTACTCAGTGCACCTTAACCCTTAGTGCGCACTCAAATCATAAGTTGAAAACGCTATTAAGTTTGATGGGATCACGAGTGACACCACGTCACCAGTTAAGGGTTAAAATAAAATTAAAGTACTATTAGGTGTTAACAATTACTTGAAATCTATCATACAGCATTTATTCTTACAAAATTTCATAAACATTAATTCATGTACATATAAATATATTCGTTGAATTTTATGAAACTGTAAGATATTACTTGTAAATGTGATAATGCTCATGTTAATTTTATACATAATAAATTGTTAATGAAGGCTTGTAGACACGCCCGGCAGTTGGTGTTGAATCCGAGTGGGTAGTTGACCTGGGTGGGGGGTCCCCCCTCCCCCTACCTCCCACCAAAAATATATTTGAACAAAAACTTTCTTTCATTTTGTTTAACCATTTAACAACTATTGTTAAATGATGTACAGTGAATAAAAAGGGATATTGACGGTTAGGAAATGAGGTATTTCTGGAATTCAGCATTTATGAAATATTTTTCTCACCCAAAATCCCGAGTGGGTACTTTCCCCACCCGGAGTGTCTCGAGTGGGTACAACTACCCACTGTACCCACATTATCTGCCGGGCCTGCTTGTAGACTCTGATGAAGGTATAGTGTATAGCAAAATGTTGTATGACCGAGATTTGAAGAAATTTTAACGGCTAATCTACGCCACAGCCGAGAAATTTATCCATATTTATAATACCATTGTTTTTATTTATCAAAATATAGTTCGTTTCAAGTATAAAATAAGAAAAAATACAAGGAATTACATTCTGCTGAAAGTTTTGCAATTCATTTGAATGCAATGGCTTCAACTAATATTGTATGTTGATTTTGGAAAGTTCATGCTTTTATTAAAACTAACAATTAACATCATTAACCATAATTATTTGTACGCATATTAAGTCCTTCCAGAAACATGTATAATAAAATGTTTGTATTTTTATTGCAGTTAGATTTTATGTGGGCAATGGTGGCTTGCGGGCGAACCAAAGATCAGTTGGAACTCACTGAACGAGCACATCGTTACCTAAAGACAAACTCACTGAAGCCAAGATCACTGAATTTCTGACTCCTGTTGACGGCGGAAGATTATGTGAACCAGAACTTTGTAGTGCAAATAAACCTACGAGTGATTTTTTGTCGAAGCAGCAAATGAAAACATTGATATGAATTCTTCTTAACTCTTAATGACAAGAGTGTAGATTGTATTAAAAACTAGTCTTTTTCTATATTTTCAGTGTTTTAAATATACGTGTTTACAATGTTATACTAATATATTAATTTTGATAATATATTAACATAGATATATTGAACTTTGTTACATCACATGCAGAACATTTTATAACTTATATTATAAAAGAAATAATTATTTAGCATGTCACTAGGAGTACCAAAATGATTTGTGAAAATAAATATTTATATGCCATGCATACATTTAGTAAAGTACCGTCGAATAATGTAAATAGTATATTTAATGCGAGTTTTGTATTTTACTAAATTGTATTAACACATAATTTAAGGAGCTTACTAAAATTCAGAATACTAATTGTAAAGAAATGAATTTTATCGATCAATTATGTTAAAATCGATTTTCTTTGTTATATAATTTGTAAGCACGTAGTCTATGATAGTACTTTTGTATAGAATAAAATGAAATTTTACATAAATTTTTAACCATAAGTTTGTTGAAGCTCCTTGAAAAATATGAATACTATAGTGGAAATGATTAGGCAGAAGACGCACGTTGTGTTACTTTTTTTAAAAAAGAAAAAAATACTAGTAGTAAGTAACGTATATATTAATGATATTTACAATTATTTCTAAGTCAATCGTTATTCCTTTTACGGAATATAAAATTATTTGAAATAATTGTAGTTGATTTTCATACCATACGTTTGCACTAATTTTATATTCCGTAAAAGAAATAAGAATTGACTTAAAAGTAAAAGTTCATTAATATATACGTTATGTATTACTTATTTTGTTTTCAACTTTTTTTTTTAATTAATAACGCCCAATAATTTCTACAAATTATATTTCATTTTATAAGGTTTTTTTCAGGTTAATGACGTATGTCTTCTGCCTATTCATTTTCACTATACTTCTGGCATTTGATAACACTGTGTTAAAAAAAAACATAACTCGGAGTTAGCTATGAACATAGAAACGTATATCTTCGTATAAAACTATTTAATTAAATGTCAATTTGACACGAAATATTGTCCAAAAATTATCTAAAGATATCAAAGCTTTTCTTAAATTTTATTTTAGAAATGGAAATAAATTAGAAAATGGCGAATGGCAATGTTCTGTTTACCTCTTTATTAACTTTTCTCCATAAAATTACATGTCAAGATCAATTTTGAATTGAATTAGACATACGTTTCTCTGTATATAGCCTACTCAGAGTTAGGTTTTTTTAACTCACTGTACCAAATAGTGTGACTGTACAAATGCTAAATATTGCTTATGAAGCACATTGTTGCACAAAATATGTATATTCCACTTTAGTTAGATATTGTATATTGATTTAATGTAAACCTGTTCGAGTATATTTTTTACATAAATATATTCTTTAAATTATACAAATATAATTCTCCTTCTCACAATTAATTTAAAGAAATATAACATAATTAGTAACTAACAAAAAACCTTAAATTCTTCAAAGTTATAATTTTTTGATTGTCGCTTATATTTTATACATTATATTTAAATATTCCCGCTTTGCAGTTGGTAGAACTAAATTTAGTAAATTTTCTAGAAATAAAAAAATTAAATGTCACTAGGTCGTAAAATTGAAGGTTGTTCCAAAATTTCATGTTTGTCAGCCATGAAAGTGTCAGCTGTACTTGCATGTTGTGAAAGATAATAATGTTATAAAGTGAAGTGAATTGTTAGTCATCACCATTTTAAATGTAGTGTATACGCGGTGAAACATGTTGAAATTGTGAAAAAAAATCAATGACGTCTCAACAAAACTTATTTACTGTTCACTATTTAATTCATATGTTGTGATCTATTGAGGAAGAACACTGAATCATTCAAAATGGAACAACATCAACAGCATCAACCTCGATTATGTCAAGAAACAGAAATGATGAAAGTTGTTCGGCCTGGTCCAACTGATAGTCCACCTCCGAACTGTGCAATATGTCTAGGAATTTGTACAAATAAGTGCTTTACTGATTGTTGTTTGCATCAATTTTGTTTCAGTTGTTTATTAGAGTGGTCAAAAGTAAGTTATTTGGTTTTTATACAACTAACTAATTACTATAAAATTAGTACGCAATTACTAAAACCTTACATTACATTATGTAGTATTGTTTAAAAAATATATATTAATGCTCTTCTTTCCTTATTGCACATTGTTTACAAGTACAATTTTTCTACGCAGCAATCTTTCATTGTAGATTAAGGCAGAGTGTCCTTTATGTAAACAACCCTTTAAATCTATTATATACAACATAAAATCAAATTTAGAATATGAAGAACATATTATTACAAATCCGGAACGTGATGTGCAAGGCGAAGATTTACTTTTGGATGAAGATATTGATGTACGTACTGAATATTTATTTCTACCTAACGGACCTCGACCACAACGGCATTTCCAATACAGGTATTTGTAAATTAAAATATATTTTAATCATTAATCATGCTTTTACAATGTCGTCTAATATTTCAAGAAATTTGTTATCAATACTGATAGCAATGTTTATAATAGTTAATAAAACATGTTACGTAAATAAATATATCATTGCTGAAATATAAAATTTTCGTAGAACCACCTTTACTTTGGAACCAGGTGGTGAATTTGCCATTCAGCAATTACTTCTTTCTCATCCACGAACAAATTCAATATATTTACATTCGGACAGGTAATTATATAGATGACAAAGTTAACTCTAATGTTATCATAACTCTTTTTGTTATAGATATCTCCATCATCGATTAAATCAACATTCTATACACCAACGAAGAAATATTTACAGTGAAAGTCTTTGGGTTGATCCCCAGCCTGATATTACCGGACGATATCGAGAATGTTCTCCAAGCTTCTTCAGGTGAAATATTATTTAAGCATTAATTATTTTTTAATAATATTCTTTTATGAGAATCAATTTCTGGACTGTGGTGTAGATTAGATGTTAACAATTACTCGAAATCATCTCAGTCATATAACTTTAATCTTACAAAACCAACGTTTCGGTATACACGTCTACCAGGGATGGGCAAACTGCGGCCCGTAACGCCATTTTGTGCGGCCCGCGTTACCTTGTTACTTAAATGTTTTTTCGACTTGCTTAATTTTTAATACCAATAAATATTACATGTATTTTTTTCTGTACTTCCGTATCCTTTACATGTTATGTGTGTTATATTATTAGTAAGCTTTTCATTTTTCCTTGGAAGGAGACCATTTTTGTAGTCACATGTAGCCCGTTAGTCATGCCATGAGGCCCGCGAGTCATATTACAAACATCCACGTGGCCCGCGGGCAAAAAAGTTTGCCCACCCCTGACGTATATCTTCTTCAAGGTCTACAATCATTCAAAAACAATTTAGTAAATATAACATTAACATGAACATTATCACACTTACAGTTGTATGCAACGATATTTGAAACTATTCAGGGTTTACAACCTTTTATGGATGGGTGGGTAGCTTACTGGTCAGACAGGAGTAATAAATTATTCAAATTTGTAGGCATCACTTGAATGGGCCGTATTAAAAAAAATCTTACTGAATTTACTTTTTATAAATTTAATTTAAACTGAAACTCTATTCAATTTAAAAATTGATGTTAGAAGTAGTACATTTAAAACGCATTATTATTTGAATACTATAATACAGAGTTAAAAATACATAGATACGAAATATTTTGAAAGCAAATTTCTAATACAATCCATGACAAATAGTTTTCGAGCGTAGAATTTATCAAAGTGGAGTTTGTTGCATCAAAGGAAATGTGATTTTCCTAGAAAAGCATGTAATGACCCACCATACTTTTGAAAACAAAGAAATTATGTTACATAAAACACTTGTTTTAAATAAACATACTTCATATGTTACTAAGAACATTTTGTTTACTTCTATATGATCAATTTTTAATGTGATGACTATAACACTTGACAGTAGATTATTTATAAAATAAAATAAATTAGTTTGCATTGGTCTGTATATGACATTTGACGCTAGATGGTGTTTATATTATTCTACTTGTTTTCTTGATATAATTTTTAAATCTTGATTCAAAAGGATCACGATTAAACTAATCAGGATTCACAAAAATCACAATCACAGTCCGAAGGAACACAGCTTAGTATACGAACATCTGAGTCAGCTTTTTTAACTTAGTAACTTTTACCGCAAGTCCCATAAAATTTTATAAGGGGCAATCAGCTTATTGTATGAGTTTCAAATGTCATTTCCTACAACTATACAAGTAAGATCTTACAGATTCTTAAACATAATAGTATATTAAAACATAAATTACAGAAGGCAACCTATTCAAGCATGAGTTTTCGAACACGAGTGCGTAGCAGCGAGTGTACGAACGAACGAGTGCTTGAATAGCCTTCTGTAACGAGTATTTTATACTATTTTCTCAGTTTTGGTTGTCAATTACATTATTTATTTATAAAAATATTTGAGAATTTCCATTAAGGGAAATGCTTGACAGAATAGTTACGTTGATAACAGTGATTTGTGGTTTTATTCTGTTCGTTGCCAAGATGTTTTGTGCATTTAGTGCACTCATATCAATCCGAAATAACAAAATGTCACCAAAAATCGTTTAAGAATGAAGCTCCTACTATATAACATCAATATGAGTGTCTAATTCCGAAACAGAAAAAAATACTTTCATTAAATGTTATAGAGCATAAATTTCTGCATATAAGCCAGTAAAAAAAAAATCTTATGTATAACCAGGGACTTGAAACTGAACTTGAACCGAAAACCCGTATTAATCCAATTTTTTGATGAACCTGAACCGAACCTTTATTTGTCAAGGTCAATACATATCTCCATCTTTTTGTACTTGTTATCATTTATCGCTCTGGTCTTCGATTTTGTAACTTTAAATTCTACTGGATTTCAAATTCAACCAGAATTGAGATTTTTCTTCACTCTTATCAGAGTAAATTTCAAATTCTACTGGTTCGGAATAGTACTCGTATAATTCGTTTCTATAATTTAAACTTGCCATACCTACATCTACATAATTCGAAAATTGAGATATATGTAATTATATTTGTAATAATTTCTGTCATCCAATTCTAGTAAAATTTGAAATCCAGTAAGTTACAAAATCTAGGCCCTCTGAACCGACATTCCAACCTGATCCCGAATCATTATAATTTTAATTTTCTTCACCAAAACTGAACCTGAACCGAATCTGAACTGTAAATACATTTCGGTTTAGGACCAGTTTATAACGTTATGTAACGAATTCATTTTTTATGACGTCATGAAATTAACCAAAGTTTCGTTAACATTATTCCATCCCTGGTTTAAATATTCGGTTTACAAACATGAATTTATGTATAAGAATCTGTAAGCTGGATTCACATGTACCGTTATCACCGTCAAATGGACCTTTTACATGAAAAGAGAGAGATAGAGAAAAAATGACATATATGTAGTGCGCAGTAGTTTGTTTGCGCATAGAGGAGGCCAGATATATTTTAAACAAAATTTGAAATGGCGGAAATAAGAATGTAACTATATTAAATAAATTCATACAAAGCGTTTGTGATGATAAATATTTGAAGACGAGAGGACGGGTAAATGGGAATCAGAAACGTGGTTATATGTTCTAAAGACGCGAAATAAACACCACATAAAGTGATAGATAATTGCGTAGTTGCCAGTTTGTTATTAAGAAAGTTACAAACAAGAATAAAACTATTGTTATTATTTTTAAATAAATTGTTTTGCCGTCATTAATAATTTCTTTACAATCAAAGTCAAAATAATTTCAGTTTCTGTGTTGTTTAAATATTTTTTTATCAAAAATAAATGCTTGTCCTTTTAATCATTTTACTTGACAACATGGTGCCTGCTCATCTCTAGTTCATAAAAAATTCACTACGTGGAGTATTGAATAATTACGTCACGGTGCAATAAAAATGTAAAAGGTCAATTGCTCACCGTTTACACCGTTCTATGCTGTGATTGGTTGAAATCCATACGGTACGAACGGTCTCGACGCTACTAACGTCGATGGCCGCCGTTGAAATATTTCTATTTTTGACGGCGTTGACGGGCCGTTACCGTCATATTATGGATTATATAAACAGGGTTATTTTACTACTTCGTCAACTTAGAGTTCCGAAAAATTGTCCATGGCGAAACCGGCAAAACAAAACTTATTATAAGTTGTGACAACCTGCAATATCACTGAGATCAAAACATGTTGTATGGTGGAAATGATTAGGCAGAGGACTCACGTCATCAACCTGAAAAAAACTTTATAAAAAGAAACATAACATGTAGTAATTATTAGTTGTTATTTATTTTTTAAAAAAGAAGAAAAAATATACTACTATTAAAGAAACGTATATATTAATTAATTTACAATTATTTCTAAGTCAATCCTTATTCCTTTTACGGAATATAAAATTATTTGATACAACATGTCATTCTCAATAGTGCCAACGTACGGTACGAAAATAAACTACAATTACTTAATACTAGTACTTTTTTTTCTTTTAAAAATAAATAACACCCAATAATTTCCACAAATTATATTTCATTTTATAAGGTTTTTTTCAGGTCGATGACGTGAATCCCCTGCTTAATAATTTTCACTATAGTAATATTTCGTTTTACAAGATTGGAACTGCGTGCATCGATATTTATGACAGAACAAGTTGTTATGACGGTCGCTACGGTCGCAAAATTAACGTTTGTAACGGTCCATGTGAATCCAGCTTAGAAGATATAAATCTATACCGAAACGTGGATTTTGTACGAATATATGCTGTATGACTGAGACTTAATATCCTCTGATATTTAAATACTTATTTTAATTTTTGCTTCACAGAGAAAATCCTGCACAAATTCATCGCATCGTTCCGTGGCTTAACCGTGAATTGTCCGCCTTACTCGTTGACTATGTCGACATTTATCAGGTCCAAGAACAAATTATGGAGATGCTGTGCCAGTACTCGATTCAAAGTTCCTCATTCCGGAGTAGAATCGTAACTTACCTCGGCAATAGAACTGATCACTTCGTCCATGAATTCTACAACTTTGTACGTTCTCCATATGACATGATAGGCTATGATCGCCATGCAACTTATAGTTCAGTACCTCCTGCAGTCTACAGTCAATCAGTTTCCGATGATGATAGTGATGTTCGTGTAGTGGATTCTCCATCAAATGATGATTGTATTTACGTGCCACCGAGAACTCCAGAAGTGATTGTTATTAATTCAGAAAGCTCTAGTGATTCCGATGTGGTTATCAGGTTCCCTTCGCCTCCTACTATTCCAACTATTGTTAACTTAGTTGACACAGATTCAGACGATAATACTAATGTCCCCAATCGACAACCCGTTGTTGAAAATAATGAGCGAACTGAGACCAACAACCGATCACCTCAACTTCCAATAAAAATTAGGTACAAAAGAAATCGAAATAGTGCAGAAATTGTTAATAAGAAACATAAAGAAAAGAAAAATGGCAGAAAGTGGTATGACACATCTTCTGATTCATATGTAGATTCTGATTATTCAGATCAACCAAAATCGGAATCTGAATTTTCTACTGCACATATTACTACTTCTAGCTCATCAAGCTCCTCAGAATCAAGTTCAAGCTCTAGTTCATCAGCTAATAATAAAAAATATGTACAATCTTTAATATTAAAACGAGTGAAATCTAAATCCCGGAAACGAAAAAGTAGTTACTATAAAACCAGTAAATATCGTAACAAGAAATCATCAAATTCTAACAGAGAAGAATCACCCGAACGAAAATATCGAATTAAAAGAAAGAAATCCAAATCAAAGAAAACTAAAAGGAAGAGCAACGACTCAGGTCATCATAATCATACAAGATGTAAAAGAATGAAGAAAATCAAAGTTGAACGTCCTTTTTCATCACAAACAGAAAGAGACACAGAAGATTCCTCATCAGATGACAATGAGGTTTTTTATCGAGCTAAAAAAAGGACTAGGTATAGTGTTAAAGAAGAAAGAGTCCATCCTCAAAATGAAATGTTGGAAACTAAACAGGAGCCTGAAAACGAACCACCAGAGAATAATTTTAGACCAGAACCTGATGCATCCGAACACTCAGATTATGGCGGGCACCGAAATCTACTAGACGAAGATGTAGCAGGACCAAGCCATGGACCAAGTTTGAGGAGCGTTATTGTGAGAGGAAACAACAAGTGGTATAGTAGGCCAGAACTAGAAGATACTACCACAGACAATAATTCTGATTAATTGCTTGTGAGTTTTTACAACAGGTAAATTTAATATGAAAACATATTCTCCTGTAATGAAGGGAATTACTGATTTAAGAATTATTAATTGTAGATGATATGAACATAATTAAAGATCATTATTTATATTTGTTTATATTTTCAATTAAGTTCATTATTGTAAAATATAATATTGTATGTTATACATTTTACATCTTATTTTAAATAAATTAACTTAATCGATTTAAAACATTTTAAAAAATAATACACCACTTCGTATTGAAAATGAGAATAATTACAAAAATACTTCGTTTAATGATACGAATGTGTTCCTCAAAAACGTCACATTTAGTTTTTTTTATTTTATATTTATTGCTTAGGGATATTTTTTTACAGTAACATTGCAGTTGTTTTCTATCGAGGCTTATTTTCTTCTACTAGCCTACAATAGGGTGTCATAGTTAAAACTTTACTTTCTTAAAAAAGAAAATGAAAATATACATAAATTAATGACTTAGTGAAAAAATTCACATCTCACTTATATATAACATTTTTAAGTCGCTTTGGCAAACTTTTTATCCTTTTATTGCAAAAAAAAATAGTTAATAATCCCATTTGGAGAGGTACTGCACTCTTTTAACTAGGTTTATTTAATATTGTTTTTAAACATCAATTTTCGTTTGTTTGATATTTTGTTTTACTACAGTGTAACACCAATTAATTATATTTTGAGTACTATACACTATTCGCTGAAACGAGAGAATTTGGAATTAATTCTTGAACAGAAACAAGTCATTCTATTGATTCGATTCCAAAATTATCCTCTTTTGACCAATAGAATGACTTGTCTCTATTCAAGAATTAGTTCCACATTCTCTCGTTTCAGCAATGGACTATATTTAGGAGCTCCCTGAACTTGTAGTGCGCGTAATGAATAAAAAAAAAACTTATACAGGTGGATCGCAACTTTAGGTACAGACTTTAAGGGCATATGGTACTGATCAAAATGAGTAAAAAAACCTTAATCAACGTAGGTTTGATTTTCAATTGATTTTGTATTAGAATCGAAAAGAAACTGACAAAAGATAGTAATGAAACAAAATTTTGTCTATGCCAGTAGAAGAAAATTACCTCCTAGCCGCCTGGTGGCAAAATTATGAACTTGTCTAAAGAGTAATGAAACAATTGTGTTTACGGTTGTCATACTTCCCTTTAAACAATACTGCATTTCAAATCAATTTAATTTAAAAATACATGAACTTTATTTAGTTCCCTATCACACTGTGCAAGTACTAATAATTACTCGTTGGACCGGCTATTTCGTAAAATCAGTGTTGCGTCTATCGGTCATTTTTGTTACAATAGGACGCGAGCAGACACGTGACTCGAATGACCTCGAAGAGCTTGGAATCAGCGGATTTGTGTGCGCTTGTCATTGTGACAGCTTTGACAAGAACAATATATTGACCTTATTTTGATTTTGAACTGCAAAAGTTATTATTTTACAATTTTCAGGCAGTACAAATTAAAAATATAAACTTTTTACCAATTCAAAATAAGTCAAAAAGACAAGCCCACACAGCTGATTTGTGTTATTTTGAACTGTTAAAAAATTATTATATTTAATTTCACGTATTTTACTGCCTGCAAATTGTAAAATAATAATAGCTGTTCAAATAAGTTAAAACATTGTTCTTATCGAAGTGACATTGTTGTTATCAAAAGGGTATTCTCTCATGATTACAAATATTAAAAAGTTATTTAAAATACTAAAGTTGATTGGTAAACGAGAGAGAAAAAGCAAAAAAACATGTTATAAATTGATTGTTGCAAAAGATATAAAGCATTAAAATTTTGGTGATGTACTAGTTGTACTATCAATGGGAGACCAGTTGATAGCCCTACTACATGCTCGAATATGATAACACGCCGCATCTTAGGTACGTACATACTCGGGTCTACTTCGGTTCGTTCGGGAGTATTCGTAGTACAGCTGTAGGGATAAATAAATGTAATCATTTACTTAAAATGGTTTTCTTATAATTATCTTTACTTTTTTTTTAGTAATAATATGTAAGATTACAATTAAATATATTTGATTTCCTACCTTTTGCAATACTTACTGAATACCATCTCGAAAACTCATGAACCACTGATTGTACACTGCTGGTACGTACAACTAGTACGTCACGTATCACGTGACCTACCAAAATTAAATTTTAAAAATTAATAGGTGCGTTCAATGAAGCTAGCAAATCGAGCAAAGCGGAAGTAAAATGTACTGAACGGCTTGCTAACTTAGCATTTGCTCGTTTTGCTAAGTAAGCAAAGCAAGCGACTATTTTCTCGCTTGTTTTGCTGCATATAAAATATGGCGCACAATTTCAAATATCATTTGTAATATTTGAATATATTTTCAAAGAAAATTAATGAATGACGTAAAAATAACATAAAATATTTGTACTTGAGTTCACTTGCGTGGAGTATCCTACTAAAATTAAATTATGTATGTAATTAATACCATTGAGAGTTTATTTTCTATTTATTATTTATCTGACATTGCATTCAATATATCAGTATTATGTTCTATGCAAAAATTTAATATTTGAAAGTTTTCAATTTTCGTAACCTCACTGACTGACCGTCATCTGACAGTTCGATCGTAGCAAAACAAGCAGATCGTTCAATGCACGCCCTAGCAGATAGCAAATGCTAAGTAAGCATTTGCTAGATTTGCTAGCTCCATTGAACGCACCTAATGTCTCGCTTATTAAAAGGAATTTTTAATTCGGGTTTTCACAGGTACTCTTAGAAATACCTGTTCTTTAAGAAAAATAAATAAAAAAAATATGCGAGAATACCCTATTCTAAACACTTCAAGGTTGCACGAGCCACGTGTCTGCTTGCGCCCTATAAAAAAAATCTGTTGTGGCCAGCACAATACCTCTCGCCACTTACTTTTTTTTGTTACATAAGTATAGGACGCGAACAGTCATGTTACATTGTTGGCCTTGACAAGCAGATGTGGGGGCCCGTTTCAGAATGATAATTAATAATTATGTACATAGATGTCAAATGTCAGAATTTTTCATTAAAAATTTCAAGATTTTCTAAATTCACGTAGTTAATTTATCACCAGGAATGTGGAATTTACTTGTCGAGGAAAATAAACCACATGGAATTGGAAAATCACTAAATTTAGAATGAGAAATTATGATATTTGACATCTATGTACATAATTCCTAGCTATCATTCTGACACGGGCCACCATATCTGCTATTCAAGGCCAACAATGTCACATGACTGCTCGCACTCTATTGTATTTAACATTTCTTCTATATCTACACTCAACACCAAAAATTCTACTTACATCTATTCTTTATATATAGATTTTTTAATTTTAAATTCATTCTAATTTTTCGAAATGTTTTCAATACATTGTCGGGATTGACAGTATTTTTGAAGAGTGTATGTAATATACCTATCATTTTAAATATTTAGCTATTAATACAATAATATATAATATAATGTATGTACTTCCCAGAAAAAATCTGTAATGTCTCTGGATTTTTGACACTGACATTTACCTGTCAGTTACAAACATTTTAATTTTAAATTGATTTCCATGACATTATTTGGGCTGGGAGATTTATTACAACATATTATTATATACCTTATATTTCTTTATCTCTAAATCTATAAAAGATATAATAAAATATTTATATGTATCAGATAGAGAATTTTCTCTACTTTAATACAAGTAAGAACAAAAATTTTCAAAAAATAATATTTAGAAGTTTTTTTTAGAATCTGCTACTTCTGGTTGTCCAATTATTACCAAAACCTTTTCAGCTCTTCAGTAAATCTTGGAATTTAGAATGAGAAATTATGTTATTTGACATTTATGTACATAATAGCTATCATTCTGACATGGGCCCCCATATCTGCTTGTCAAGGCCAACAAAGTCACATGACCGCTCGCGCCCTAATGTATTTAACATTTCTTGTATACCTACACACTACACCAAAATTTAAATTCATTCTATAAAGAATTTTTGTCCTACTCTTCTAATTTTTCGTGATGTTTCCAATCCATTGTCGGGAGTAACAGTATTTCTGAAGGGTAGTGTAATATACCCATAATATTAAATATTTAACTATTAATACATTAAGAAATAATATAATGTATGTACATCCCAAAAAGTCTTCAGTAATGTCTTCGGATTTCTGATACTGACATTTATCTGTCAGTTACAAACAATTTAAGTTTTCAACTATTTTCCATGGCATTCTTTCGGCTGTAAAATTTATTACAACAGATTATTTTATATATTATATTTCTTTTATCTCTAAATCTATAGTATATAATATATAATAAAATATTTAAATGTATCATATAGAGAATTTAATTTTCTTTAATATTAAAATTTCAAAAAATAATATTTAGAAGATTTTTTTTGAAGAATCTTCTACTTCCGGTTGTCCAATTGTTACTAAAACCTTTTCAGATCTTCCCATGATTGGGGAATACGTAGTTAAACAAATATAAAGTTTTATAGTTTTTGAGTAATCGTCCTTTTAACATCCCACACACACACGCAGACATCATCGTAAAAATGTTAAAATCGGATTGTAGGGACCTTAAATCGTGCTTATTCAATAAAATCTGGATATGCGATTTTTAACATTAATTCAATACCTCTCTTAGCGAGAAGTAAAAACCATAAAATTTTACATGAAACATTTTTCTCAATTTCTAGTAGTTACTAAGTTATTTGAAAATTAAATATTGGTCAAGGTTACCACAACATTTAACTTAAATAGTACATTTTTTTTAAAATAAAAGTGCTACTTAGGTAAACCCCGCAAAAACTCATTTTTTAACTGCCTTATTTCTCGGAACTATTGAATATCGGATCCATGTTGATTAATTTTTTTACTTACTTAGGTCTGTACTAGATGTCCTTAAAGTTTCTACGTGAAGTGATACACCTTTGTAGGGCTCTAGCGACCTGGAAGAGCTTGGAATCAGCTAATTTGTGTGCGCTTGCCATTTCGACATCTTTCATAAAAACTATTTTGATTTTGAACTGATAAAATATTATTTTTAATTTGATGTGTTTTATTGTCTGAAAATGGTAAAATAACTTTTTATCCGTTCATTTTCTTGTCAAAGCTCTCAAAATGACAAGTGCACGCAAATTAGCTGATTTCAAGGTCGCTCGCGCCCAATAGTGGTAACGTAAACGAGATATTTCTGTATAGTCATATAAAATGAAACCAACATAATTTTAATAAAATAATATTTACATAATTAATACATTATACAATCAACATCTATTTTTCTAAATTTCAATAATAATATGGAATGGTCTTAAAATTTTATACATTTTACAATTAATAGGGCAAGAGCAATCACATGATTTTGTTGTCCTTGGGGGTCCGAGTTAGCATTTTTCTTCTATTAATTGTACTTACCACTGTTCTTTTTTTATAAAATATAGAACCAATAATTTATATATAAACATCAATAATTATAGTTTGAAAAACTTTCGCTTCTCAATTTGACACGGGCCCCCATAACAAAAGCAAAATCGCAGGACTGCTCGCGCCCTATTTTTTACATTTTAGAATTAGAACAAACAGATGTGCTACATTTAAAACCTGTTTCTCAGTAAGTATTTTTAAATAGATGAACGACTATTCATGTAAAATTGATGTCCTGATATAATCATGGTAAAAATATATAAACATGCAGCTATCCAACAGTTGTAAGCATTCTGTAACAAAAATTATCATTTCAAGAGAGGATACATCTAATGTACGCGTATTTTACCTGTGAATAAGCCACATCAGCTTTGGTGTAAAAGTCACTTGCATTATGGACCTTTGGAAGTGGTAAATCTTCATATAAAGCTACAGCATTAACATAATAAAAGATTCCCATAAAAACCTGCAAGATAAGTGGAGAAATTGAAAAATGAATGCAAATACCTTCCTTTTAACATACCAATTGTACAACTCCCCAAACACTAATAAGAAGTCCACAAAGGGATAATTTAGGTCCGCAAATCTTCATGATGTATAAATTGTATAGATAAAAATGAAATCGACCAAAATACTAGCTGCAGATGACTTCTGCTGTCATGTGATAAACCCGAAGTGTGCAGCAGTGTGCAGATAACTCCCTTGACATGTGATTGTGATTACAAAACCTTCACAATGTTTGATATAATAATACACTGTGTATTTTTATTGTTACATTGTTAAATGTGTATTACAAAAGTAAGATGTTTGTAAATAAATTTAAAAACAATTTGATTCACAAATGCATTATCTCTTTAAAGTTGGTATTAACATCTCTTATTAAATGGCATAATCGTTGTCTATTTCAGTTCAGTTCTAGAGTAAGTTTGTGAATGTGTTGGTTGGATGTTTGTAGGTGTTGCAAAAGAGTGAAAAGATAATTTTTCAGAGTATTAAAAATGGTAGATAGATTAGGTTTGTACTTTTTACTTTTTCTTTAATTGCAAATTAACGTTACATTATAATAATTAAATTTGTAGAGCTTTAACAAAATAAAGTGATAACTGACGTTTATTTCCATATTTGTAAAATTGACGTTGCATTCTGATTAATGTCATGGTCTAAATATTGCGAAAAGAATATATTTTAACCGTTTGAAAAAGATAATTCACTTGTATCTGAAATTTTATTAAGATTTCGTTTTATCTAATGTATGAAACTTATTCTGTTTACTTTAAAAGTTTCTTTTTTGATAAGTAACTTTGGATTGCATTTATGTCATCGGTTAATAATATTCTTACCGTAATAATAATAATAACAGTAAAACTAAATGAAATATTGTCCCAGTTATATAAATGTAAATAAGGAAAATGATTACATTTTCACGTACACAATATAGTTAAAAGATAATTTAGTTGACAGATAGGAAAATAATTGTTATAAATCATTATTAGTCTCTAATTTTATGCAAAAATCATAATTGTAATTCAAAAGTTTTATCAAAAAGTTACTCATGTAGTGGGTGATTCATACTACATGCTAAAAAAATGGTGAATCTTTAAATATTTTGTAATTAATTTCAGTAAACAGTGAGGCAAATGCCCGCAGAATTAATATGGTCGAAAACTGTTTCGGCAGTTCAGGGCAGGTAATAATAATTTAAAAAATTAGAGAAAACATAAATCAGTTTTCATATTTTCCAGCCCTTAGGAGTACCAGGTCGAGTTCTTGTTGGTGAAGGAGTTCTTACGAAAATGTGTAGAAAGAAACCAAAAGCACGACAATTTTTCCTATTCAACGATATTCTTGTATACGGCAATATTGTTATAAACAAAAAGAAATATAATAAACAACACATAATTCCTTTAGAAGAGGTTAAACTTGAATCATTAGAAGATGATGGGCGTAAGAAAATATTAGTATTTTATTTCTTATAATATGGTCTCATTATTCGTTTCATTTTAGAGTTTATAAATGGCTGGCTCATCCGTACTGCCTCAAAGTCATTTGCTGTTTATGCTGCAACATCCACAGAGAAACAAGAATGGATGGCACATATAAACAAATGTATTGAAGATCTACTCAGAAAAAGTGAGAAAGTAATTTTTAAATAATAAACCCATTTCTTACGCATTGCTGGGCTTGTTTTACAAATTTAATAATTGATCTATGTTTTTTTATTGTAGAGGATGTTTAATTTACAAATTATTAATGATTTTTTATTGTAGGCGGGAAGAAAGCTGTCGAAGTTCATGCAGCAGTGTGGGTACCTGACAACGAAGCATCAATTTGTATGCATTGTAAAAAAACTCAATTCACCGTTTTAAACAGAAGAGTAAGTAATTTTTTTACAATCGGACGGGAAATAAGTTGTCTCAAACAAAAAATGACTGCGGGAAATAAAAACTTTTTTTTTGCTTTATTTTTCTACAGTCGGGCGGAGAATAAGTGTTCTCAAACACTAAATGAGCACGGAAAATAAATAAAATTCAAAATGAATGCAGGAAATAGTAAATTTTTGCACAAGTGCGAGAAATAACCTAATTTTTTAATTTATTAGTCAATCGGGCGGGAAATAAATGTTTTAAAACACGAAATGAGTGCGGGAAATAAAAAACTCAAAATTAATGCGGGAAATAGTTAATTTTTGCACTAGTGCGGTATATAAAAACTTATTTTTTTGTTTTATTTATTTGTTAAAAATCGGGCTGGAAATAAGTGTTTTCAAACAATAAATCAGTGCGGAAAATAAATCTCAAAACAAACGCGGAAAATAACCAATTTCCTAACTAGTGCAGGAAGTAAAAAAAAATCATGTTTTATTTATTTGTTTTCATTTTGGCTGGAAAAATAAAATATTTGATCGATATGCGATATATTGATATTGATAAAAATTCGTTTATATGTTCTCATCGATATTTTTCGATAAATATTGAAACTTGTTGATAAATATCGAAATTTGTCAATAAATATGTATAAAATATCTATAAATTTCGATAAACTTATCAGTAAAATATGTATAATTGTCGTTAAATATCGATATTTAAATATAACAAAAAAGTGATATCGATATTTATTTTTCTCAGCCCTAGTTGTCATAAACGCAATTGTTATGATCACATGATCCCTTAAAAATACAATTTAATGCCGTCCAAATAGCAGATAATATGCCAAAATTTTTGTAATATTTGTGGACGATTGCAGAAAATATCTTGTTCACAACATATGTGTTACACGTGATTTTAAAACTCCATGTAATATTAATTCGTTTTAGAATCACTAATTTCTCGCATTTATTACAAAAATAACTATGACACATTTTATATTTTTTAACTGCATGAAGATTATTTTTCTATTACGCGTAAATTTTACCTTTTCACGTGGTTTGCTATACAATACCAATAGAGTTCGTGGTACTTGTAAGATATTCATCTTAACGCAGCAATTATTATGTAAATAATAGGGTACAGTGGGTAATTATTCATGCAACGGTATAAAAATTAATATGAAACTAATGGAGTGTTATTGCTTGTAGCACCATTGTCGCAAGTGCGGGGCAGTAGTGTGCGGCCCGTGCTCCAACAAGAGATTCTTGCTTCCTAACCAGAGCAGTAAACCGTTGCGAGTTTGTCTACACTGTTACGATATACTCAACTCAAAGAAGCAGCACGGAACTAATAACGATGTTTCCAATAGAGGTGAACGCACATTAATCATAAATTTGCATCTTGAGTCATTATTTAAATTTTATGCAAAATTCAACTATATTTTATCTATTTACATATATTAATCATGTTTTATTATCAAAATAATGTTGTGCATAATACATTTTTTATTGATTTGCAGTTCATTATTTTAAATATGTATGATTTATTTACCTAAATTATTAATCATTGCTGATACGTTGTACAATATTATGTGACACATTTAATTACTTACCTTTTCTCTTTTTTGAAAGCTCAAAACTTTTACTTGGCTATAAACAATTTTCATTTTAATAACATGCTTTATCTAATTTGACGTTGTGAGTTTCCAACCGTAGCTGTTAAAAACACTTATTTTACAGACTAAGTGGGATATAAGTTCTGAATAAAATGAATGCCATTTCAAATTAAAATATAAACATCTTTTTTTTTCTTGCAGCTAATATATGGTTATTTTGTTGGTGTAGATAAAGATCGTGGTTCAGCGGAATCGTCAGGAGAAGAAGATTCTGATGAAGACGAAGACACGATGAAGGGTCAACCCGATGCACATGATCTGGTAAGAAATCATTCAAATTATTTGGTAGCATCAAGAGGAAAAGGGAAATACCCGCAGTATCGTCACTCAATATTTTTTGACGAATAAATATTATTTATTTATTTAATTATTTATCGTATACATAGCTAATGTAACTGTATTATTCTTGAATTTTAGGTATTTCAAGAACATTTTTTCTGACTTTTTGTATCATATTTGTATTTTTATACCTAATTGTATGTGATCGTAAATATTTATGTATTATTTTATATGTTTTATCTAAATTAATTTTGGTATGTAACAAGTAACATGTACTTTTCAAAATTTTTGTAGCTTAAGCGTTAGGTAGGTTTTAAAATAAATTTTATTATACCACCGTACACTCCCAATTCCCTTGATGATATTTCTGTCTCATCTTTTATCAAAATAATGTTCTTTTGTAGACAACATACTGTAGTAATATTTTTACCCGTACATGTTAAAGCCAGGCGACTTTTATTTTTGACTGAATTATGTGTGGTGGTACAGTTTCAGAGCCACTGTCTTGGCTACTGACTGTGCGGTCAAACGTAGAGTAAGTTCTGATTTACAGCGTGGACAGTTTTATAGCCACTGATTAAGCTTGAGTGATCATTAACTTGTGCATGTTTTTAGCTTCCCATAATATTTTTATATTATCATATAGCATTTTTTATTAATGACGAGATATTTTAGTGAATTTATTAATTCAGTGATTTATTGATTTACAATTTTTTATTAGAATTTACGAAATATTACCTTGTTTACATTAAATTTAAAATCACGGTAACACAATTTAAAACCTTATTATAATGTAATTATTATTTATATAACGTGCTGAATATAATTTGTGATAAATTTTTATTTTATGGGTTGTGAAAATCTTATGAACCCTTATATTTTTACTCGTCGAGCTGAGTCGATCGGTATTTAAAGGTGCAGAGACGAAAAATAAAAAAAATATCTATAATTAAATATGTCAATGTTATCCTATGTATATAAAACGGACTATTTACTATTTCGAATTCAAACTTGCCCAAGCCTGCTTGACAACGTCTAAAAGTAATATTTTTATACAGGTCATTTTGTATTAGAATCGAAGAAAATGGTGTCTGTCAATAGATAAACTATAAAAAGAAAACAAAATTTTATATGAAACATTTTTCTCAATTTCTAATAGTTACGAAGTTATTTGAAAATTAAATATTGGCCAAGATCGCCACAAGATTGAACTTAGTGCAATAATTATATTTATCGAGATCGCAGAAGTAAACCCCGTAAAGATTCATTTTTCATTGCCTTATATCTCGGAAAAGATCGGACCCATGTTGATTAAGCTTCTTTTGCTCATTCTGGTCAGTACAATATGTTCTCAAAATTATTTACCCTTCTTTAACATTCTGTATATTCTGCAACCTCTACACTCAGGGAACCCGCTGGGACGGTAAGAACTGCATTAACTGTGGATGTAACTCTAATGAAGATGTGGCTAGAATTTAATATTGGACAGAAACTAGTTCTGTTGAAAGCAAAATCGATTTTTACACAAGTTTTTTATTTTGCATTTCCTCATTTTGGGACCGATACCAATCGACTCTACTCGAAGATTAAATTCCAAAAATATATTGAGTACATATAATTTTTAAATCCCATAATTTTTTTAAAAGTTTCAAGTATCTGTTACAACTTTGCGCCAAGTATTCATATGCTGACTACACAACATAACTCGTATTATCTTCTCCAGAATGTAGATAACGAAAACAGACAATATTAATAAGCAACAGTTGTTATGTGTACTTTTATAAAATCGGAATTAAGCTATGACTGTCGCGCGTTTAGTTGAGACTGATCTTGAATGCGCAGAACCTAAAATTCGCACTTGGACAAATCGAAATATAATAGTAATTATAATATGGTATTATTATAACGAGGGAAAAACTTCGTCACCATCTAAAATTGTTATAAAGGAGAAGGGGATTCATTTATAAACTAAATTATGCACAGGTCCAGTCTCAACTTCATGCGATTCAAGTTGGCTAAATTTTGAACTAAAAATATTGCCCAAAATATATTTCCTTCCTTTTATAGACATCTGGAGTTTGCAAACCATTTAAATAATTTAAAATGTTTTTAAATTTCTCTAAAAGTGTAAAATGCACTATCAGTGACAGATTGACAATTTGTACA
Organism: Harpalus rufipes; assembly: GCA_951394225.1. NCBI lineage: Eukaryota > Metazoa > Arthropoda > Insecta > Coleoptera > Carabidae > Harpalus > Harpalus rufipes. The sequence continues at coordinate 11,546,107 of OX596280.1, forward strand.
TCCCAGTTGTGACGTCACAACAGGGCTATATAACGGCGGGAAAAATTAATTTGAATCGCCAATACCAACTGAAAATAATATACCATTTATAATTATTTTATATAAACTAATTAATAATAGTGGATCATAATCGCAAATTTATTTATAAATAACGACATTCTAAAAACTTTGAGGGTTTCACTAACAAATGATGTACATGGTTTGTTTGTATCATTAATAGTTATTTTATAATAAATATATGGAAATATTTTCATAATTTTGAATCATTCAGTATTTAAAAACAGTCTAGTCTGTACGTGCTACAATGAAGACTTGTGTGAATATACATGATAGGTTAATTCATTTCATTTTAACATTTTGTAGTATATATTACTATAAATTATAAATTAAATTGTGTCTGTCAAAATACAGTTTTGTGTTTCTGTGCAGCCGAAATTCTACGGTGATGCAGATAGATCTGACGAGCCAACGCCGCGTTAGAATGAAAATCTACGCGAACACAGCCGCCCATCATTTATATTCCGAACGCATTCAGGTAACTCTAAATATAATCATTTTAACACAACATAAATACTCTGTCCTTCTCATGAGAATCATAGGCTCAGGCATTGGCTAATCTCGTCACAATAGTTCACTTGTATTGTTGTACCTTTATTTCCATTTACTTTTAATTATCACTTCTATATGTATCACACAGCCCAAACTTGTTATTTGTATGTATTCTAGTTTTATTTTTAAACTACATTCAATTTTTATTGATAAAACTGCTTGTAAAAATCATATTCGCATTCATCTGGTGCAGGCCAGAATATTTGTTATTTCAAGGTCAATATGTAAAATACAAATTTGCTCAAATAATATAAGAAATTACATACGAGTACTAATAGTTCGAATTAGAACATATCATTTTGATAATTTTTCATATTACTCGGAGTTAAAACGTAACGAATTTTATACAAAATTTAAAATTGTAGCTTTTGATAGATATGAAAACTGTACACGTAAAGAAGTCGGAGCCAAGCAGATAGTTATACAAACAATAGAATAACGACGACCTTGGAATGTAGACATTATTTTGTTAACTTCATTACCAATGCCTACTTGTAAAATTGTTAAATTGCATAAGAAATGTGACGATCGTGGTTATTAGAATAGTGCAACACACAAGACATGTCAATAATTAGAAACGCAATCTTCGATAATGAATTCATATGTAAATTTTAAGATTTTACCACTTTTATATAACAAGTGTAGAACTAATATTGATGGTTATCTATGCCAATGGTGAAAATGGAACTATTTTTACGATGTATATTAAATTGAAGGATTGTTTGAATAATCTTATATACTAGTATGATTTTGCATGTGAAACGAGAGGAATAATATACATGCACTAGTATAACTGTGATAATCGAAGCAGGCCTGGGAAAATAAATCTGTATAATTTTCGATATTTGTATCCATCTTTACTTTGGAACTTTTGGTTCGAATGTTTTTATTATAATAGAAATTGATATGTATTTTTCTTTCACTGTTGAAATTATATGCAATAAATTTTATATTTCATTTAATATCTTAAAAAGATGCTCCTGATAATAACATCCTTTCCTCGAATAAATGACTAAGTGGAATTATCAAATCTAAATGTGTTAAGAAAAAAACTGTCACATTGTAATGAATATAAAGTAGCAGTGAATCACAGCGCCATTGATTTGTTTATAACGTGACAAATAATTCGCGATTTGGTAAATGAAAATCGATTGCTTACTTCCGTTTTGTAAATGTTGCGTGTGTACCAATATAATGGATGCCCTTGATACATCAGGCTCTTAGTAATTGATAAAGATTCTTTATAATTGTAAAATGTTTTTGAAATTATTATTCAAAAATTCATTTACTTTGACATCAGTAATCATTTAACTATTCATTATTATATGTACTTTGATTAATTGTTTGTAGATTTCAAGAAAAAATGCATAATATTTATGTTTACATTAATTGATGTCATACTTTGTAATAATAAATATTACATGAAACATAGAATATTTATGTATGCAACAAAAGAAAGAAAAAAGTAATATTATTTTACGATTACGAATATGAAATAATGTAATTTTTCGTGTTGGTACTCAATGAAAAAGAACGTTCTTTTGTCTAAAATCTGGATTCACATAGACCGTTACAACCACTAATTTTGCTGCCGTAGCGGCCGTCATAACGAATACACGATTGAAAAATATTGTGTACCCTTGTGCGCGAAATCCTTTAGCATCCTCGAGATTGTCTTGCCTCGGCAGCTTTTCGGAACGCTAAAGAGTGATTTCTGGTCACATGCTCCGTCATAAATATCGATGCAGACAGTCCCAAACGTGAAAAACGAAATATTACCAAAACATATGTTTTGACCTCAGCGACATTCCCCGTTGACAAAGCTTATAGTAAGTTTTGTTTCGCCGGTTCCGTCATGAACATCTTTGCGGAACTCTTGGCGAAGTAGTAAAATACACCTGTCTATATAATCCAGGTGACAAGAATTATAAAGACTTTATGTTAAACTGGTTTGAGTTGAAATTATTGATATGTGTGATCTGATCATACGCAGGTGAAATTTACGTTGTAACGGCCCGTCAACGCCGTCAAAAATAGAAATATTTCAATAGCCGCCGTCAACGTTGGTAGCGTCGAGACCGTTCGTACCGTATGATTTCAATCAATCACAGCAAAGAACGGTGTAAACGGTGAGCAATTTGACGGTGAATTCAGCTTACCGATCACCGTCAAATTGCTCACCGTTCTGTGCTGTGATTGGTTGAATCATACGGTACGAACGATTTCGATACTACGAACGTTGACGACCGCCGTTAAAATATTTCTATTTTTGACTGCGCATTATCAGAACACACATTTCAATAATGCCAACTTAAACAAGTTTGACATAAAATCTATTGTATTTTATTTCTTTGTTTCTTTTTGGGTGGATTATAGGGGTATTTTATTACTTCGCCAATTAAGATTCTGAAAAGTTGTCCATGGCGAAACTGACGAAACAAAACTTATTTTAGGTTATGACAACCGGCAACATCACTGAGGTCAAAACATATGTTTTAGTAATATTTCGTTTTTCAAGTTTGGACTGTGCGCATCGATATTTATGACGGAGCGTGTAAACCATATCTGAACAGAGTAGTTGTTATGACGGCCGCAAAATTAACGGTCGTAACTTTCGCTGATTGGTATTATAAGTTTGATTTTATTTGAAAAATAATATAGGCAGGAATGCAGTCAATCGTTTATTTAAAATGTTTAAAAGCAGACGTTTCACCACCTATAGTAGCTTCTGTAGGACGAAAGAATAAATTGTTTCATTTAGAAGAAACTATAATAGGTAGCAAAACGTCAGCTGTAGAGGTTTTAAATAAACGTTTGACTGCACTCCTGTGTATTTTATTCTCCAATCAAGATCAATAGTCGTTATTTACTACTACATCCTACAACGCCTAGTAACCGTCAGCAATGTCTTCAACGCCTGAATATTCAAAACCAGAATATACATGCACAGAATCATTCAAGTCCCGAATAGTCAAAAACAGAATAGCGCATCGCCCGAATCATTCAAAAACCGTATAAGTGGGCATGACAAAGCAGAGGTCACTTTAGGTTAGGTTTGGTTGGGTTTGGTTAGGTGATTCTGTCCTTTGTTGATATGCGTTCGTGCAATGCGCGATTTTGTTTTTGAATATTCGAGATTTGAATGATTCTGTGTATGCATATTCAATTATGACGTAGATTCGATATGTTGTTTTTCATTTCATGTTAAATATATAATATAAACTGTTAGAAACACATATGGCGCTAGTGTCAAGTATGCGCGTGTATTTTGTTTGTTGTAATTATTACGTGTTTCTTAGATATTGGTTTGTTTATCTACGTTTTCTTGTTTAAAAGTTTTAAATAGGCAAATGGGTGCCGATGAACACGTAGGTTTAAACGCTCAAGTTCGGTGCACATGTTAACAGGCGAATAAGCGACATAAGCGCGCCATGATGGAAAATTTGAATTTCGATGAATTTTAAAAAATTAATATCTCGTTACTTAAAATTAGATATTCATAACCCTACAATTCTGAACAAAAAAAATGTGGAATATCCCGTTAATTTCAATTCTAAACAACCTGCGAAAAAAATATGTTTCACGGCAGAAAAGCAGATTCACTGCCTGAGCTAAAATCAATCGGCTATGCCGCGTTATGAAATGCTGTCGCGGCAGTGAATATGCTAATCTTAAAAATTACTTATATGTATTTTTGAATTATTTATTTAATATTGAAATTTAGATTACATATGTATAATATTTTAAAGTGCAAAATAAGTCTCTACTAATATTTAGAACAAAGGTTTAAAATTTTAATTAATAATGAGTTAAACTTTCAAATATAATTAGGAAACATAAATTTTAAAATACAACAAAAATATTTGTCATTGTTCCGCGTTCATTTAAAAAAATTACTAACTGTTAAATAATCATTGTCATTAATGTATAAATTACTTACTTTTCCTTCAGAAATACCTAAATGTTTCTATTTATAATAATAATAATACTAATATAAACAATTTGCATTATAATGTATTTAATATATTATACAACTATTACCACCTCTACAAGCAGGATCATATTTTTTGTACGCATCATTAAAGTACTTTAATATTGACACATCTTCAGACAATTATTCATATACTCGACGTCTTTTGTACTAGTTTAATTATTATATAAGTGAAAAATGTCTTCAACAACAAATTTAACTGCAGAATCAACTTTAGATTTACAAGAAAGTGATAAATCAAAGTCAGTGAAATTTAAAAATTTGAATTTTTTTGATAAAGTTCAATTTATTAAAAAATTTGTAACAATTGAACCACTATTATGTTGCTACATTCTCCCGTCTCTGATTTCATCATTAGCTGTTCAAAATTTAATGTTACAAATGGCATGTAGAGTAAATTTACAGTACAATGATACAATTTGTTCTGATTTATTGTCAATTAACAATACTGAATATGAAAAAGAAGTTGAAATTCAAGTTACAAGTATGATTCCTTGGAAATCACCGATTTATACATCAATTCCTGCTATTATGGTGCTATTTCTGGGCTCGTACAGTGATCGACATAATAAACGAAGACCTTTTTTGATGATGCCGTTATTTGGTGAAGTGTTTTCAACAATTTGTTTCATATTTTGTGCGATCAACATATCCAAGTGGCCAATGGAAATAGCTGGGATATCGGAAAGTGTGTTTCCTGCCCTTTCTGGAGGTTTAACAACGATGATGATGGCTGTTTACAGTTATGTTGCTGATATCAGTACAGTAGAATCCAGAACACTTCGAATTGGTGTTGTGCATATTTTGGCTGCTGGAGTTACACCGATTGGTTTATCGTTAAGTGGTATTTTGTTTGAAAAATCTGGATATTTTGGAATATTTTCAATATCACTTGTATTTTATGCCATTGCGTTTTGTCTTATTATTTTTTATATAAAAGAACCAAAAAATTCTGTAATTGTTCCGAAAAAGAATTTATGTTTGGATTTATTTGATCCCAAACATGTTTTGAACACTTTTACAATAATTTTTAAAAAGCGAAGATATACAGAAAGGTTGAGAATTGTACTTCTTATGATAAGTTTTATTCTTATTTTAGGACCGCAACATGGTGAGTTGTGTTTTAATTAATTAAAAAATAATAATAGTAAAAGTATATGCAATTTTTAGGTGAAGCAAACATTGTATACTTTTTTACTAGAACAAAATATCAATGGGACCCCGTGTCTTACAGTTTATTTTATGTTTTTGATATTGTTGTTCATTTAGTTGGTATATATTTTTTTTATTGTAGCACTTTATGAAATTTATTTTAAACTTTTTGTAGGATCAACTGTTGCAGTTTCTATACTCAGCCAATGGTTACAATTTAATGATTTATTATTGGCAGTAATTGCGTGTAGCAGTAAAGTAGCTGGTAGTTTTTTATATGCTTTGAGTCCAACTCCAACTTTGTTTTATTTTGGTAATTGCTGCATTTAAATTCAAAAAGATCTAAGTGCCATTTTTATGTTTTAATGTTATTAAAAAAATAGTTAAAATATTTTGGTATTTGAAATCTTAAGATAATATTTTTTGTACAATCGTATAAAAGAAATGTTCGCAAACTCAATATGAGTAGATACGCTTGTGCTGGAAATAATTAAAAACAATGGCCCGTATTTCGAGCGCACTTTTATAATAAAAGCGCTTTTACTATAAAAGTGCGCTCGAAATATGGGCCAATATCTTTGTTTTATTTATTGTCATGAAATAGTAGTTTATATATCAAGGGAGTAAAGTTCGCCATTATTTGTCAAGAGCGACTATTGAATCTTGAGGGCGTAGCCCGAGGGATGCAATCGCTTGAGGCAAATAATGACACTTTACTTCCTTGTTATATACAATATTTTATATACAAATGGAAAAAATCCTTATTTATGTAACAAAAGAGACTATTAACAGCGTGTAAAACTAATAAGAAGAATGAAGCACATTCCTATAAATGAAAAAAATATTTTTAATTTTTTCGCAAAAATCATTATATTTGTTTCCAAAATAAAGATAATAATATTTGACACATACCTATATTAAATCAATATCAATGAACAATTGAAAATTAAGAAAATAAAATTCTTCCTAGTTGCACTATCAATGGCCTTGAATCACTTTATTTCCCTAGAAAGCACTTGTCATTTATATTTCCTTCGATAAATAATGAAGAACATTAAGTAATGATTTTGATAAGAAAAAAGTTAATACTATTTACCGGTTGTATATAAACAATTATGATCCCTTAAATATACATTGCATAGCCGCCCAAGTAGCAGATGTGTCAAAAAAATATATTTTTTGACGATTGTTTGAAAGACATGAAAACGTGATTGTGTAACTCCTTGCATACATTTTAGAAACATTAATTTCCTGCACAAGAGTAACTATTTTGGCACTTAAATCTCTTTTGATTATACTATTTTACTGCTTAATTTGTTTAAGTATACATGCTATATAATTTTTAATACAATCGTTCGGGAAATAGCTGATTCCCGCACTAGTGCGTAAAATAATAATTGTCCTTAAATACTATGCTTAGCCGTCTAAGTATCAGATATATCAAAAAAATTGAATATATTTTATAATTTTTCTTATTGTAAATATGTATTGCATCAACAATTTATTAATCATGAATATTTTATTTTCCGGAGTAATCCTGTAAAATCTTTCAAAATAGTATGCATTACTATACTCCTTTCACTATAGCGAGAGGATGTGGAACTAATTTTTTAACAGAGACAACTCATTTTATTGGTCAAAAGAGGATAATTTTGAAGCCGTACCAATAGAATGACTTGTTTCTGTTCAAGAATCCAGTGAAATGGTATTTTCCGGACTTAATACATAATATATTATTCCCTTTCTAGCACCACTTGTTTGTTTTATCAGTAGTTCAGGAATAATTGCTATGCGGTCTTGTGCAACAAAACTAGTAAACCAGGATGAAATAGGAAAAATTCAGTCATTATTTGGAATATGTGAAGCTATTGCCCCATTAATTTATAGTTCAATGTATAGTGAAGTTTATATTGCTACTATTAATGTTTTACCAGGCGCATTTTTCTTACTTGGATCTGGATTAATCGTTCCTGCAATTATAATTTTATTGTATGTACCTACAATTTAATTTTTAAAGAAGTCCGATTAAGGTCATCTGTATCATGAACGAATTAACAAATTGGCATACATTTATCCCTTTCATTTGTAATGACAAGAAGAGTGTGCGATAGGGATGGTTATAATTGAATAGACCATTTCAGAAATTCAAAGCGCATGCACCAAATGTTAGATTGCAACAAATAGTGCCATTTGCTGAATACCAATCGTTTTTTATATGACACTTCTTTTTCAGTTTTTTTTTACTTTTTTCGTTTTTCAAATAATTATGATGGATATTAAATCGGCCAGGAAATAAATAATTTCTATTAAGACTGCGTGTCCGATTATGTTCCATTCTGAAACCAGTCAATCATCAGTTTAGCCACTAACTTTTTAGTTCAAAAAGTAAATGTAGAGCTCGTTCAAATTTCTGAATTGGTCTTTTTGATGAAAGGGGCGGAGCTAAAATCTTAATTCATACAATTCGAAGCTGACCTTGATCAAACATCTTTAAAAAATTAAACTATGTATATTTTTATATGAAAAGAAAAAATAAATAAATGTATTTTTTAGAGTAATATACAAATTAGAAAAGCAGGATCAGAAAAAAATAGAAATAAACAAGAATCAAGATTTATTTAAATATACAGTACCAATCAACGAAATATAAAATCTATGTAAACAACAATATATTAAAATTTAAGTTGGAAATTAGGAGGAGATTTGGGTTTTTTAAGCACCTTCCTACTATCACCTACATCTTGATTAAGTAAAAGTGATATAAATTGTTCATGTTGAGTGGTTAATAAAGGTACATTTATATTTATAGACCACTGAATAATTTCTGCACAACTCCGAAGATCATTCTGCCAGTCTGTAAGTAAATAAATAAATAATGTGATCACTAAAATTATATTGTTCATATTTCTTACATCTATAGTTAAATAATGACTGCAACACAAAAGTGTAATCTGATTTCATATTATATTTTAACAGTAATTCAAATAATCTATGCACTACTTCAGTTTGATGACTTTTTAACGCTGTATTGACTACGTATGGTATTCTGTTACAAATATGTCTACCTAATTTTTCGTGTTTCTCAAAAAATTCTGTGGCTCTACATTGATCGGCATACCATTCACTAAGAAAACATGCCTGCCAAATACATGATAATAGAAAATAATCATCATATTGTAAAGCTAAATTTTCAGTAAAATTAATAATTAGAACTAAAATAGCTTCACTTTTTTCTGATATCACATTTATAATGAGATATTTTATCATTAATTTTAAATGTCGACGTAAAAATAAATCATTTTTATACACTTCTTCAAATAGTTTTAACGACTCGGATATATTTCCTTTAACCCAAGTTGCTTCTGCTAAATAATGTAAGAATTGTGCATTGATTTTGTAAAATTCTGGATTTATTTTTCTTACATATACTTGCAGTCGTTTTATAGTATCTGTATCACCTTTTCTTGCAAATAATGATAATATTCTTAGTAGATTTATAGGTGATGGGCAAATTTTATGCTCTATGCAATAATTTGTAATAAATATTAATTTCTGGGCATCTAGTAATTCAAAACATTCATTGATCAATTCATTAATTTGATCCTCACTGTAATTGCGAATAATATGAGCTAAATCGTCTGCATTTGATTTATTTAATGTACTTTTTAATACTGTCGGTTTAATATAATATAACTTCTTCTTTATTCTTATATTTTCCCATTTATCACTTTTCTTTTGTAATAGTTGTGTCGTAAATGAATCGAGTGCGTCAAGTTCTGCATTTTGTGAATCGCTATTATGTACATTTTTGATAAAATTAGTTACTGGCGTGATGAGTAATCTAAAAATTAACCTATTCGTTTTGTACAAATTATGTGATAAAGCCATATAACAGCATTACCTGTAAATAACAACAATGAGTAAGTATATTTCAAAGGTAAGCCAAGACTTACTTTTAAATTAAATCATTTGATTTACACTTTTTGAGGTTAGCCTTTGACGAAGCGCTTGGAAGCGACTCCAAGATCAAAATGTCAACAAACCTCGTACATGTTGATTTGAAGTAGATAAGATTTGTATTATAAAGCATATATCTGTGGTTTTTGAACATGCTTAAAATATTCTGTGGAAGCTTTTAAATATTAGAAGGAAGAAAATAAATAGTTTCTTTGTAAATACACTTATTTTATATCTACTCAAGTAATTAATGGATGTTTATTTTATATGAGGAAAATAGAATGCTGACGGGCTTTTTGCCTGTAAATAAGCCAGTAAGTAAGTTTTCTTGTTGGCACATGTGTATTTAAAACACGGAAGAGACAGCAATTTATAATATTAGTTTCTCGTAAAGGTTAGTTTTTTATAAAAACTGTATAAAATTTATTTTACGAACATGTGCTCCTAAGTATTACTTAAACAAGGTGTTAAGTTCCACGCTTTTTCATTTTATCGTAGTGGAATGTGTGATTTTGAATTTATATCGAGGATTCTGAAAATATTATAATGGCTCGTAAGAAACGGGGAGGAAAAAATGCTGCTGCTGCTAGAAAAGCAAAAGCCCAAAAGCAAGTTCAGAATGTTATTAACGAAGAAGCAGCTACTCAGAGCCCAACACAAACTGAAAGTGAAGAAAGTTGTGGTTCGGGGACTCCAAAATCATGTAATACACCGGTTGAAATTGAAAGAACAGCAGCATCTGCTTCAAATGTAAGTGTACCAGTTCAGCAAAAAAAAATTGGTAAATTCCGGTGCTTATTTATTAATGAGTCTATTCGAACGGAATTAAGTAGTAGTGAAAGCGAAATGCAAATAGATCCATTGGAATTAGACGGCAGTAACGTTGAAATTATCACTATTGATCCCGATAATCTTATAGATGATTTCAAATCGGTAGAAATAACAGAATCCGAACCCATAGACACTATTGAAGAAATTGCAATATGTGCAGAAGAAATTGTCCAAGAAGAAATTATAGAAGACGTATCAGAAAATATAGTAGAAATAAACACTCTTTGTGATGTTCTTATAGAAACAGAAAGTTCCAACGAAGTTCCTCTTGGAGATTCAGAACCAGAAATAAAAACAGATTATGTTGAATCTCTTCAGTCTTCTGATGAAAGCCAAGAACAAAATTCAGTTTCTGCTCTTCAGGAAAGCAATAACGAAAGTAATTCGAATGATGCAGTTCTTAAACTTCCAGAATCAGAAGATACAGAGGCCAAATCTCAAGAAACAGACACTGATAATAAAGAATCACCAAATGATACCGAACCCAATTCAGATAACTCTAATACCACCTCTGAAACCACGACTGTACGTCGTTCTAGCAGAATTAAATCAATTAGTGTTCTAAAACAACGTAGCAAAGGTCGGGGATTAGTAAAAAGTGAGAAGAAGGATAAAGTATATAAGCCTACAAAAAATGTTTCTTCTGATTTAGAAGTTATTTCAGAAAACAGCAATTCAAACACTGCTTCCAGTGAAAAGAATTCTTCTGCATTAGATTCACCATCATTTATCACGCCTACAATCGGTACAGACAACGAACAAAAACCTGTAAAAGTAAAATCGAGATGGCGAAGATCTAGCGAGTTAGAAATGGGAGGATCATCTCCACTAGCAGTTGCTTCACAGTGCCAGTCATCTCCACAAGTTTCTTCCGAATCAGAAAGTCAAAATTCATCTTCTCAAACTCAGAATCAAAAGGAAGATTCTCCAGTTTATGATGAAGAAATGGAAAGTCGTCTACGGCAGTTTGAGCATCTTAAAGAAAATCAGTATCTCACAGAGAGAACAACTTGTAAGGAAGCAAAGAAGATGGTATGTGATTGTTTTCTTACAAAAGAAGAAATTGGAAGAGGCGAATTGGGCTGTGGAGAAGATTGTTTGAATAGATTGCTTATGATTGAATGCGGAAGTCAATGTATTGTTGGAGATAGATGTACAAATAAACGATTTCAGAAATTGCATTATGCACCGTGCGAAGTTTTTAGGACTGACAAGAAAGGGTTCGGTATTAGAGCAACGGCTGAAATTCCATAGTAAGAAAATTATTTATTTTCCTCTCTATGCATAAATAATATTTTATAATTTTAGCGGAGAATTTATTTTGGAATACGTGGGAGAAGTTTTGGATCCCGATGAATTCGATAAGAGAGCTAAAGATTATTCTAAATATAAAAATCGACATTATTATTTTATGGCTCTTCGAGCTGATGCTGTTATTGACGCCACTCAAAAAGGTAAATATAGTTCTACAATCATACGGAAAATAAGTATTCTCAAACTCAAAATGAGTGTGAAAATAGCTAATTCCCGCACAAGTGTTGACATTCAAGGAATTGTCATGATCACTTAAAACTACAATGTAGAGCCCTCCAAGTAACAGATAATGTTAAAAATTTAGAATGCATTTTATAATTTTCCGTACTAGTGCGGGAAATATTTCAAAAATAAGTTTTTTTTTTGAGGATGCAATTGCCATGAACATATAAAAATACCATGCATATAGCCGCCCACGTAATAGATTAAATATTTAGGATACATATCGTATTTTTTTCTTATATTTGTTGGAAAAATAATGTTTGCAACAAATACGGAAAATGTGATTCTGAAACTGCATACAAATTCCAGCGAATTTTGGAAACTTGCATTTGTTTAAGAATCAATAATTTCCCACACTTATTACAAAAATAACTATTTACTGTTACCGTTTAGAAAAGTCTGTTATTTAAATATTTATATGAGTTAGGAAAGTTTTTGTGGAAAAATGTTTCACTGCGGGAAAGTATTATTTTTTTATTGTAACAAGTAAGATCATGGAAACAAATAAGGCACACCTTAATTAAAAATGAAATATTTTGAATAATTAGTAATCTTTATTGAAAAAGCTTTGTTCATATTAAACTTTGTTTTATTATAAATCTAAAAGAAGTTCAAAAATCAGTATTTTTGAACTAATTTTCATATAAAAATACATTTTTAAAAAAATAAAATTTGGGCCTTATTAAACGGTGGTAATATAATAAGGCTACTGTAGAAAATTTAACATTTTTACACTTATGCTTAATCTTGTGTGTAACACGTAGGAAAAGTATATTTTTCCGTACACAGCATGTTTTTAATCTCGACTACGCCTCGACTAATAATTTCACGCTTAATACGAAAAAATATCATTTCCTTACTTGTAATAAAAGTAGCTATTGAAACATTTATCGAAGTACAAATAAATTTAAAAAAATAATATTATTTTTAGGTAATATTTCCCGGTTCATTAATCATTCTTGTGATCCAAATGCCGAAACCCAAAAATGGACAGTAAATGGAGAATTACGAATTGGTTTTTTCAGTAAAAGAACTATTTTGGCAAATGAAGAAATCACTTTTGATTACCAGTTTCAAAGATACGGGTAAGAAATTATTTTTTAATGAAGATGTACATTTGCTAAATAAAAAATTATTATAGAAAAGAAGCTCAAAAATGTTATTGTGAAGCTTCAAATTGTCGGGGCTGGATCGGTGAAGAACCAGATGACGATGATGATGATGAAGAAGATGAAGAGGACGAGGAAGAATCAGAACAGGAGGAGGAAATTGAAGATGTTAAAGAATCCGATAGTCCAGAAAAGAAAGAACCAAAACCAAAAGCTCCGAAACAAATTAAAAAGAGACAGTATAAGAAACAAAGGAAAGATATTTTCGATGATCTTGATGTACGTATTATAAATTTTAAATTATTCAAGTTTATAATTTATTTAATTTTGTTTAGTTGGATGAAGAAATTGAAGTGTTATCAGCAACAGGAGTTAAAAACCAAGCTCACACTTTAAAATTAAGTCGTTTGATGGTTCGTGCAAAAGATGTTGGCCCTCGAATGCAACTTCTCAAGCTTTTACGAGAAGGAGACGTACCTTGTCGAAGATTGTTCTTAGATTATCATGGTCTTCGTCTTATGCATGGCTGGATGTGTGATGCTGCTAGCATGTTAGATGCAGACAATAACACCGATTCCTTCAAAATTGAGATTTTACAAACTTTAGAGTCACTACCAATTCAAAACAAAACTATGCTGCAGGACAGTAAGGTACTTAGTACTATTGAAAAATGGTCTTCTAGAAGCAAAACCGAGGTGACTTCACCAGTGGATGATTCTGCTAGTAATTCACCTCAAATTGACAGCATAGCAGAACTTGTGAAAAAGGAAACATCAAAATTGGCAGACCCTATAATTTCAAAACCAATAGAATCTGAACCAATGGATGTAGTTGAAGAAAATAAAGATTCAATTCAAGAAGATTTCACACGAGATATTGAAGTAGATTTGTCTAAACCAGAAGAACCAATTGTTCAGTCTGTTGAAATGAAGGAATTTGCTTATGAAAATGAGAAAAAAGAAGCGGTAGAAGGATCGGTAGAAATTAAAGAAGAAATTCAAGAAAAAGTTGAAGGGAAATCCGAAGACACTACTGACAATACAGGTAAAATGGAGGAGAAAGAATATGAAAAGGAACATGAAAAATTAATTTCTAAGCTAACTACTAAACTTCTTTCAAACTGGTCCGGTTTAAAGGAAGTATTTCGAATTCCAAAAAAAGAACGAATTGAGCAAATGAAAGAACACGAAAGAGAAGCTGATCGTGGTTATAAAGCAGGATTAGGCGTAGAACAAGAAAATCGCGAAAAGACCGCCATAAGATATTATAAAGGAGATCGTTATCGAATTATTGAAAAAGATCGTCGAAAATCGAAAGAAATCCCGGAGCACGATCGCAATTTAGCTAACAAAAAAGGCTTACGAATAGACGACAGAAATATGATTTCAATGCCTAAGTTATCAAAACATGAACGACGTCAACTATTTGCTCTTCAAGTTGCTCAAGAGGAAGAGGGCCGACGTCGAAAACAAGAACAAGAAATGTGGCGCTTACATGAACAACGTTGCATGGTAATGGGATCAGATCCTCGATTAACCAACATGGAAATGAACCAATATCAGTGTTTTTGGAATCCTAACACTGCTCAATGGCAACCGGCATTTCCTCCTCAGCCATCTGTTTCCAATCCACAGATGCCTATGTTTGATCCTAATTGTGGTTTGCCACCACCTAGACCCCCTTTGCTTCAAACTCCTCCTCAACATTTGCCTCCTATGATTATACCTCCCCCTAATTTAGCTGGTCCTCCTTTACCTGGCCCCCCTATGACTGGTCCTCCTATGACTGGTCCTCCTATGACTGGTCCTCCTTTGACTGGTCCTCCTTTGACTGGTCCCCCTTTGACTGGTCCTCCTTTGACTGGTCCCCCTTTGACTCAGACTCGTCCTCCTTTGCTTCCTCAGCCTTACCAGCCGCCTCCAACGATAGGAAAAGATGAAATTGCTTTTGCTGGTCCGATTCCACCACCGGTGAAATTACCACCAAAGTGGAAATGCGCAAGAGATAAATACGGGAGACCGTATTATTATCATGTGAAAATCAGGATATCTCAATGGGAGCCGCCTGAATTTCCTCCACCTATTGACGAGGCTGCTACTGAATGTAAGTATTACAAAGACTACATACAAGTGTTTCATTTTCAATGTTTTTTAGAGTATTTCGGGTAATGTTAATAATAGTAAAACCAGGGTCAATTTTTTTAAGACAAATGCAATAATCACCTTCGCAAGAATTTTCTATTTATTTGAGTGAAAATAAAAGTTTATTAAAGGATAAATAAATAAATAAGATTTATTCAGAATTGGCCTATAAATTTATCTGTCGTTTATAAAGCCGGCAATTAAACAATAAGATTATTTTTTTAAACAATTAACAACGCACTATTTATTTACACGAATTTATATCACTAACTATTTGTTCCACCAAGCATCGACTGATTAGACTGAACTCATATTTATTTATATCATTATTTATTTCACACCCAATACGGTTCTGTTGTAGAATGAATGAATGGCTTGGACGCTCCCCTTTATATACGGTTCCCATTAATTCTAGAATGTTCTTGCATCTTCGATGCGATAATAACATCGAATACAAAGTATAAGACGACCGTGAGTAACTAAACTTGTCTCAACCTGTTTGTTTATTCACCCGGCGCTCGCGACGATTACGTTACCGATAGATTTAAGACTCGCTCGATCAGCACGGCGGCAGCGCACACGCCAATCTTTTGTTTTTGAGCTACAAACTAAAACTTGATATCCGCTTATTTTGAAAATACCTCATTTCTCACTTATTATAAGAGATAAAGAACCGATGTTGAAAATATTAACTTTTCAATGATATATATCATCTTTCTTTTGTTTTAAACATGAATTAATTATTTATTGGGGCGAAAAAATTGAAAATTATTATGAACCAAATAAAAAATTCAATTACAGATCATTATTTGCTTATTTTAAATGTTAATTTAAGTTTTCAAAATTATTTTTAGGTCCGGTATTTTCATCTATAGATAAACTCTATTAACTTTCAGTTAAAAGGAAAAATATCACATCAACAAATTGACATGTGTAATTTTTACTACTATAGTATTGATTGCTATATTTTTATTTTAATTAACAGTTATGTTATCGGACAGTTTAACAAGAAATGATAATACTAGGTATTAGTCAATTATTTTCGGGTTTTGTTAAATTATTTTATTGACGTTATAGTTAGCCTTAACCCTTTATCACAATCTGAAAAATGTGGTTTAATCTACTTTCTGAAATATATAAATTAAAGAAATGAGTAAAAGTGAAGAAAATAAGAAACAAAATCAATCTCGCAAACATTTCCAAGATGTACTAGATAACAGATAAAATTTTGAGTATTGCCATTCGATAGAAAATAACAAGTGTTGTGGAACAAATCAAAATTCTATATTTGAAAGTTATTTGTAAAATAAAAACTCAAAATATAACTTTTTCTGATACTTTCATCTTTTTCAATATAAAATTGGATACTAACTGGGCTCGAACCCGAACCAAACCGTTAAATTTTTGCGAACCTAAACCTAGAACTAAACCTCATATATTTTTTAATTGAACCCATGTCGGAACCAAACCGGGTATTAAAATTCGAGTTCATTGTTCAGCTGCGGTTCAGGTTCATTTTCATTTCGAAACGTAAGCGTAATCGTAATACAGCTGATCATCGTGAAAATTGTGTTCGTGTTATTGTCTTGCGTTGCGTTATAAATTCCGGCTCGCATTTTAAATTATTTCTATATAAAGATTGTTATTCAAAAAACATTAATTCAATTTCAAAACCGCAAATTTTATTAATGCTTGAACCAGTCCGCACACGAACCCATCTATAAAAAAAAAAGCAAATTAACCCGAACCGAACCCAGTTTTTGCCGGGTTCGATTCCCTGGGATACTAATGTTGCAACTTATATCTAAATTGTCAAGCCTCGTAATTCTTGAGATCCTCATGCAGGACATCAATAACCGGCAACGATCGAAGTAGAACGTACAAATGTATTTTAAAATAATATATATTTCTTTTCAGTTATGGATGAAACATCCTCGAGTTCAGAAACCAGTAGTTTAAGTTCAGATTCAACTACTGATAGTGATGAAGACAGTGAAATAGGAGATACAAAACTATTATTAGAAATCAGAAATAAATTAAAATATATTGAGGCGAAATCTCCAGCGAAGCCAGACAGAATATCGTCACCTTCGGTCATTACGGAAATAAAGACTGAATCGCCACAAATAGAAATTCCAGAAGATGTGAAGCCAGTAGAAATTACACCGAAACGAAAACGAGTAGGACTAGTTCAAGAGATAATCATAAGTGTAAGTTTATTTTTTATTATTTTTTTATATAAGTTTTAATGTAAAATATTTACAGCCACGCAGAGAAGAAGATAAACTCGCTAGTAAAATGGAAATGAAGAAGTACAAAGAAACAAAAGAAAAACTTAGAAAACAAAAGCAAATGATTATAGAACAAACGAAGAAAAAATTGAAGGGAAAACTTGGTAGAGCAAGTAGTTCGAAAAGTTCAAAGAAACAT
Source organism: Harpalus rufipes (assembly GCA_951394225.1). NCBI lineage: Eukaryota > Metazoa > Arthropoda > Insecta > Coleoptera > Carabidae > Harpalus > Harpalus rufipes. Next base: position 11,563,863 of record OX596280.1, read on the forward strand.
AGATCTAGTAAATCTTCGAAACTTAAAAATATTAGTTCAATTGATATGAATAGCGAAGAAGCAAGAAAAATTAAAGAAATTTTCCGATCTTCAATGGCAAGTGTCATGGTTCAAATTCTCAACGCGTATCGAAAACCAGATTGTAAAATGGGACGAATTACTAATACAGAAGATTTTAAACATTTAGCGCGTAAAGTAAGTTGTTTTAAATCTTAAAAATTAAAAAAAATATACATTTTTATTCTTTTTCAGCTAACACATATTGTAATGGTGAAAGAACTGAAACACTGCCAAAGTATAGAATATTTAACGTGTAATGATAGTGTAAAAACTAAAGCCAGAGATTTTGTTAAAAAATATATGGCAAAGTTCGGAGAAGTGTATTCTATACCAAAAGACGAAGTTGATTAGCAAAACGAATAATTGTCATGTATATTATGAAAATTTATAAATTATTTTTTATAATAATTGAGTATATGTTAAATTATTATGTAAATACATTTTTATTGAATGTGTATAGTTCGTACATCTGACTAAATAAATTTTATAGTATTAAATTCAAATGTTGCGCCACAAAAATTGCTGCTAACTTAAAACAACCTTACGAATCTAATTTTATTGGTTGAAAGTTACTAGCCAATCACAAATTACTGGAAATTTGATTCAAAAGCAGAACATCGACCCGCCAAAAACTGGGTTCGGTCAATTTGAGAGATAGGTAAATGTGCGGTTCTGGTTCAAGCATTAATAAAATTTGCGGTTTTATTCCGAGTTCTGGTTCGGTTCGACGTAATGAAAATTGAATGAATGTTTTTTGAATAACAATCTTTATATATAAATAATTTTAAATGCAAGCCGGAATTTATAATGCAACGCAAGACAACAACACGAACACAATTTTCACGATGATCAGCTGTATTACGCTTACATTTCGAACTGAAAATGAACCTGAACTAGAGCTACACTGAATCTGAATTTTAATATTAGGTTCCAACTAGGATTCAAGTGAAAAATATATTTGAGGTCCGGTTCTGGGTTTGCAAGAATGTTACGGTTTGGTTCGGTTCAGGTGCGGGTTCGACGCCCTATTCAAAAGTCACTTGAAAGTTTTAATTTCAAAAATGTGTGAATTTTATTATTTTATAAATCATATTTCGACACATATGTGAAAAGGAATGACTTCTTGTCTTTACGTCTCGTATTTACAACGGAGCAAATTTATCTAAAACTCGAAAAAGGTTAATTCGCCGAACTCTTGTACCTCCAGAAACACCGGAATATTTATCTTCTGCAAATTCAAGAACTCCATCTATGTAGATTGTATAGTATTAAATTCAAATATTGCGCCACAGTAATTGGCACCAACTTAAAACTTGCGAAATTTTCTATAGTCTAAAGTTCCTAGCAAACATAGAAATTATTGGAAATTTGACGTGAATAGCATGTGAATTTTATGATTTTATAAAATATTATTATGTCATAAATGTGATTAAGGAAAGCTTCTTCAGTACTATCTACACCTCGTAATTACAACGGAGCAAATTTATGTAAAACTTCAAGAAGGTTAATTCGTAGATCTCTTGCTCCTCCAGAAACACCGAAATGTTATGTTAATCTTCTCCGCAAATTTTATAGTATTAAATTTAAATATTGCGCCACAGAAACTGCTACCAACTTTTAACTTGACCTTGTGAAACAGAAATTTTACTTGAAATTTGGTATGAATAACTTGTGAATTTTATTATTTTATAAAACATTATTCTGACAAATATGATTTAAGAAAGACTTCTTCAGTGCCATATACGCCTCGTAGTTACCACGAAATAAATTTATCTAAAACTCCCAAGGTTAATTCGTCGATCTCTTGTTCCGCTTCAAACACCGGAACAATCTTCTGCAAGTTCAAAAACCTTCATAAAATTCAAATTTTGCGCCATGGTGATAGGTACCAACTTAAAACTTGACCTTGCGAAATTTTCAGTAGTTTTATTGGCTAAAAGTTGCTAGCCAATCACAAAACAGAAATTTTACTGGAAATTTGATTCAAAAGTCAGTTGAAAGTTTTAATGTCAACAACGTGTGAATTTTATTATTTTATGAAACATTTTATTATATTCTGACATAAATGTGAATAAAGATGACATCTTCAGTACCATCTACACCTCGTAGTTACAACGGATCAAATTTATCTAAAACTCCAAGAAGGTTAATTCGCCGATCTCTTGCACCTCCAGACACACCGGAATGTTTATCTACAAGTTCAGAAACTCCATCTCGGGCTAAGCGGAGAATAAGTAAAGATGAACGGAAAAATAATGAAATCAGTAATGTACTCACAGTAGCAGTTCGTGTACGTCCTATGAACAGTCGAGAATTAAATTGTATCACAGTTTATGACACAATAGCAGCGAATAATAACGAACTAGTTGTAAAAATTGTACCACCTGGAAATATTGGCTTGGGTTTAACTCACAGTTTTCAATATGATCATGTATTCTACTCTGTGGATCCTTATAAAGAAAATTATGCTAGTCAGAAAGACGTTTTCTTGGCTATTGGTGAGCCAATGTTGGAAAACGCTTTCAAAGGATATAACGCATGTTTGCTCGCATATGGACAAACAGGCTCAGGAAAAAGCTACAGCATGATGGGAGAGCATTGTAATATAGATACAGATAATAGTGAAACTGCTGGAATCATTCCTCGTTTTTGTTATGATTTGTTTAAACGAATTGCAAACTTACCACCAACTAGTAGCACAACTGTTGAAGTAAGCTATTTCGAAATTTACAACGAAAAAATATATGATTTACTCTCTGCTGCTCCCACTCCCACTTCTCTTGAAAAAAGAACTCCATTAAAAGTCCGCGAGCATCCAGTTTTTGGACCGTATGTTGTTAATCTCAGTCCACATATTACAAAATCTTACAACGAGTTGAGAGACTTGCTTCAACTTGGAAATAAATACCGAGCTACTGCTGCTACTGTTTTCAATGAAAAATCTTCCAGATCTCATAGTATCTTCAGCATTGATCTTAGTATTTGTGAAATCAATAGCAAGGGGACAGATTCTGGCCGAAGAAGTAAAATCAGTTTGGTTGATTTAGCTGGCAGTGAAAGAGTTGGGAATAGTAGTTCTAATGATGATCGTATTCGAGAAGGAGTTAGCATAAACCAGTCTCTTTTAACTTTGGGAAAAGTTATATCAGCTCTAGCAGATGCAAAGAAGAATAACTCTTTTATTCCTTATCGAGATTCCATACTTACTTGGTTGTTGAGGGTAAGATTAATTTAATGTCTATGTCGAGTTAAAAAGATGACTGCTTCTTTATTTGACTCATTATTATCCAACATAGGAAATACAAAATCAGTAATAGATAATAATTATTTGTGATCCTACTAGTTATAGGAAGGCCCTGGGTTCAATCCCAGCGAGGTCCATAAATTTGTCACAATTTCTTCGGTTTTTTTAAAAAAATCTTGATCTATTATGCCCATTTCTACAATTTAAAATCATTAATAGCTATTTATAATTTATTTTTCGTATTTTTTCTTTAATATCTGCCATTGGAAGAAAATAGAATTATTTACAGCGCGATAAAATTTAATTATCGACTCTCGAAAATAATTCACTTGCGGTTTTATCTCTCGTAACTTCACACTTTTCGTTCATCAATGAAATTAGTATAAGTTGTGATTCTATTCCAAGAATAAATATTACAGGTGACGTTAATTGCACAACTGAAGTTGTAGATACCATACTTACATACTTGGTTGTTGATAGTAAGATTAATTTAATATGCCTATATTCGAGTTAAAAGCAAAAAAATTCTGGTGCTTTTTTATTTATCTCTGATTATTTTATTATGTACTATAGGAAATACAAAATCATTATTAGTTATTTATATTTTTTTTCTTTAAAATATGCAATAGAAAAAAATAGAATTTTATACACGGCGGTACAATTTAATTACCGACTTGCGAAAAATATTTCACTCGTGATTTATCGCTCGTGAGTTCACACATCAATGAAATAGAATTTTATCATCTCGTATAAAAAAATAAAGGATTCTTTAAACTCAATTTTTAAAATTTTAAATGTATTTTAGAATATTTTCAATGAAATGATTATGTTCTAAAATATCCCCTTCTTTCAAAGAATTAGAATGTAATTATACAATAAAATAATATTAAAAATAATTTTATTCATTTCATATTATACCAAAAATCTAGTGATGAAACGATTACCACTTTTTATAGATGGCCCGCGTGAGTAATTTTGTTCACGATCAGGCACACTCATGAAACTAAAAATGTAGTCACGACCAATCACGTACGACTTTTTGTGTTTGATTCACGGTCACTCACTCTCATGAATTTATTTTGGCGCTCACGCCCGGTGTGTCACGTAAATGTTTCTATCAATACAATTATGGGTACTAGAAAACTATTTTCAAGAAAAAAAAATCACATATTTCGACCTATTAATAATAATAAGAATACATATAACGTAAAATATAGATATTAAAACTACAATTTTTTTAGATTAAAAATAGAGAAAATCATATTGCCCACGCCCTATTAAATTGCAATAACGCCCGATCACTCACGATATATCTGTAAATCCTCACGCTCACGCTCAATCACGAAGCAAAATTTAAAATATATTAACGATCACGGGGGTCACGTCGTGACCTGACAAAATTCACGACCCGCGCCCACCTCTATCACTTTTGCGATTCGATTACAATACTTCGATCAATAATCGTACGATTACGATTACCTACTTTTATAAATTTAAACAACAAAGAATAAAGTAAAGTTCTTTATTATGCAGTAAAAAATTACACATAACAAAATGGGCTAAATGCGTTACAAAGTTAAAAAATAAAATACAAATTAATATTTAAAATTAACAACGGGCAAGTTTTCGTTGAAAACAAAGTGTTTTTGAATATCATGACCCTATTGGTTTCTTATATTACTTTGAATAAACCCAGCTTTTGAAAACAGTCGCTCAGATGATGAGAAATACTTTAATACCAGCTTTTAAAGCGGTGCGTAATTTAAGTCTTTCTTCCAGTTTTCGCGTTTTAAGTTAAGCAAATTTTATCTGGTGGCTAAGTTTTGAACTAAAAATATGCCCAGAATATATAATTTCCATCCTTTCATAGAAATTTTCTGTAGTTTGCAGGCCATATAAATATCCTTTAACACAAGTTTCATGTTTTTAAATTTCTCTAAATAGTGTAAAATGCAGTATCAATGACAGATTGACAGCTCGTGCTCGTTCATCCCAGTTGTGACGTCACAACAGGGTTATATAACGGCGGGAAAAGAATTTGAATCATCAATAGAATCAGGTTGAAGAATTAGTTGTGTTGGGTGATTTTATGAACGCATCAGCTTGTTCGTTAGCAGTATTCTCTAGGAGAATAATAAATAAAAACGGTGTATGCTATTTACCCACAAAATTTATTATTATACTTGCCGTCAAATAAATCGGACTGGAGATTTCTACATTATTGCCAATTCACTGGATATGTTGAAAATGCTAAGTTATGAAGAAGCGGCAACACCGCTGAGCAATGAATATGGTGCGGAGAAGGGAAAAGTTGAGCATCAGTCCATACTTATTTGACGGCGACTATAATTGTATTTATTCGGCGATTACTATTAATCGAAAATAACTAAATAATTTGAGATTACCATTAAACTTAATCGTTTCATCACTACAAAAATCATTGCTGAATATGAACGCTCCTACCATTAATTCAATAATTAACATAAATAATCTTTGCAGGAAAGCCTAGGAGGAAATTCCCTTACATCAATGTTAGCAACAATAACTCCAGCAAGTAGCCATGTGGATGAAACCCTTGCCACTTTACGTTATGCTTGCCAAGCCCGATCTATTGTTAATCGTGCTTTCATTAATGAAAATCCTCACGACCGTTTAATTCGCGAACTACGAGCAGAAGTTGAACGTTTGCGAGCATTAAGACAAGATTATGAAAGACAGTCCATCACTCCTATTCACCATGCCGTTGATAACAGCATGCAAGAATTAGAAGAACTGCGACAACGACTTACGGATGCAGAAAAGAGCCTAGAAGATGCGGAGAAAACTTGGCAGCAAAGATTTTTGGAGACAAAACAGAAACAATTACAGGAATTAGCAGAGGCAGAGAAACGCAAAGAAGAATTAGAGTCTCATGTAAGAGTGATGTCAACGTTAGATCAAGAAATGCACTTATCACCTTACAAAACAAACTTTTTAGAACAATTAGAAAATGTTCTAGTAGATGAAAAAGAAAACATTCCAAATTATGAAAATCTTATTCAAGAAACAAATAGGTGGTGCGCACTTCACAATCTCAGAGTTACTTTTACAAATGATAAAAACAGTGATAATATAATTGTAAAAGATTCTGTTAGTAAAATGTTTGCTGTGTGTAATACGAGGCATTTAGAAAGTAGATTTCATTACAATGATTACCCAGAAGATTTTTTAAATTGTTTAGAATGGAAAGCAGAAAAAATGTCCAAAAGTATAGTTTACAATTATTGGCAACAAATATGTAACGCTGCTTCTGCTCTGCAACCTATTACCGACGATGATGAAAATTTAAATTCTGCTTATAATGAGTTAAACAATGCCCTCAAGACTTTTGAAACTGCTTTGAATAAATCTAAATATCGGAACAGATCGAACAAAACAGTGAAATTTCAGACGTGATGACAAAAGGTAAACATTTATCTAATTTTTATTTATAAAAAGGTTTAAATTAAAAAAGACGATGTGACTAAATGTGCTTTTATTAATTTTTATTTGTTACAATTTTTGTTACCAAACAGTAAATATAATATTTTATTATATTTATTTACAATGTATTTTTTAAATAAAAAAATTAATCAAAATAATCTTCGATATCTATGTCAGGATCTAAGATATCATCACCGTATGGAGATAGATCCAGTTGATTTAAAATTAAATTTTCGCATGTTTCTGCCAAATCCGTATCACCAATTAAAATTGCTCCTTGAAGTCTATTATCTTTCAGAACAAATTTAATGAACTCATGTTTTGCAGTCATTCTGATTAAACATTCATAATCAGTTCCTAATGTTTGTCCATTGTATAATCCTAATAATACAACTTTATATCCAAATAAATTAGTAGCATGTGAAAATAATTCAAAACAAAAATCTTGCATGATGTCTTCGCCGTTTAGTTGAGCGGCCATGCATTTTGCTGCATAACAACCCATTAATCGGGCTTGAGTCCATAATCGCATTGGAAACCAATGTTTTGCGTAAGTCCATGATGGACTACATACATCTCCTGCAGCAAATATATTTGGTACAGATGTTTTCATGTGATCATCTACTTTAATTCCATTATCGCTTGCTAAAGATAATTCAGAATCTATTTTAAAATTTGTTTGTGGTAAAACACCGGTAGCAGAAACAATAATATCGCAATGAATTATTTCTCCATTTGTTAAATAAATTTCAACAGGAAATTCAGTTCCTGTGCAGTACTTAATTTGAGAAATTTCGCATTCATAGTGAACTTTAATGCTTTTAGGGGTTGAATTTACTCCGTTTATTTTTATATTAGTATACCAATCTGGTCCTAAGGCAGCTCCTGATCCAGATTTACTTTCTTCCTGATAACGCATGCGTGTTTTGTAGGTTTGTTTTTGTGCGACTGTCTCTTCAGTACTGTTTAGCGATGATTGAAAAAATTCTGCAGCGCCTGGATCAACAAATGTTGCTGTTATGTGTTTGTCTTTTACAATCCAATCAACTTCCACATTTTGTACTTTGTAAATTAATTCAGTTGCTATTCCTCCGTTACCTATAAGAGCCATTCGTTTTGATGATCCAATTTTTTGAACTAATGTTTCAACTGAATCCGTATCTCGAATTCCTAATACGTAGGGTGAATTTTCTCCTTGTGGAATAATTTTAGGTTTTCCTCCAGTACAAAGACATAGATATTGATACTTAATTGTTTTATTATTTTGAGTTATAATTAAGTGATCTTTACTTTTAATTTCGGTTAAAGTATCATGAATAACAGTTATATTTGGATGGTTTTGTGATAAAACATTCATGTCTTGTTCAATAACATCGAATGAACTTAATGTTTTTGTGACCATTCTTAAATTAATAATGGCTTTAATAATTGGCGATTCTGTTAAAAGAATTATTTGTTTATCGGGTTCTAAAAATGATAATGTTTCAGCGCAAGATACGCCAGCTATTCCACCCCCGACTATAACGAACACAGCATTCATTTTAATTTGATTTGAAGTAATCACTGTAGTTATATTTTCTAAATGGGACATCAAATGTAATAAATCCACGATCTCTAGCACGCTGGATGGAAATTAATAATTCCTGATGTCTTTTCTGACACAATCCAGTGACTTGGTAACTAAGAATTGCGCCGGTATGTGGAGAGATAAATTGTTTTAGTAGTTCAATGTTGTTTTCGTTAAGTACTAAATATTCATCCCGACAAATGGGACATGGATTTCCTGTTGAAATTACGTTCTTGCGAATACAAGTCTTACGAGTTTTTCTCGGGGCAAAAGCGCCTTTGTGATTTCTTCGATATTGGACCCACACAGGTTCGTCCCCATATGTTTGTTTATATGCGTCACTTTTTACGTATCTTATGCTAGTTTCCACTGGTACAGAAGTTGAGCGGTCTTTCGTAATATTTCGAAATACTTCAGGATTTAAGGTTTCGTTAGATGCACTATAATGACGCAATCCAATTATAGAAGAATTAAATATTGATTTCACGTTAATTGTGTTTGTTTTTAACAATGAGGTTTTTATTGTTAAACCAGCTACATTTTTTATTAGTTTGATAGTATTCATTATTAGAAAATGTGATTGTTGATTAACCTAAAAATTTATGTAGTACTTCTTATTTTTCTTACGCATTGAAAATTGAACTAAGCGCGTGTGAAATAACACCCTCTACATCCGTTTTCGCGTGCCACCATACGAGTGTGACGCTTGTTTCGCTCGATATTTCTCAATTCACTTCCGTTACTTGTAGCTGAAAGAAGTCTCTTGACTTAGCTTTCGCGTTGTAATATATTTTTCTTATTATATAATTTTATTAGTAATATATTAAGTATTAAATTTACAACACAAATTTTAACATTGTTTTAAACATAATATTTGTAATTATTTGTACGTTGAGTAAACGTAGATATACGTATCAGGTTGATACAATGGGATATCAGGGCGTCGTCAGGTTTATTACGTAGCATATGCTACTAATTTAAATCATCAATATGCGATTATTCATATTCATCTTTGAATATACCTATTGAGTTTTGTAATAAACTGATTTTAGATAAATGATTATTTCCTGAAAGTGTGGTGTTTTTAACGGATTCAATATGGTAAGCGGTTTGATATATTAAATAAAAGTGAAATATTTAGAAATAAGCGTATTTCTTTTTTATTTGCATTGTAAGCATCTACAATAACAATTACGTAACAAATAAGTTTTATACAATATTTTTATATTTTATTCTTCATTAATCCGCCATATTTGCCACGTCATGGATATTTAGAGAACAAAGAATCAATTTTTAGTTTCTCGATTACTCGATAGAGTGCAGCACTCAATGCGTATACATTGTTGCCAACCTAATATTACTATTTTTTGTTCTAGCCTCGAATCGATCCCCTACAACTGTTGAAGTGCCTGGGAGTACTGTTGACTCCTACTGGCGGGATTCGTTCAAAAGAGGAAGTTCAAAGGCTTGCTAGGTAAGTCATTTTGTATTAATATTTGCTTGCAATAAATTAAATAGTTAATAAAAGGCTTTGTTGTATTAAATTAAAATAAATTTTATATTTTTAATAGCATGTTGACAAATATTACTTTTTAATAAGATTGTTTTTCCTTTTTTATATCATTCTACACCTTCATATTATATAATTATTTTTTTGTTAAATTTATAAACTTATTAATGTAAAAGGTTATGTATTGCATTGGGACTTTTTTTAAAATTTAACATTGTTTTCAATGACCCGTAACTGAATGCGTTAAGTGAGCGGTTATTGTTCTAAAGTCCATTCACGATAGCGAGAGAATTTTAACTCACGAACAGAGACAAGTTCTATTGATCGGATTTAAATAATTTTTGAGCCGAACCAATAGAATGACTTGGCACTGCTCGCGAGTTAGTTCAAAATTCTCTTGATAATATGAATGGCGTATATTGACCCGAGTTCGAATCCGATGGATATCAAAAATATTTCAAATTATTTATCAAGTAAAAGAAACTTTAATTTTGATTGCCTGACATTTCCACACAATATATCGTCCTTAACAAAATTTGTAGAAAAAAATACATTGGCACACTCGAAAATAGATAATAAATCGTTATGTATTTATTTAGTTGTCATGAAACTCATTTGTTACTATGAAACGATTTTCATTTTCAATAATTTGTTAAAAATGAATGAATTATCAATTCTCATGAATTTTATGCTTAAGGATTATTTAAAATATGTTAGGCATTATAAATAAAATGCTAATTTACTCTCATTTTTCAGTTTAATGATGAAATTTTCCAAAAAGCTTGTTAGTAAATGTGTGTACATTTTAATACTGAAGAATACTGAACCAGAGTTACTGGGTATGTTTATGTCCGCCGGTGGATGGACACTTGTATTAACGTGGTTATCAGATGGTATTTATGGAAAAAATTGGGCCCTCGTCACTGAATTATTAGAGTTACTCCTCATGTGTCCTGTTGATGTGGAACGCTTAAAATCAAACAGTATACCCAGACTTGTTAAGGGTTTGTCGAAGGATGAAACATTAGGCCGTAAGTATTCCTAACATTTTTTTTTTTTCTCCCAGCTAATAAAATCGTCTCTTATTTGTTGTATGTTTATAATTTGTAGAAGTGAACCTCCTAGCGGGTCAGTTAGTTGATCAATGGTTGAAGATTGTGAAGGATGAAACCGTACCAGTAGAGCAGCCAGTGACTTCAGCAGTCGTCATCGTGAATCAAGAAAACATCGTCGTCGAAGAAGTTGTCCCCGACAGCACCGGAGTTGAAACAACGGAAGAATATACTGTTAAAGTTGAACCAGCTGAATCAGTTGAAATTGAAACATCCTCCCCTAGTCAAGTTGTTGTTTCACCGCAGTCGTTTTACAAATTAACTGTTCGTGACGGCAAACAAGTTATTGCAAAAGTGGATAGTGTTGGTGCTAGTGTTAAGACTGAATCTGAACCTGAATGCCCCGCTAGTGACGCGATGACAGTGGAAGAAACTATCCCTGTTGCTCAAACCGAAATTCAACCAGAAGTTACAGAAGTGAAAGAGAAAAAAGACTCTGAAAAGAAAAGTAGTGGCAGTAGTACTAATAAAGACAAAAGTAAACATTCAAATAAACATAAATCCAGTAGTTCTAAAAGCAGCAGCAGTAGTAGTAGTAATAAGGAAAAAAATAGTAGTAGTAGTAGTAGCAGTAGCAGTAAAGATAAAAGTAGGGATAAAGACAGAAGTAGGGACAAAGATAGGGACAGGTCAAAAGATAAATACAAACATAGATCAAATGGTTCTGTAAAACATTCTAGTAGTAGCAGCAGCAAAGATAAAGACTCAAAAGATAGTAAAGAAAAGCAAGCTGAAAAAGATAAAGATACTTTAGCTAAAATTCAACCCAAAAGTGTAGAAAAACTTGGCAGGATACCTAAAAAATCATCCAGTGATGATAAATCTAAGTCTGATAAGAAAGAGCCATCAGAAAATCGAACAAAACCTTCGCTTTCAATAGAAGTTCGAAAGAAAGACGGGGGCGATCGACCAAAAACCGTAAAAGTTTTCAATTCCAAAATGAGATCTACAGGTTTAGAAGAAATAGCAAAGCCTCCACCACCTAGGGGGGCTCCTACAAAGAAAACATCTACCACGTTGCCAACCATCCCTGCGAAGCGACCCTCGCCTTCCAGAGAAGCTCCACCTCCGCCAGAAAAGAGGTTGAAGCTTCCCGATACAGAGCCCATAGAGAAGCCGGGCGGTATTAAATTGATTCCGCCAAAACCGAAGCGTGAGTATTCTTTTCAGTTTGATAGTAATCTCAATTTAGGGGTGTGTTTCAGGACTATTCTGTCAGCTTTTGAAGACATGCGGTGGTGTTTGGCTGCTACGCTTGCGAGGACTGCGACTTGGACTAGATGGTTTGAAGGCATCCTACACTATGATGCTAAATTTCTTTTTCATATCTATTTTACTTAGCGACTGCGTATTGTTTGTATATTGTTGTCGTTTAACACAAATACTACAAACTTCTGTTGGTAAAATTGACAAATTGATAGTCAATTCGGCTGTACAGCAGCGTACATAGCTAATTTTTGATGTGGCCAGCACTTCTTCCCCAACCTGTCATCGTCTATTTTACAAGTATTAATTTTTCTGAATACCAGGTATCTGAACAAATTTTTAATATTTGATTATTTAGTTTTTTTTTGGCAATTAACTTTTTCAAAAAAGAAAAAATCACTATTTTAAGGGCGGTAATTTTAAAACAGTATTAGATGTCGCGTAGTACGTGCCAAATTGATTATGAATATGTCGATTTAATAATTATTCGTGTAAATGATCTTATGATCGGCTTGAAACTAAAATATTACTAATTTTTATAGTAGGCCGTTTTGATATGCGCGGTTATTTATAAAAATTAGGCGATCCTATGCTTGCAGTTTGTGGTAAGTCATTTCAAATCTGTAATGTTTCAATTTGTACTTGAAATAAAAATAAAAGGTGTACAGTTTTAAATAAGTGACATCTGGGGCTGGCCTTTCCCATCCTTAAATTCATATTGTGATAGGCATAATGACGATGTGAAAAGTTTGGCTGACGATAACGCACAGAAATACATAACCAACGGACGTTTTTTACACGCGTAGTACAGCGAGCACGTCATAGACGTTGCGTGCGCCGAACACAGTCCTATGGTGTGCAAGCAAATCAGCAGCTGCCGAGCGAAGGGGATGATGTACAGTCTCTAGTTACGGACAGCGGATTGCCATGCCGTACAAATTGTTATGTACATACATTTATTTATATAATATTATTGATCATATATGACAAATAAGATGTCACTTTCATTTTGGCTGTTTTATTATTGTTAATTATGAGAATTCCTAATAATTTTAATCATGAATATATAGTAATTAGTTTATTGAATTATCAGAATGTCATTTGAATAATTAAAAACAAAAGTAACATTAATTTATCAATAGGTAAATTTAAATGGTTATTTTATTTATTTATACCGTTATATTACAGCATTACAGAAGAAAATGCACATTTATGCTAAATATAATATATAAAATATGATAAAACTTTTATATTACAGAATTTGTAAAGATTGGAGGAATAAACACATGTTTATAAACTTCAATTGTTTTACTAAAATAGTATATGAAGTCATCATTTAAGAAAATATTAAATATAAATCCAGTATTCATCAAGTTGCATAATAGAATAGTTAATATTTTACACTTGCATGGTGCAATGTGGTTACTAACGTCTGAACTAGCAAAAAATAATTGTGTATAAAAGCACATTGTTGACATTAGAATCAGTTTTCATTCAAAGTAATTTTGTACATATTTTTTTTTGCAAAGTAATATGCATGTTAATATTTAAGTATTATTTTTATGAATACATTTACGTTCCATATAATTTCATTCCAGTTTCTTTGATATTTAATATTACATTAAGTTTTTGTGTAATACACATTTCGTACGTAAATATCTATATATTTCTATCAGCTAGAATATCAATTATATACATAATTTAAAACTACACATTTAAGGACAACAATGTACAGTAATTTTCAGTCAATTTTAAAATCAATTTATATTAACATTCATTTACAGAATTAAAAATCTATAGATAATGACAGTCAATATTAAATTTGATATTTTTACATATATTTAGTAGATAATAAAATAATAGCAAGAGATTTGAATGCGCGTTGCAAAAATGATATGCTAACTAATTAGATAGGATACAATACAACAAAATATAATTTACAGGGCCAAACACCACCTACGTCCTACGAATTTTTTATTTATGTATTTTGAAAAATTATTTCGTATTTACTATTTATTCTTATTATTTGTTTACAGCGGCCTTTTTACAAGAGAGCGACATGTTTATGGATGCATTAGCTGCTTCAGCAACTAACAAGAAGGAACCGAAGAAACGGAAGCGACGGCCGAGCGTCAACGAAAATAAAATCCAACTTAATACTTCCTCTTCATCACCCCCAACGTCACCAACTTTAAATTCAACCTCATCGCCACTGAATTCACCTTTAGCGTTAAAACAAATTACAGCGCCCAAATTCTATAAAGATACCCTAGAAACCGAAGAACCGAAACCAGCGGAAGCGGAAGAACCTAAAGCGGAAACGGCGGATACCGGAAATGAAATCCGATCACCTGATGAACCAGAGGAAGAGGGACCTACGGAAAATGTTGTAAAAGAAGTAGATGGTCTTCGAGGTGTCCTTGTTTATCATAAAAGAAGAGGACCTAAGAAGATAGTTAAATGGAAAACAGAAAGTGAACTTGAAGAAATCCAGTATTTCGAATTAGATGAAACGGAAAGAGTTAATGTTACTAAAACATTTATGGACATGAAACAAATGGAGCATAGCGGAGAAAGAGAAGCTTTACAGTTATCCAGAAAGTTACAAAATGAAGATCTCATGGAAGAAAGAATACAATGGAAACCTTTAACACCCATGGATTTAAAACCAGCCCTAGCTGAATCAGGAAAGAAAAGTTTAGAAAAAGATATCCAGTTTGCTCGTGAAAAAGTAATTCTTCAGGCTTTATATTTCAATCGATCGATGCTTCCTGATTCAGCAGCAGAGCCGGATCCTGAAACACATCAAATGACAGATCCTGTAACGATACCTTTAGAAGATGTCACTGGTAATCCGGATAGTGTGAACGACTTTCAAAATACTCCGTGGCCAGAGCCGAAAGGTTCACCACCTCACACTAGTCCAATTCCAGGTGGTCCACCCGGTATGTTTGGCGGTATGCCTCCGTTCAATCCTCCAATGGGTCCACCGGGTGGTTTTCCAGGAATGCAACCACCTTTCGCTGGTCCTAATTTTATGCCTCCTCCTAACATGATGGGCACTGGCGGTGAATGGAGACCAATGGGAGATACCAGCGGATGTAATATGCCTCCAGATATGAACCATGGTGGTCCGATGAATACGAATATGTTCAACAATCGTCCAGATGGTTTTGGAAATATGATGGAAGAAAATAACGGAGGATTCCCACCCCAAGGATTTGGTCCTGGCGGGCCAGGAGGACCGGGGGGACCGGTAGGGCCGGCAGGGCCTGGTGTTCCAATGGGGCCTCCTGGTCCAGGACCCATGTACGGCGGCCCTAATTTCAATAACAGAGGTAACAATCGCGGTGGTTTTAGAAACATGGGTCGCGGCGGATGGTTTCGACCGACAGGCCCGCCACCTGGCTGGCATGGCAATCGCGGCGGTGGGGGCAACCACTGGGGGGGCAGAGGCGGCGGCGGCGGCGGTGGTGGTGTGGGTGGTGGTGTTTGTAAACAGTTTAAAATGCAAGGATTTTGTAGACAACGAGAGACATGTCCTTACATGCATCCGCAAGGAAATGGACCTTATTAAATCGACTGTTAATATTAATGAACAGTGTGGA
This sequence comes from Harpalus rufipes, assembly GCA_951394225.1. Taxonomy (NCBI): domain Eukaryota; kingdom Metazoa; phylum Arthropoda; class Insecta; order Coleoptera; family Carabidae; genus Harpalus; species Harpalus rufipes. Next base: position 11,579,632 of record OX596280.1, read on the forward strand.
CACTATAAAATATTTTTTATTTTTGATATTTTAATGAAATGTTTATTGAAGTGTGCAATTGCAATCATGGTGTGTATAAATTTGTTGTTATGTGTATATAGTATTCGATTAAATATAATTTTTAATACTTTTGTATATTTATCATGATAATAAAAAATCTATGTTTGTGTTAATGAATAATGAGAATTATAAGTACAAAAATAAATTATTTGAATATTACGATAGGTATTTAAATTTGTTGTTTAGGGGACAAGAAGAAAAACAAGATAATTCTTGTTATTTAAATAATTGGAATGTTCACCCATTATATTTATTTCTTAATTTATTAATAGTTGCGTCGCAATAACACGAAGAGGGGGACTAGACTGGAACCTGTTTGTCGCTGTAGTAATTTTTAAAATTATTTTTCTCAATACAGAGTGCACACAACATATATTGCCTATGTTTTTTTATTGTTGAAATTAATAGCGAAGTGTTATTGTACAGTTTACTAATTTATGTTAAAATGTATTCAACTATTTTATGTTTCAATATGTATTAAATTTTATGTTTACATTTGTTGATATTTTGCCAATATGTAATTTTGGTGAACAAATAATTGCTCCAATTTTATGTAACGTGCAAATTTTTAGCATCATTCAGGTATTTATATTCGACTATAAGTTTGTGTATTGTTTTCGTATTGACTTATTTATTGCGAGCTTTTTATACTTTTGCAAATGTATAATAAAATTAATATTTTTATAGTTTTTTAATTACAGACGTCTATTTTTTAGTTATTAAATTATAAAAATACACTTTCTAACCAAATTCAAAATTTTATAACACCTGTATAAATAAAAACTTTATATATTGAGCTGAATTGAATGAAGATTAACGATGTTTACGATGGTAAATAGTTAATTTGCAATTTTCATTAATTTATATTGAAAATTTAGTAGTATTTCGAAGAATTTTAGTGTTTTATTTTTGTTTGGCTTGTTCTTGATTTTGGCATTAGTAAATATCAGCTGATCCAACGCAAATGTTGTGATGTGAACGTGTCATTCTCTATCATTTTTCATTTGAGAGAGGTAGAGAAGTGAAAACGGACGTTGGAGTGCATGTCAAAATTTCATACATTTTTAATCTAGTTTTTTCCTTTTTGAACAAAATGAATTTTAAATAAATATGAACTGTTTTAAGAAATCAACTTTTGTGAATTTAATTTATATATAACAAAGGTTTGTGCTCAATATTTTGTAAAATACTTGACACATGCATTTATGTTATTTTTTTATCGTGGGGCAGTGACAAATAAATTTTAAAATGCAACGTTGGTTTTTCCTGGAAGACCCTGAAAATGCTCGCTTAAGAAAAGGAAAAGGTGATGAAGAATCGTCAATAACAAGTTCGACTGGTCTAGCCCTTTACAAAACTTGGACATTTCGTGTTAAAGTTAGTACTCTTTTGCTGCCTGGAGAAGTCGTATGTATAACTGGAAGTGATGAAGCATTGGGAAAATGGATTCCAGAGAAATGTCTCCCTATGGTACAAGAAGGAGGACCAGACGATGATACTTGGACTGTCACCGTGAATATTAAAGATGTTGATTTGGAATATCGTTATTTGATTTGTATGGTGGTTGCACTCGGTCAACAGGTTGTTGTTCGAAAATGGGAAACAAACTTGCATCCACGACAAATTAAAAAGGATGAACAACTAGGTGAAGATGCTTTACTGGATATATTTGGAGATTGTGATGAAGTTAATAGAGTCGAAAGTGGCTGGATAACTAAAGAGTCCATAGTGCAGTTTAAACTATTTAATAACCCCCTTACATTATGGAGGCCACGTTTTGCTACTCGTACTGTTTATGTTAAAGTGACACCAGTTAATTTAACACGTCATAGCAATGAAAGGCCCACATCAATGGCAGAAGCGCTAGAGGAGTCTTTGAGTGATACACAAGATCATCTTGAAGCACCAAAATATGCTCATACAGTTGTTGCTTGTTTGAATTCTGAAAATAATACTTTTCATCCTCAAGGCCAATTTGGCAAAGAGTTCAATTCTGATGACGTTCTTATATATGAGACTAGTGTTCTAGATATGAAAAATATAGCGTTTCTAGTCGATTTATATATTTATAGTACCCATGCTGTAAGTGGTGATCCACCATATCATGTGGGGTTTAGTTACTTGTTACCAAGTGCTTTCAAAACTTCAGAAGGGCACACCGTTCTTCCAGTTACGAGTGTTAAACATCGTCCAATGGGCCAAATTGAACTGGATTACCTTGTGATAAAACCTGTAAATAACTTCAAATGTGATTTGAAAGTTTCTTATGCTCGACATTGGAAAAAATCTTGGCTGGGCCTAGATGTTGGACATAGGGGACTTGGAAATAGTTTTAAGGGAGAAACTAAGAGCTGTGCCGAAGTTAGAGAAAATACTATAGCTTCTTTGAAAACTGCTGCTTCACATGGCGCTGATTTTGTAGAATTTGATGTTCAGTTGAGTAAGGACTTAGTCCCTGTTATTTACCACGATTTTCACGTTTGTATTTCTCTGAAACGGAAGAGAGAATTGGAACAGGCTGACATGTTGGAAATTCCCGTCAAAGAACTCAGTCTTGAGCAACTACATCTTTTAAAGGTTTGAAATATTTTTATGCTTGTTATTTTATTTTAAATGTTAACAAGAACTCGAAATCTGACATACAGCATTTATTCTTACAAAACCGACGTTTTGGTGTATACACTTCTTCAGATTAAGATCTTACATAGTCGTTTAAACATTTAATTTTATAAAAATCATACAAAAATTCACATATACACACCTGTTCGCTTTTAAAATGGATATTAAAATTTTGTGAGCGAACAGATGTGTACGTGCTTTTTTGCAAATTTTTGTACAATGTTTATAAAACTGAATGTTTAAACGAAAGTACACTCACTGACAAAAACGGACCACTTAAAAATATATGTACATATATTTTCACATTTGAGATATTGGATTTGTGGAAACCATACTAAACTACGACCTGTCTGGTTTGTTAACAACCTAAAATGTAATCTCATATGTAATATTACAGTTTTATTTAATAATATAAATTCTTAGAATTAACTAAAAAAGAATGAATATTTCATATACATAATAACGCAATCCAAATGATACCACCACATTCTTCTATATAAGATGCCGAATAAAAATTGTTTAAACTTTTCTCCGTATCTCTCAAAATAAGCGAGATAGGAGGTATTTTCAAAATTAACAAAAAACAAGTTTTAACCTGTAACTTAAAAATAATTGAAAATTGCTTTGGTGGCTGTCAATTTTGTCTTAAAAAATTGACCAGTAAATGTGTAAACGGTTTTGCTCTATGGAACAATTCAACGCATTATGTTTGATAACATTGAAGGTTGTCTGTTTTTTTTGTCCGTCTGTATTTCCAGTTTAGCCACAAAGATAATAACTTTTAAAAATGTTCATTTTTACTCTTAAGTAAGAATGGGAATTTTAGAAATAAATTATAGTATTAATGTTCACTTGAAACAAATTTATTCTACGTTAAATAACATATTAAATTTACAAAATTTTTATTCAATTTGTAAAATATTTATTTTTATCTGGTCATAAAAAAGCAACCACTTGTATTTATTTTCTGAATTTCAACGTGGAAATCATATACAAGTAATTGTTTAAAAAATATGAATTAAATATTTATGAATCATTAGTCATAAATATGTAAGATTAAAAAAATATTGGTGAAACTGTCGATGTACTGCCTCAGCTCAAAAATGAAGTTTAGTCGTGCAAAAAGGTTTGTTTTTGTATACAAAGGAAAATATAGTAATTTAATTACTGGTGCTCAACCTCTTTGATTTTGAATACAAACATGTTAAATAATGATTAAATATGGATGTAGATTAGGTATATTGTTGACTCTTAAAACGTTTATAAACCGTGATAAAAATAACAACAATAACCTAACGCACAAAGGTCACGCTTGGAAAACTCGGGCCAAGTTTTGTTCGTTAGGTTATTATATTTCAAGGTCAGAGAGGATAGAGCGCCACTGATTACTATATTTTCCTTTGTTTTCATACAAAAACAAACCTTTTTGCATGACCAAACATTATTTTTCAGGTGAGGTAATATCCCAAATAACATTTATCGACGTGTAAAAATGACGACGTCGGTATTTCGTCGCCAATATATGGCACGTCGTATAAACGTTCTGACGTCGAATTTGGAGGTTCATCGACATGTCAAACTGTTGACGTCCTAATGACGTTATACAAGACAAGTTTCATCGTACAGAATCATACAGGTGTGACCTAGGCATGTGTATGTCAACAAAGTTGATACGGGATTGTAATTTCGTCGTTAGTATATTAACGCTATGTCAACGTAGGTTCTCGGGTGTCAACAAAAGTTATTTATAGTTTCTTTCATAATAGTTATTTATGATGTGTCAAAAGTGTCATTTTATTTTGCGAGAAGGAAGTTTGGAACGGGAAGCGAAGCTGAGTGTTCTAACCCTTTTTCAAATTAAAATATTTTTTAACACGCATATCCTACAATATTTTAACTACAAACACTGGCCCGTATTCCGAGCGCACTTTTATAATAAAAGCGTTTTTATGGAGCCCGGTTTTACATTATAAACTTATGAGGACTGTGATCTATAAAAGCGCGCTCGGAATATGGGACATACTATTTTTCTGGATATCAGCCACTTTATTATTTCCAACTAAAGTGGCTGATACCCAGAAACTGTTATACTTTCATCATTAACCTAGCCAAAAAACAATCCCCTATCATACTATTTTTCATTTAAATATGCATTTCTAATAATTTTTTGACATTCTGTGAAAAATATAAATTAATTTATTTATTCATTTTCAACTTGAACTCATTCATTTTTAACACTAGAATTTTACTTTTAACACTGACGTTTCACTTTTAACACACTAAAAAGATATTATAGAACAACACATTTTATTTTATACTTATTTTTATATTATGTTTGAAATAAATATATGTAAAATAAATAAATATATCATCACGGCAAATTAACCATTGCTGGGTGTGCCAGTCTGCTTTATACACAGGTTTCGGTAATATCATAAATATATGTAATAAAAATTAAAATATTAACTAAATATATAATATACTATCGTAAACAGATTGCTCAAGGTCCGTATAAAATATGGCAACCGCTGTCAGCCGTGCCACTAAGAGATGGCAGCACTAGGTCGCCGTCCGTCAATAGATGGCAGAACTTGCGTACTTCATTCTAACTCGCTTAAGCGTTCTTTCAATTTTATATTTGAGAAGGTAAGTTATTTTTTTATTAAAATTTAGTGATTTATTTTAAGATTTAAAATAATTGTAAACGTTTTAGAATAAAATATACGCTGGTTAATATGCTTGGAAACATATGCCAATACATAAATTGCGAAACAAAGCAAAACCAATTCATGTCAAGTCCAAGTGAGTTAGAATTAAGTACGGAGGTCAAATTCCATCTCCAACAACGCGCCGAAATTATTGATTTTGTAGGGTACCTGTATTACTCAGGGTATGGCCATAACGTTGCTCGCCTTTCGTCCGCCATTTGCGGGCCATTGTCATATTCGTTGTTGCGCAAATTATTATGTATTTTCGTGGCTATTTGTTTTATTTTAATACAAAACACATTTAAATATACTTCTAATATTTATTGAAAGTGTAAGGAATACTTTTATTTTATTTATTTGTGTATTTTCTTGAGATACTGACTACGATGACTGCCAATATTGAAAACAAATAAAAATTACAATATATTAAGCACAAACATTTAAATTTTTAAAATATAAGTTTATAATATATACTTATTATGTAAATAATAACTACAGTTATTAAATTAGATGTGATAATAACCTATATCCTATGCTCTACATAACGTCTAAATCTATATCATAATAATAATTGTGTATCTCTTAAATAAATGAATTTTTATTACCTATGTAGATTCATAGTGTGATTATCTAATACTGCTTTATAATATAATATCACATTTCTTACAAATAAATACGGAAATGAATACTCAATAAGTTTGACATTGGCCCGCAAATGGCGGCGATCTTGGCCCTTATTTTGTCCACAATCGACGTCGAAACAACGTTGATGATCGATGTTGTTTCGATCGATGCATAATCGTCATTCAGACGTCAATAAATCGACGTTATATATCCGTCATATTCATGTCATCTTGTTGTTTGGGTTTCACCAAATTATTAATCCGATCGTTTGAAAATAGTACTTCACAAAATGATATTTCGAAAACACTCAATTTATATAAGTCCACAGTTTCGAGTATAATAAGCAGTAGTAAAGGTACTATTGAGCCGTCTATAATACCTATAATTTCTCAAATTTCCCTTTACTTGAAAGAAATTGAAAATTTTTAACAGCTACTATCGTTATGGCCAATACTGTATGTGTACGTTTGGTTTTATATTTAAAAATCTGTAGGATCTTACCCCAAAGAAGCATACCGAAATGTCGGTTTTGTAAGAATAAATGCTGTATGACAGATTTGGAGTATTTATTAACACCTAATCTAAACTACAATCGAGAATTTTTTCCACATTAATAAAAATATATTTTCCAGGTGTACCATTTATCGGAAGGTAAATCGAAGCATCCACGTTTCTTTGATGAAGACTTGGAAGAACATCAACCATTCCCTACATTGGAACACGTTTTAGGAGTGCTAGACCCTCATGTCGGTTTTAATGTGGAAATTAAGTGGAGCAATCGATTAAACGACGGTACTCAAGAATTAGACCATTCCATTGATATTAATATTTACTTGGATACCATCCTTAATGTGGTCCTAAAACATGGTGGAGCTCGACGCATAATATTTTCTTGTTTTAATGCGGACATGTGTCGAATGATTCGTCTTAAACAAAATAAATATCCAGTGATGTTCCTAACGCAAGGACAAACTAGGCGATATCCTATGTACGGTGATCCGAGATGTCAGACTATTGGGGCTGCAGTTAGTTTTGCTGTTTGCTCTGGAATTTTGGGAGTTAATGTGCATACAGAGGATTTGTTGCGTGATCCATCTCTGGTAAGCATAACACTAAAAAAAGTTTCAAATTTTGCAAATTTAACATAACAGCGTACTATATGTACGTGGGCGTTTCGTTGAAAAGTATGATTAATGATATCGTTAATGTACAAACAATAACAATTTTTAAATTTTAATTTTGTGAAACAAATATTTACGGTACTATAACGTAGTATATACCTATATGACATTAAACATATGTTATCAAAATCGACTTATTAATTTCTAGTATTTTCCGGAATTATCTGTATGATTAAAATGCAATTTTGATAATGATTTTTAATAAAGTGATATTTGTTGGCATTTTACTGTCCAAAGTTTAAACATTTAAATTTTATAATGATAATAAAGTGTATTTCATATTACTGTGAACATCATAAATATTGGAGTAACGATGATAGACTGGAAGTTGATTGAGGGAAGAATAATTTAGTCGGAACGCAGTCTAAAGATGTTTATTTGATTTCAAACCGACGTTTCGATCATACAATGATCATCTTCAGGGTTAAATCAAGTCAGAAAGAAAAAAAATGTTTTTGTAACAAAACGTTAATACACATGGATATTTTGTTTTATGTGAAATACACAACGTTTAACTATAATAATTTTAACGGAACAGAAGTGAAAAACAATTTTATGAAACTACAAAAAATTCAATAAAGAATAGTAATGTTTTAAAAAGAAAATTGTAAATAGAACAATAGTTATATGGAACGGAACTTGATAAAGTTTCCAATAATAGAAAATATGTAGATATGTATTTAAATTAATAAAAATTAAATGGAATTTGGAGTCACATAAATTCATCTTTTCCAATATATTAATATGTTAAAATAATTTTTGTGGTCAATAATTGGAAATATGCGTGGATGATAAGCAATTTAATAAAATAATTAATAAAAAACTACATGTATTATAGTGCAAGTTTTGATCACCACTGGTAACCTATGTCATTTAACATATCTTTAACTTTCACACCAACGCATGTAGTCTGACGTGGCATCATAAATTTAAACAAATGTTATTTAGTTTACTTCCGTTGTTTTTTTTTGTTATTTTCTGCATTCATATACGTGAAAATGCATTAAGGCTTGAAAGTAGAGATAATTTGGAATTGAGTAAATGTGTGACTTAGATATACCGGGTGTCTACTTTTTTATGGACCATAGGAAATACAAATGTTATTTTATTATATGGCTGTTAGTTCTACCCTATTAATTTTAAAACTAAAGTGTAAATACAAAAAATGTTCAGAATTACATACTACATCAAAAGAGCCTAAATTTGTTGTGTAATAGATTCTTCTTTAACCTTTTTCCAGAGTGCCATGTCAAGACAAAACATACAATTCAAAATAGTATTGTTTGACTGACAGATAAAAGTTTATTAATTTATATTTAATTGTTAATATTGTTCCATTGAGTTTTTTCTGCATGGTAAATGTATTCATGCGTACTGATTAATAAATTAATGAATTCAATAATTATTAAAACTTTATAACAGATGTCATCTGCCAAAACCAAGTAATACAACTGTTTAACATTTTGTGTGCTATTGTTCATAGCACTGTAAATAGCCAAAAATTATTATTTTTATTTTGCTTTTCTTTCACAAACGAAACGCATGTGAACAATAATTTTAGACTTCATAGATGCAGTTTTTAATTCTGAACATTTTTTTACACTTATGACAATTTTGAGGAGGAAATGATATTAAAAACTATATTTTAAAAACTATTAACTTTTATCTAATTCCGTTTTAAAAAGTTGAATTTTATCTAACTTTATGACGTTATGAAATGTCACTTTTTACATAATTCATACGAAATGAGTTTTGTAACAAGCTTTGGTAAATTTATTTTGAAATCTGTATATTAAGCTGTCATAGAAAAACCTAGAATTTTGTGTATTTTTAAATTATTATAGCGGAATTAGATGAAATATTGTAGGTATACAATACGTTATGAAAACGTGATATTGTTTGACTCACATAATTTTATATTATGTTCATCAAACAATATCACTCTTTTCACAATTAATTAGGTAAATAACTATTTATAAACTTTGATAGTCTTTAACATAGTTTTAAGGTTTAGTTTTAATATAAGTGACCCATTTCCTAATTTGTTACTACGATGGACGACTCTATTCTTTTGTTGTGAATGTCTAAAATACCTATAGGGTGCGAAAAGAGGACACGTTATTCGAGCGACTTTAAAATACTTGAAATAATCTGATTTGTGTGTCTCTTTAACATGAATAATATTTTAAACTAATTTGACCTTGAACTGTTAAAGTCATTATTTTACAATTTTCAGATAATACATGTGATTAAAAAATATGTATTTTTTTGTCTTATTTTAAATTAACTTATTGGAATCTTACACAATTAATAGTGAGTAAAAAAATTTCAAACAAAAATATTACATGCTATTAATTGAAATATGTATATTTTCTTCTATATTTCCTAAAAAAATCGTACTTGTACTCTATAAAAATTAGTAAAAAAACAAACTAATAAGATAAAATTGTGAAGTGACAAGCATACACATATCAGCTAATTTTAAACATGTCAAGGTCGCTTCAGTTACGTGTCTGCTCGCGCCCTATTTCCGGTTGTATGTATGATAAATAAGAGAAGATTGACAAATTTTGCTCACAATGGAAAGAATAAATTTTATTTGTATGGTAACACTTATACTTTTTTAGATTTATGTAAGGATTTAAATAATACATTTATCTTTTATTGTTTTTAACAGGTGCAACTAGCCAAGAAAGAAGGTTTAGTAATCTTCTGTTGGGGTGATGACAATAACGACCCAGCAACAATCAGACACTTGAAAGATCTTGGACTTAACGCTGTGATATACGACAAAATTGATGAATATTCTGATAAACCTGTAAAGGAAAGTATCTTCTTGGTGGAAGCGCGGGAAAGTCAACGTCAATTAATTCTCGTTGCCGCTGCGAACGCAGAAGCGCCCCCATCGCCACCAAAACCGCTTGTTTCTGAACGCAGCCTGGATGTGGAAAGAGCCCGCCAGAGTTTAATAGGTATGTCGACCGCAACTTCTTTACAATCTATGGAAAGTGAAAAAGATAAACGCAACCTACCGCACTCTACATAGTTATTATATTATTTAATAATTAGTACAAAATTAATTAGCAGTTATCATTTATTTTTCAAATATACTGTATACTGTTTTACTCGCTGTTGTAATTTATTTTTGTTATATTGTTATAGTGAATTCAACTAACAAACTTTGTCGTGAAAGTAAAATATGTTGTATTTAAGAACAAATTTTAAATGGATTTACCCAAAATCTTTTACCTAAAATGAGAAACAGGGGATTACAAAAATATGATTTTACATGTTAAAGTTCCATGTTCGGTCATAACCGTATATAAAATTTAAAACGTTGAGACTTGTCATGCCACAGTTTAACAAATAGTAAAAATACCGACGGTGAAAAACAACTTCATTGATATTTGCAATCATAGCAAAGTTTGGAATTTGAATGCATTATATTTTATTTGTTATTTTATTTTAAAACCAAATATCAGGACAATATTTTATATAAACGTGATTTGTAAGTTTGTGAAGGTTGATGTACAGTTTTAACGAAATGAATTATTTTAAATATTTAAATACGTAATGAAATATATTTTTGGATAAAATTAATTAAGTATTGACTTACAGAATTTAGTTATTCAGTGACTTGTACTATGAGCTACTACGATTACTAAAATTTGTTGCAAAGTGGAAAATATTAATAAAATAGAAATAGAAACGAGGTATTATAATAATATCCCATCACAAACTAAACTTTAGTTATGTGATCAGGAGTGATTATCAGAAACTAAAGAAGACCATTGATAAATTGTGAAACTATATTGTATTTACAAATAAATATTTAATTATTATTTTTAATAAATTAAGGTTTCTTTGAAGATATTGTATAATGCTTAAGGGAAGTAAATATAGATTAAAATTTATTATGAAATATTTTATTATTGATATACAAAAGCCCGTAATAGTTATTAACGTCATTAGGCCGATATAAAGCAACTAACGGACGCGGCTGAAGTTTGTAAACCGAGGCAATAATAGCCGAGGTTTATAATCAGCCGATTCCATTATTTGTATATCGGCCGTGTGGCGTTCAAAATTTTTCGTAATACCATAAAGCTCTTCACGATACTGTGTTTTTTAAAGAAATATTTTATCCTTAATTGCAGGTGACTGTTACAAACCTTAACGGCCGTTATAATAACGGACGCCGGCCGTTATGGACACCTTTTCACTTTTGTTTTTCGTTCGTGCGTCCGTTGTAATCCTTAACGGCCGGAGGCCGTTATAGATTCCTTTTCACTTACGTGTTTAGTTCTGTTAAATCATAGTAACGATATGGTATTACGAAAAGTATTATTACAGGCAATTATTATTTTATTAACAAACATATTGACATACATTTTTGGAACTATTGCACTGTAATTTGTTATATAAAATTTTAATATCAATCATGCTGTTAAGAAGCACTTTATAATAATGCTATAATACTTTGAAATTAGCCTACAACAAATATTTATATTTTTGGCAAAATTGTGAAAATGTGCAACGCTATGTTTTCAACTATTGTGCCTAGAAATAAAAAATAATATACACCTTACATATTATTTTTATTTCATTTCTAAATTAGAATAAACCCGTTTAAATTTGAACAAAGATGTACATTCAAGTTTTTTTCTTTTTTTGTTTAATCTTCTTCTCTAGGGATAGTGACGTTTAAATTTAGGAAAAGTCACGTGACATTTTATAGGAAATAAGTGATAATGAAGTTAAAAAAAACATCCCGGGGCCAGAGTTTTCATAATACAAATTTTTATTTTGAATGGAAATTTAACAAGTTTTGTTGAAGAATGCCGCTGAATAATTAAAACAACAATAAAAAAGAAGAAAATACAAAAAAATGATTTTATTGATACAGATTCCTTAATGGTGAGTTTAAAATTAAATTGAGATTTGTATATTTTCATGAAAATAAACAACACGGAAAAATCGTTTTTCGCAGACTGTTGCTCGCCGTTCCAACTGACAACAATGTTTGTGGTATCAGTAAAAAGATAAAATAAAATCTACATCAAATGATACCAAATACAAGTAAATTTGTAATATTTTAGACCCATAAATTATAACTATTTACGTCATTAGGCCGGTTGCTAAGCATTTACGGGCGAGCTAGTACATCACGGGTCGAGCCCGGTAGGGCGAGATACTTGAATTAGTGAGACCGTAAATGCGGCTACCGACCGTATGTTGTATATTTTTTTTTCCGTATAATGAACATTTATTTTGGAAGCAAATGATTTGTTATCTAATTTACAATTTATGTAATAGCTTTGAATATACAGTGGAGTCCGGATATAATGAACCCGCTTTTAGTGAACTTCCGGCTAAAGTGAACGCTACTTTAGGTATCCTAATTTTTTCCCATAAGACTAATACAAATTTTATCCGCTTATAATGAACCCGCTTATAATGAACTTCCGGATAAAGTGAACCGAATTTTATTAACTTAAGGTATAAAATTTCCGTTTATAGTAAACTTTTATAATGACAACAAACACACAACAGATGGAAACACAAGAGATCGAAAGAATCGACGTACGAGAGGTAGTAAAACCAGAACGATAGACTAGAGAGTATGTCGAATCTCATAGGCGTCGCTTGCGCAGTACGCTTCCCTGAAATTTTCCCCATAATCACCATGCGTCCATCCCCATAATATTACCGATACTCACATTTTTTTTACAATCACGCGAAGTTCCAGCTCAAGTTTGGGATGGTTTTGTGCCCTTGAAAACTATATAAATAACATTCGTTTTTCTAGCATTTATGTACAAACTAAAATTTCCGACTATCTTAAGTAGTTTATAATACATATAAATATGTTTTTTTTAATAATTTATAAATACTACATACACATGATGTAACCGTATAAAATAAATAAATACATACATATGTTAAACGTACAATTAACACGAGAAATTTTATTTTCCTTTTTAGTGAACCTCGGATATAGTGAACCAGTCTTAATGCATTTTCAAGTTCACAATATCCGGACTCCACTGTATAATACATATAAGAATGGCAACGCATATGGCCTAGCAACATACTATATCTGTCTCTTTTTATTCACAAAATTATTATAGATAGCTAGTGACTCCTACCATAAAACTATGAACTACGGTAAATCGTGCTGACAGCATTGCCAGATACTATTTGTTAGAGGTATTCAATAATCAAAAATTCAAAAATATTGTTTCATAATAACCAGATAATATATTTTGAATCTTCAATGTACATGTATACTTGTTTTACAGTAGCAAACTTATAAACCTTTATAAAATCTTAACTTGCTGTTCTAGCTACGTGGCAATACTGTGCAACATCCACCTATTATGTATTTTTTGAACTAACTCAGAAATAATTCGTATAGGGAGGGATAGATGGCACCTTCTCTCGAAATATTTAATCTAAATACATTACGTTGCCATTCTTATATGTATTATATATATTCAAAGGTAATAGTCAATTTTGAAATAGCTACCGGACGTCGTTAAGGGCGTTGCTATGCACTATCGGCCTAGACCGTAAAAACGTACCTACCGGACTCGTTACTAAGAAGATAGTTGTTTACAGTTTGAGTATACAGAAAAATTATTAAATTTATTCAATTTCTTATTAATATCGATAGCCATGATGGCATTTGAACAATTTTATTTCAAGCAATTTCAAATCTGTTGTAAAATATTAAAAAGAAATTAAAATAAAAAAAAATATAGTTAACGAATTCAGACAGATAAAACTGTCATTTACCTATTTATTATAAAACACGAAATAAATTATTAGGAAATTGTACTTTCAAATGGCCAAAATCCTGTTAAATTTGTATAACGTTATAGTGAATCGTTATTTGTTATGTTACGGTTACATAACGTCATTTTATAATTGTAACGATATTAAAAAAATGAATAAATGAAAAGTTATTATAACGTTATCGGGTATCGTTACTTTACGTTTTCCATTTCTGCTTTAAGGTGACGAAATTCTTTTAACTTTACTTTGAAATTTTGCTCAATTACACATCAATATTTTTGCTATATCTAGTAGTTTTCATGATAGTACTATTTACATACGTTACTATGTCGTATTAATATTAAAAATTGTAAATTTACACTACCATAAACTACAAATTTGTGCCCTTATGCAATCCAGGAAAAGAGATTGATAGATAAGACAAGAAAAAATAGTTATATGTATATATGTTATACTTTCCTGCGATTTTGACCAATCAGAGCACAAATTTTAGAAGCCCTATGCTTGCCCTTAGTGTCCACACTGTCTTCTTAACTGGGAAAGTTTAATACAAGATCTCATTTTTTTAAAGAAGACTTCAAATAACAAACTATTTGTCTCTTTTAATACCGGATTCTCCAATTACGCCTTCTAAAGTGCAATACAAAGTTCTAGAAAGTATATTACTATCTTTGCGCATAGCAGAATATAAAGTTAACCTGTCTGCGAATAGATATATATCTCTAGCAGTTTTTGAGAAGTGTTGCGTTGCAAGTTTTATCAAGAAATGGGGTGCGTTCCAAAACCTTTCTCTGGAGTATCGAGTATGATAAATTCAGCTCCAAGACTATGGACTTATTACATTAAAAGAGTGAGACATTAATAAAAGTGAGATGTATATAGTGCGCAGTTGACTTTTAGCGCAGATGGGTGATGTGGTGGAGAACATTTAAATTTGAAATATGGCCACAAAAACATGTACAAGTTTTTAAAAAATTGAGAAAAGTTAGGTATATTATATGCAATGAATACTTTAAAAAGAGAGGAAGAACAGTTGGAAATCAGAAAAGAGGTCCTGCATATTTGTACTTAAGTTTGCAAACTTATGATACAAAAACAATCGAAAAGTAACAGTTAATATCAGTTGTCAAATGATTTGTTTAAAACCCTACATTATAATCTCTGGTTAAACATAAATTTTACATAACATATATATTTTTTTTATTAGACAATTTTTTTTTTGTAATACAGAAAAATTATTTAAATTTTTGTCGTTTTTTTACATACTTTAATAGGTATAAATTTATTTTATTTCATGCTTGTTATTTGGCAACATGGAGGATCCACTTACTCTATTTTTGTTTTGGAACGCACCCCTGCGGGAACTACTTATAAGCGTGCGTATGTACTGTTGTTGTTGTTGTATGTGGTTGTTTCGCCATGTTATGGAAGGTATAAATACTTGATTCTATTTAGTTTTGCAGTGGATTTCAATTGGAAGCTATTAAATTTATTGAAATACAACCAAGAACTAATTTACACGTATTCTGTTTGCGACCTGGCCACGCAGTACGAATTGGTAAGTTAGTACTATTTTACTCGTTTCCTGAACATAGAAAAAGTGTTGTTATAATTGTTTTTGCACGATCAGGTTTTTTTTAAACTTTACCTATAGGATTTCCAAGGCAGTAAGTTTTGTTTACAAATTACTGATCAGTAAGTGATGTGACTACCTACCGATCTGAAGGCGGTTACATAAATAAAAAATAAATGTACAATTTTTAAAGCTTTAACGATAACAAAACAACGATCATAGCTTACTTAAAAATGACAATTTTTTTAAAATGTCACAATTATTTTTAAATGATTCTAAACTTCAATTTGTTATTATTGGGACGATCGTGCAAAAAATATAATAAGCATTGCGGGCATTAAGTGCTTTTTACCGGTATCGGATGTACTGGAGATTTCGACTTCGTCTCGATCTCCAAACTAATCCTCAACCCGTAAGGTGCACTTACTGCCCTAAATACTTAAATAACTTCTTTATCGTCTAATATTAATACTTTCACATAGCAATGATTGTATTTGTCATAGAAGTCATCGGAGACACTGTACAAAATTGTTCTGCTTTGCAACAATTTGAAACCAACAAATCTTTATGTTTATTATATTATTAAATATTTATTTATTTCAAACATTTTAAAATCAGTATGAAATAGTATATTCGGAATTATGTAATAGTTCCAAGTAAGGTAATCCGCTATTAATATCGAAAACCTTGTTCAAGACATAAAATTTACTAATACAGTAAACATTCCGAATATTGTTAATCCACCTGTAATTATCGTTCAAAATTGTTCAAATTGTACCATTAATGTTTCTATAAATAAATAAGTTCATATTGTTTATATCTACTTATTTTTTATTTACTTTTGTATATTTGTTGTGTAGTTAGGGGTTAGGGTAGGTGCGGTAAGTGACCTAATAATGCCTAGGTCACACCTGTATGATTCTGTACGATGTACGATGAAACTTGTATGCGGTAAATCGACTTTACTGTCCTTAGTTACTGAACACATATCCCGCTAAACTGGACGGCAGCAATATTCGGACACGGTCGGTCCAACATCTGATTAATGCAAAGCACATACAGTATACGTTTTTTTATATAAAAAAATCTGATGTGGCCAGCACAATACCTTCCGTCAATCCTGTGTATTATGTACAAATTCCATTCATAAAATGTCTTGCAAAAGATTATAAATTTCTAGTAATATTATTTCATGCAAATGGCACTTGACACTAACATTTTCTTCTTCTTTAGCTTTTCCCATTCGTTAGGGGTCGCTATTTTTTATTTTTTTCTTCCATTCATTTTGCGGGTCATCCTCATGTCAAAATTTTTCATTCAAAATTTTTTTTTTGGTATTTTATGATTCCTTTTCTCGGCAACTGAATTCCACACCCCTGATAATAAATATACCACATGAAATAAGAAAATCATGAAATTTTGAATGAAAAATTACGACATTTGTCAGTTAAGGACGTAATTCATAGCTGTCATTTTGACACGGGTCCACATATCTGCTTGCCAAAGTCAGTAAAGTCACGTCACTGCACTCGCCCTACACATATTTTTTTTTTGGAAAAGATCCTATATTTCCAGTTAAATTATTTCATAAACAAACTATTCGCATTGCACTTGACACTAACATCTTCTTCTTCTTTAGTTTTTCCCATTCGTTAGGGGGTCGCTATTTTTTATTTTCTTCTTCCACTAATTTTTGTTTTGTTTGTCGTCCTCATTCAGTTCCTTTTCTCTCATTTCATATTATATTTGGTCTTCCTATGTTTCTTCCAACTTATGTTATAAGCTATTCATTCTTCCAATATACTCATCTCACCTCATGACATGTTCAAACCAATGTAATCGTCTCTCTTATATCTTTCTAGAAACGCCCAACACTAGAGTTATTTCCCTTATTCTTTCAACATTTACTTTTTATTGATATTGACATCTGTCAATTTGAATTACCTGAATATATTAGCAGTTTCCATGGTTAAGTTAGCATAGCTGGCTGATATATGAAATTTTATAATTATTACAATCTTTATAATTCTTTAACTCTATATCTGTTGAATATGAAATATAAAATGCAATCAAATCGTATAGAGAATAATATATTCTTTAAGTTATAATAAAATTTAACTGAGTTTTTCAAGAAAAACTGTTAAAATCTTCAAATGAGGATACTTCCGGCTGACCAATTATAACCAAAATCTAATCAAGTCTGCATATGGTTGTACGGAAGAGGAATATGCAAGAATTGTAATTTTTGGAATTATAGTATTGGAGATATCGTTGACGACCCGGCGGTCACATACACACATACACACACACGCACATACGAACACACACACACACACATACAGACATCATCGTAAAAATAGTAAAATCGTATTGTAAAGACCCTAAAACGTGCTTATTCAATGAAAACTCACCACCGAATTTTTTGACCAAAGACAATACCTTCCTTACCTAGAGGTGACGGAAGGTAAAAAACGGACAGTTGCGAATGCTCGCATTATCTTCAATGTGTTATAGTTGTCATTCGGCAAATTGACCGTTCCGTCAAACCGCAACATGCTGCAGTAGTATCCGGTAACCGGATCGCAACTGCATCGATGTGTGTACATTCATTTCAAACAATAAGTTGTCTTCCCTTCTAAAATGTATAGTGTGGCCCAAGCCTTATGGTGCCAATTTTGAGATAAATGGTCTGTTCCTATATATCAAAGTATATTAAATGTTTGATTTTTAACAATTGTATATAAATTTAGAAATAAGTGATCTTTACATAATATTATTTTAATTATAGGATTATTTGGCCGAGTACGTTATGTAACCGGTTCTGGATCTGGCGGTTCCGGTTCAATTTCTACCGGAATCAACTTTCCACAACAGATTTGGCGTGCTCGTGAAGTGTGAACTTTGAGAATAAAAGCATATTGGCATACCCAGCAGTTGGTAATAATCCGTGATATTATTTATTTATTAAATTATTTTCATTATTGTAAATTTTTGAAGTAACGCTACTTCTATGGGTCACGGGCTCACGCGTTATATTTGTCCCTTTTTTGAAAATCCATGTGACGTCTATGGTATTGCAAAGTGATTTAACACCGAAGGTCAAATGGCGCTGCAGTAGTTCCTTCTTCCGCAATAAGACAACTATGCACACCAACCGGCAACATTGTTACTCAAATATCATATTTGGTTTTTAATTGTGAATGGTCGCTCGATTACACAACATTTTGCAAATACTTAGCACAACTTATGTATAAACGTATTAACTATAGATAACAATGTTTATAAAAATAAAAGTTTAAACTAAAAAATTATAACCATCAAACATAACACTTAACAAATGTCAACAATTAGCATTCAATATTCAAAATGGCTGCAGAAGAAGGAAATTTTAGTTCCACATAGACGGCGTTTCGTTAATTAACTTTATGAATACTGCGGCGTCTGCGCATTTCGCATAGCCTTCTGTAAGTTGTATCCTTTTCTCTCTTATGTACTTGTATAAATCTATCTCACTTGATCCTAAGTGTTCCTCCGAAAAGCATTATAAGGCCTGATTTATAGATTAACGGCCTGTTTACGCAACGCTCGTCCCCATTATGTTTACGTTAGAACAAATTTACGTTATGCACATATTGAAGTGCGTCAGGCATGCGTACAATATATTACAACTATTTGGAGGTTACATATTTCGTTTTGAAAGTTTTACTGCAATTTGTTTTTTGTTAATTTTTTAAAACTGAGTTAAAAAAATAATGGTTGAAAATCATTTTGAAAAGTGTCTAGCTGGACTTGCTGTTGTTTTTTTTAACATGACACCGTTGAATTTATTTTCAAAACGTCAATTTTTGTTCAATAATGCAGAGAATAATATTATCGACGCATATGGCACAATATGGCGGACCAAATGGTAGCCAATCTTATCGTGCCATATGCGTCGATAATATTGTTGTCTGCATTATTGAACAAAAAATTGACGTTTAGAAATAAATTTAACAATGTCATGTTAAAAAATCTGATGTGGCCAACATAATACCTTCCGTCAATCCCGTGTATTATGTATAAATTCCATATATAAATTTTCTTGCAAAAGATTCTAAATTTCCAGTAAAATTATTTCATAACAAACTGACATTTTCTTCTTCTTCTTTAGCTTTTAGGGGTCGCTATTTTTAATTTTCTTCTTCCATTTATTTCTGTTTTGCGTGTCGCTCTCTTTCAGTTCCTTTTCTCTTAAGTCTTCCGCAATACAGTCCTTCCATCTTATCTTTCGTCTTCCTCTGATTCTTCTATTACTAAGCTATTCATTCTTCTTCCAATATATTCTTCATCTCTCCTCATGACATGTTCAAAGCAATGATCGTCTCTCTTGTATCTTTCTAGAAACTTCTAACACTAGAGGTATTTCCCTTATTCTTTCATTCCTTAGCGTATCTTTCCGTGTATTCCCCAACATCTATTTCAATATCCTCATCTCTGCCTCATTCATTTACTTTTCATTGATATATCTGTCAATTTGAATTATTTGAATATATTAGCAGTTTCCATGGCTGATTTATGAAATTTAATATCTTTATAATTCTTTAACTCTATATCTATTGAATATGAAGTATAAAATGCAATAAAATCGTATAGAGAATAATATATTCTTTAAGTTATAATAACGTTAAATGTCAATAAATGATATTTAACTGCGTTTTTTTTTAAGAAAAACTATTAAAATCTTCAAATGTGGATATTTCCGGTTGACCAATTATAACCAAAATCTAATACCTCTTCTTCTGGATGTAAACTTGAGAAATACGAAAAAAATATAATTTTTGGAATCGTGGTATTGAAGTTATGCGATCCGAAACTTTCGTCACATACACAGACATCATCGTAAAAATGGTAAAATCGTATTATATGGACCCTAAAACGTGCTTATTCACTAAAAACTCATCATTGAATTTTTTGACCAAAGACAATACCTTCCTTACCTGAAGGTGACGAAAGGTAAAAAACAACACTTTTCAAAATGGTTTTCAACCATTACTTTTTCAATCCCACCCAATTTTAAAAGTTTAACAGAAAAACAAATTGCAGTAAAACTATCAAACGAAAAATTTAACCTCAAAATCTCACCTTACCATTGTTGTAAAATATTGTACGCATGCGCGACGACGTAAATTTATAAATTGATTCTAACGTAAATGTTGCGTAAACAGAGGTCAATCTATAAATCAGGCTTAAGGCATAGGTTTTCTCGTATCCCAGTTCGTAAGCTATATGATCTAAGTGTGTTATATTTGCCGTCAAATAAGTATGGACTGATGTTCAACTTTTTCCATTCTCCGCACCCTGTCTCTTCCCGTGCGGTGTTGCCGCTTTTCATCACTTAGCATTTTCAGCATTGCCCCTTAATTGGCACTAGTGTAGAAATTTCCAGTTCATACTTATTTGACGGCAACTATAATCATAGGTACTTACTTTATATTAGAAATTCGTGACAGATGAATATTATTGTCATTGATTGATAAATATTTTCATGTTATTTTTAAAAATGCTCGAATAGTTAACGACAGTACAGCAGTTTTGATCATTCTTATACAATCTAAGTAGTGAATAAATGCAGAATAGTAACCAAAAACTTACTTATTGATTTATGAAAATATAGGTTATAAAAAATAATTTGTTTTAAAATTAAATATATAAAAACATTAATTTTCACGTTTAATATAAATATAGCAAATTATAACTTTTCAATAAAAGGTTAATAAATAGTATCGCTTATCAACAAACAATTTAAATACATTAACCTTTTGTTTATTAGGGGGACCAGAACCATGGAAGTGCCGGAAGATATTTTAGAAGTATTGAAGTGCAGCAAGTGTGAGGGTTTGCTGTCCCGCAGCCCCGTATATCTGTGTACGGATGGCAAGGGTTTGTGCAACATATGCTACTCAGATGTGCCTTCGCCATCCATGCTAGCCACTAGAAACACACACTACGAGGCAGTCGCGAAACTCCTGCTCTTTCCCTGCAAGAACCTGGATGAGGGCTGCAAGGTGAAAGTCCCATTCAACAACCTTGCTGAGCACGAGGAGGTGTGCCCACAAAAAAAGTATGTGTGTCCAATTCGTGGATCTTCTGCCTGTGACTGGTCGGGCACTGCCGCTCAGATCCTAGAGCATTGCCAACAACAACATCCGGATAGAGTACTGGACAATCCAACTACATTCACCCACCACATTACCAAGTCCAGCTCACATACTTACCTACTTCGAGCATTCCAACTACTCTTTCTTCTTTTCACGAAAGTGTGCGTGAAATCTGGGAAAATCTATTACTCAATTAGGTATTTAGGAAGCAGTAGTGAAGTAAAGAATTTCAAATATACAGTAAATATAACTCGAGGTGATGAAACAGTAATAAAGAAAGGACAAGTTGCGCCGCAAGGGTGTTTAGCAATTCAAGAGGATTCATCACTGATTTTAAACATAAACTCTTTGCTCAGTATATTTGAAGGATTTAATGACACTATGTTTAATGTCATACTAGAACGGATAGTGATAGGAGAAAAATGTTCCAAATGCGATGTTTTGTTGGCTGTAAAGGATTATCGTGATTCGGAAGGTTGGAAATGTGAGCACTGCATGCCTAAGAAAATACTATGCAAACATAATAATAAAGGATGTACATATAAAGTATTTCCATTCAAATGTATACCACATCAAAACTATTTTTGTAATTATGCGAACTATTGTCACAATTGTGAAAAAACTGTAAATGATCAAATTTTAATACATTATGAGAAAGAGCATTTTAAGTGTTTGAGTGGTTCCATATGGCGGGCACGAGAAAGAAAAACAACGAGATATATTCTTCAGTCAGATGCAGGGACAAGTATATGTGTATATCAGTGGACAAATTTATTTTTTAATTTAAGTTTACGTACTTCATTGCCACATGATCAGCTAATCAACTACCGTTGCATCGTAAAAGTAACACAGGTAGCTACAGGACAAACACGCACATATAATCCTAATCCTGTGTATGATAATGAACATGACTGGTTTGTCCAAGTTACGAAAACAGAATTTTCTAATTGGAGTGACATATTTGATATTAGCGTTTCTCTTACAAAAATAAAATGACAATTATTTATCACAAATTATAAGAAATATAATGTAATTCTGTATTATTACTTGTAGTAGCTACTTTTTTAATATTGCAATCTGTAACAAATTAATATAAATTTTAATAAACATATTTTAATTTTTGTAATATTTCACTGTAGAATATCAGAATTTAATTGTTACGCCTCTATTCAAACCATTTTTTATAAACTAGGTAAGAATATCGGAATGGAGGATTAATTTCTATCTTTCCTAATTTTAAAATTGTTTGTCAGTTCCTGTTGCCAACGCTTCAGCAGAGCAATCGTTCAATGTCCTTAGAAGAATTAAAAATAATATTTAAGAAATTATTTGTACAAATTATTTATTAATTTGCCAGGATTTATAAGGACAGGATGTTTTATTCATTTTTAGAACAAAAGAATTTAGACTTGTTACATTCATTGAAAAACGAAAATTTTATGTAATAAGCAAAATGAGACAATTTTCAACACAGGTTCCCATTTAAAAAACTATAAGTTTGTGTTATATCTCAAGAATTATAACGTTTTGAAATTAATCCATTTTATTTCAATCAGAAAACGATACAAAAATTTTGTATACAATTTTACCGCTCGCCAAGAGAGGTATTGGATTCATGCTAAAAATCACATACCCAGGTTTTAGTGAATAAGCACGTTTTAAGGTCCCTCGATTCCGATTATAACATTTTTATGATGATGTCTATGTGTGTATGTATGTGTGGGGGGAGGGGGGTTGTTGGAGATACGATTTCTCAAATTCTATAAGATTAAAGACCTATGTAATTACGGATTCCTCAATTTAACAGTAATGGGAAGAGTTGAATAGGTTCTGCTAACAATTGGATAACCGGAAGTAGTAGTATTTTAACAAAAATCTTGAAAATTTATGTTATTACAAATATTAAAAAACAAATTTCTCTATTCGACACATTTAAAAAATATATATCTTCTATAGCTTTAATCTATAAAATAATCTGTTGTAATAAATCTCACAGCCATGGGCGTCCACAGAAATTTATCTAAGGGGGGGCAAAATTTTAATTGTAGAAGATAAAATGAGTTATTTTTCATTTTATATATAATTAATGACTCCACCTTCCCTCGGGTAGGGTCACAGTGTACGAAAATTCATATATCACTATATTCACATATCAATTTATAAAACATCGTATTGGATAAAAATCAAAAAAATTAACATCGCCTTATTCAAATAACGACTTATGCGTTTTTCGAATATTCGAATCTCGGAAAAAATTATACTGTCTTTATACAATTCTCGACTTGTACAAATCTCTACCACTATGAAGTCGGTTGCGCATTGATTTATTCATTTCTGGTTTGTTCACTACCGCTTCATTCCGGTACTGTTTAGTAATATTTGATTTTATAATTATATTTGAATTACAAACAAATGAAAATGTTAATATAATTGAGGTTACAATATTTAAAAATGATCAAAAACATATTTTATATATGCCAAATAAATTTATCTATTCACAAATTATGTGTGCATATTTTTGATATAAATTTAGCACATATTTCTTCGTTAATAATACTAATCTAATATTAAAACCATTTAATTGAAGGTATATAAAAACAATAAACATTTTATAATATAAATATAGAAAGGCCATGAAAGGGCTAAATGTGAAACATTTATGAAGATAAAATGAAATGTATGGGAAAAATAAAATCACCTTTCAAATAAAATAAATATATTAGTTATTATGAAACATGTACCTACCATAAGCAGTAATACAGACATATGATACGATTGTACAATCTTTACATTTCTCTGTATAATAATAAATGATTTACTTTTTTTATGAAAATAAATAAACAAATTACTTATACTAGTATATTAAAAGAATAACAATGTACCGAATATTGTATGTTACCTTATCATTTACTAAATTATGTGTACGTAGATTACAAATCAAAAATAGTTCATATTGTAATAAAACTGAGTTGTTTAAAATTTATTTATGTTATTAATATTATGCATATATACGATATTAATGTAAAATAAAATGGAATTGACGAGATGTATTATATTGGCAACAACAGACTGAAAATCCTATTCATTTTTTCCACAGCTGCTCTTCTTTTCCTAAAATGCAATATGGGACAAACAATCTCTGGTTAAATTTTTAACTGCCAGTTAAAAAAAACACAGTTGAAACGAAATGAACCGTCAAATGACAAATTGATCATTGCTGTCAATAATCCGATTGTAAAACTGGCACTAAGTTGATACAAATGTTAATGAAATAATCAGAGTAACTCTTTTGTTTATAAACATGTATTTAGTGAAACTTAGGTCCGGTTTTATAAAAATCCATTATAGTTTTATATTAATGATTTTAATTTAATACAAACGATATTTCTGACTACATAAGATAATCTATAGGTTAGTTAAATAAATTATTGTAAATTTCACCTTATTATACGTCAATAAATAAAATACATATCAAAGTATATTGTACAAACCAAATTAAAGTAAAATAAGTTGTGTTGTGGAGCTAAAAGAAAACTCAAACCTTGTTTATAAAAATCTGATGTGGCCAGCACAATACCTTCCGTCAATCCTGTGTATTATGTATAAATTCCATACATAAATTTTCTTGCAAAAGATTCTACATTTCCAGTAAAATTATTTCATAAACAAACTATGCAAATTGCACTGACATATTCTTCTTCTTTAGCTTTTCCAATTCGTTACGAGTTGCTATTTTTTATTCTTCCACTCATTTCTGTTTTGCGTGTCGTTCTCATTCAGTTCCTTTTCTCTCAAGTCTTCCGCAATACAGTCCTTCCATCTTATCTTTATGAAAACTACGCAAACGACATTACTGAATTTGTCAGAATGGGCGGAGCAAAAATCTGAATTCATACAATTCGTAGATGACCTTGATCGGACATCTTTCAAAAATTACATCGTTTTTTCATGGTAGAATATATTTTTTATGTATGAAATATTATAATATATGCTCCTTAAACATTTATATATAGCGTTACTATATATTTCAAGAAAATCCCTGAAAAACTACTTGCAAAAATATTGATTTTTCGTACATGGAACCTTAATTTAGGGATTAATTTACAAGTCAGGAACAGTAACATTCTAGGGATTTGAAGAGTTATATAATACATAGGTATCAATTACTTGTAATTATTTTAATTGTTATTGTGTATTTGAGTATTTAATTATATAGTTATTTAATGCCTAAAGATTAATTTTGCGAGTTTAGTTGTAGTTCTAGTGTCAAGTGTGTGCGTGCGTGGTGTGTTTGTGTACTGCGACGTTGAGGACGACTTCCTGGTGCTTGGAGAGAACTTCGGGACACCTGCAGGACTTGGAGTTTACATAGAGATTTTATTTATTCAAGGTAAGATTTTATTATTTTTGAAATTTTTTACTCTAACAAATTTTTGACCGTTTTTTTTATTGCTCTTTTTAGCTTTCATAGTCTACTTACTGCCCTTCAAGGCCCCCCTGTTAACCCAGAGGTTCCATCGCCCCCTGGATCCATACAGCGCCCAAGTGCAGATGTAGTGCCGGGATTATGCTAGCTTACAGGATATGGAGAGGATTTCCCTGGAAATATTACACCCTACCTATCCCCCAAAACAACCCCTAATTTGTATTTTTAACCCTTGCATCTTTAACTATAAGGTTTATTAATAAATAAACAAATCCTTCCCAAAAATTATCATTTATTTCATTTTCATTACAATAATAGTATATTATTAACCAAGGTAGGGAAGACTATCATTATTGACCTAGCGTCAAGATTGTATCCCGAGCTGAAAGTGAGGGATATAAGACGCTGGTCAATAATGGTCTTCCCTACCAAGGTAAATATACTATTTTATTCACTACTAGCACTTACATATTTTTTAGTTCATGATATTTAAATTGATAATAACGAAGCATATTGAAATGAACATTTGTTTTGTAATATTTCAAAATCAAAGCAGGTCTCATTTGTTTTTTTTTGAACGTTTGACGTTTCTTCAGTTTGAATCTTGTGTGAATCAATTTTTACCATTAATTATGAATAGTGAAAGTGACATTAACTGCACTCCTCCAAAATTAAGGCAGCAGGCTGAAAATGTATATAATATATTACTGCCAGAAAAATCAAAAAGTAAATATATGAATTTATTCAACATAACCCTATTATTTTACAATGTCACCAACGTTACTTGATTCCAGTGTTGCCAACATACATCTATGTATTCCTATATCTCTATGTTTGACAATTTGGTTTCTGAGAAATTCAGTCTTATTGTGAATTTATAGTATTATAGACCAAGTTTACTGTATAATAATATACACTTTTTTAATTTATTATATGGTTTTGGAAGTATAAAAGTTACTGTCAATATTGACATTTAACAGAGGTCGGTAATGATTACCGACCTTGGTAGGTAATTATCGGTAACCTTGGTTACAATGTACAGGTAGGAAAAAACAATTTCGCTTGTCAAATAAAAGTAATTAATTGCGGTTGCTTAATGCTTAGGCTAGTAGTGAATAAAAACATTTATGAATCAGTATACAGGCTTATGTTTCATAATTATGCATACATATATTACAATACGTAGGAAAAAAGTTAATATCTTTTAAATTTAGGAAAAAGCGTTCATATTAAAGAAAACGTAAGGCTGTTTATGATGGATTCAATATAATTTTACACAAATATCTTAAATTAACTAATTTTACAAAATAATCTTCAAATTCAAATATCAGCTGGTCCATTTTAAAGTTCCTATCCTCATTTCATATAAGAAAATAGCATTACATAACTAATTTAAATTTGTAAAACTAAACTTTATCAATAATATATATTTTTATTAAGGCCTGAATATTAAAAATTGCAACAAACATTCCAACGATCACGCACGCATGCGTCGGCGTCGACTGGGTAAAATGGCTGAAGTGAATGTCATTCGTGTAGCGTATAATTTTTGTTTCGTGTTTGCAAGTGTATTTCATTATTTTATTTACTTTGTGGTGTGTTTTAAACAAATTCAAATGACAATGGAGCAGTAGAACTAAAGGTCCAGCTGATTTTTGCGAGGTAAATTGTTAAGTTTTGCTATATAATTGTGTTGGATTGTAATCGCATCATATTTGGTTCGTACCCATAAAAATAATAAATTGAACTTCTGTATCAAAAGTATATTCCAGAAGGGAAAACAATGTTTTAAAATTAGTTTTCCGAATATAAAACTTTAAATTACATCATAAACCAACCTTATAGATACAAATCATACATGAGTAAAAAAATTATGCATTCCAGAACAAGTAGGCATGTTTAAAATTAAAATAAAGCTGATTATTCTTGATACAATGGTTTTCAGCTTTATCGTTATTTTAAAACTACATTTTCTCGTTTGAAAACAATACAAACAATGACGTGACAGTCGAATTAAGGGGTGATGCTTAAAATTTGAGACTAGTTTTGAATAACCACAAAAACACGTAGTTAAATACAAACCGTTTACCTAAATTTTTAAAGCTATACTTGTGGTTCATTATGAGGAATAAACACAATTACAAACTAATTCCAGTTCGCCAAACGAGGTCCAATTTTTTTTTTTTGATACGCCCTCAACCATCTTTTGTACAAAGATCAACTTTTATGATAAAATACTTAATGCGATTCTGTAGCTCGGTCGGTCTCAATTTTTGTTTGTCAACCTTTTATGTAAATCATTCTCGTAAGTATTAACCAAAAATATTTCCCATTGGGCACAATTCGGACACACAAGGTGGGTTATTGTAGTTTGCAATAAAAATGACGTTTTCAACGACAAATACACTTGCCACAGATTTAGCTTAATGTGGATGAACTTAACTCTGCCCAAATTTAAATAATTGTTGCTAACATGATTTTAATAAAAGGGATAAGCCTTTGCTTAATGCTTTTAAAAAAACATACTGGTTGATTTCCATGAAAGACAAAAAATGGTTGAGAGATCCAATGTAAAACCCTGCATTTGCATTTTTATCAGTTCTTAAATGTAAAATAACTTTCATCATTCAAAATTAAACATTTTCCAGATTTTTTTCGGGCAGTTGCGAACATCTTGAACATATTTTTAGCTTTTGATCCTCAATTCTTTCGAGGATGGCAATCCTTCTTTGTGTATCTAATGTTGCATTTATTTCTTAGTGACAATATGAGACACGGTCCAGTTAAATATTTAGCCAGTATTCTCGTTGAGATTCTAGATTTGTTGTTAAGTTGTTCATTCAGTCGACGGTTGTTGGCTTTCGTCATTTTTGTGGCTTTTCTACCAAACCCTGACTTGGATTTTGAATAAATCCTTCTCAACGTATAATGTAGCAATATATAGTTAGCTTTTGGTACATTTTCTTTTAAAAAATGCTATAAATTTATTTCCTACAAAACTTGTACATATGTTCAATTACTAGTTCGCGATTCATGATGATACAATTCTGATACAAACAACTTAGAAAACTCAACTAATAAATGATGAAAAGTAACATAACTGTGTTTCTAAATTTCAAATAAGAACCAATATTTCTAACGCGTAATAGATTTGGTCTTGAAAAATGTCTAGTCTCAAATTTTAGGCATCATCCCTTATATTCATTTCATATACAATTATTAGTTTGAAACATTTTTTAAAGTAGTAGAGATATTTGACAAGCAAAATTCATTCAAATAATAATAATAAAAATATATTTCATATATTGATCTATTATTTAATTCATTTATCATGTATTAACTGTACGTTATTTGCATGTTGTTTAAAAAAGTTTATACATATTAATGTCATTATTATTCATTATTTTTAAGCTGTCAAAACATTCAATTAATAACTTCATACATAAACATATGAAACATGCAATAGAAAATTTGTATCGTGAAAACAGATAATAAAATAAACCAAATTTGACAATAAATCCATGTTCACCGCATTGAAATACTAATAAAGGTTTTCTCTTAGTCTTTTAATTCTCCTACTACAAAATACGTACATTATATGTATGCATATGCTAATTGAAACTACTTGGAAAATACAATTTAACGTGTGATTGCACATATCTGATATTTATTTATTTATAATCAATATTATTCTTGTATCATAATAAACTTTCTCTGCATAATTTCCTATGAAAATGATATAGTTTTTTTTCCTAAGACTTATAGACAAACTCTTATAAGTTCATATATTATAATATATTAAAATACAGATCTATTTTTAATTGTGTGTCATAGTTATAATATCCAAAATATCTCCATGTCGATAAGTCTTAGAAAAAATATTAATAATGCACAAAATGTAATTATTATGTAACATACAACTTGATATACATTTGATGATACATATTTCATTTTATTTATTTCTTAGTTCTAAGTGATATAGTTATTTTGATAGGGACAAAAATGTATTATATAAATGACCAATAAACACAGAAAAACGAATACAATCTATTAATTAAAAATCCTAATTTTTTCATCCCCAAAATTAGAAGTAGTTATGTAATCTGCCAAATACGAACTAGAACAACTAGAACTAGAGCATCGATTTGCGATCAGCAGCATCTGAACGAGTAATCCTGCAAACTGAAGATCCAGGTTCGATTCTCATTACCGGCCGAGAGCAACGGCAAGCGATTCACGGTAGCGTGATTACATAATCGCCGATATGCAGCCTACAGCAAGGCTTCTGGCCGACAAAATCCAAAAATCCTGTAAAATCGACGATTTTAGCGTGTAGCGGCAGAAAAGTAGCATTCTACGGCCGCTACGAGCATTTTAGAGCTCTCAGACGGATTTTCAGCCGATCCCAAGGCATATACTCGACAAAAATCAAATTTGCTGGCTCTAGCAAGACCAAATTTTAAAAATCGCAAAATCGAAAGGCTATAGCAAGACTTGTGCCCACAAAATGCAAATTTCCTGGCTATAGGAATACTTCTGATCATTAAACTTTAAAATTCGTAGAATCCAAAGGCTAAAGTAAGACATTCTCCCACAAAATTCAAAATTCAATCGCCTGGTGGTGGATTCATGAATCCTAGCCTTCCCACCACAGAGTTCAGCCTTATATACAGCTGTTTGTTCAATTTACAGTCATTCAGCGTGAGAGGTGGTGTCGAATCGGACACTCTGCTTCGTAATCTTACGTAATCGAGCTATATACTTGCTTTTGCTGGATTTCTAGCTAGCTGGCTGGATTTCCAGCTAGCTGGCCAGCTTGCCCCCAGAATCCGTGCGCCTAGACCGCAGGCTAGGCACGGGCTGGTGGTTGCTAGCTAGGAAAGGGTGAATATGCTGGGCTGGTTGCTGGGTGCTGGATGCTGGTAGCTAGTAGGCGGGAATCGAATTTGGATCTTTGGTGTGTAGGATTTTGTAGGTCGCCGTTCTGATTGAAAATTGGCGGCCTACAAAATGCTGGCTAGCAAGCGGAATATGAACCTAGATCTTTGGAATGCGATTTTTGATCGGTGTATTGGAATGAAATAGTTTGGTATTTATAACAAGGATTTATTTGTCAGAGATGTGTTACAATAATAATGATATTACCATATATAATACATGAAATACATACATTATTTTAACAATGAATAAATAATTTTTGATTTATGTATTTGTGATACATTACTCATATAAGTCGTTCGCAGTGTCACAAATACAGAAATAATGATATGTGCTCTAATTACGTCCAATTTGAATTTGAAAATGTTACTATACATGAATTCTTTGTCTCATAGATATATGATAAGGAATGAGATATTTTTTAACAATAATATGTAATCCATTTTTTATTAGGAATAAGTTTTATTGCGTCGTTTCGTAACATATTAAGATATACATTTTAGTGATACAGTTTTGCGAAATATTTATATATGAATCTAACTAGATAAGTGTATTCAATATATGAGATGTATATACAATCAGAAAAATATAGAAATGTCACGTATATCATATATAATTTTAATGTGTGTGCAATAATACATTATCAACAATGCAATTACGAATACAAACACACACATATATGTATTTTTATAAATGATTTTGCTATCTTATTGTAATTAAAAGTATATATTTTTCTCGCAAGATGAAAGATAGTTTTTCTTTTAAATATGACAATATATGAGTGTTTGTCTACAGCGTAAAGTCTGTAGAATAATTAACAATTATATGAACTATATTATACATTTATTTATTATGTGTTTGTATTTAATATAATCAATGGTGAGTTATAATTTTTTTAACGTAGTATAGCTAGTGACGATTAATTGACAGGGTACCGTTCTACTTTGTCGCTCAACTTATGCAAAGAAAATATGCCCTCACGTAGCTCCTATAGCTATAGCGCACCACTGAATATAATGATTGTATAGTAGAATAGTATGAAGAAGTATTAACACTTGCTTTTTTCTCTATGATTTTATTAAGATAAATTATTCTATGTATATGAATAATTTTCTAAGTGTATAAAGTACTAGTATACTATACTTGCCGTCAAATAAGTATGGACTGGACATTTTATACTGTTGCCAATTCAGTGGTCATATTGAAAATGTTAAGTTATGAAGAAGCGGCAACGCCGAAGGGTGCAGACAAGGGAAAAAGTTGAGCATCAGTCCATAATTATTTGACGGCGACTATAATGATAAATAGTGTGACAGTGTATGTACCTATTGTTTCTTAACGATAACATGATTTTCTTTCTAAGTGAAACAATATAATTTTTTCTACATCCATTTTAAAAGTAGACTTCTCAAGCTGTCAGTTTAGAGCAGAAAATTCATATTGAAGTTGATAGAACAACTTGTAGTTTTTCTGGTTAAAATAGGAATTTAATTTTTTATCTATAGGATAAATGAAAAAAGAAATTATTCCTAGTAAGATTTGAAACCAAAGTGTTTTTTTTCTCTTTCTCAATGGACGTAGAAAAAAAGTATATATATCATGCGTCATGAGCGTAACATAACATTTATATGTGGAATAACATTAATATATTACGGCCGTATTTTAAAAAATGAATATTTTACATACATTTTATATATTTATAGGCCTAAAGGACCATAATTTTATTTATAATTTAATTCAAATTTAAGCAGCCATGGTGTCAATGTTGCCACCAGTTGAGAACAAAAATTCTGGCGTGTCGGTAATATAGAACATAGTAGTTCAAGCATTTTGGCGCTGATGTTATACCCAATGTTACGCAGGTTAGATAATACATTTTATCCTTAATTGTAGCCGTCAAACTTATATTTTCATTAAAATATAAACACTTCAGACTGATTTTAAGTATAAATAAATGATTTGTAGTAAATTTTATATGTTTCCTGTAAATTTCAGCCAGATTCATGACCAAATAAAAGTTTTAATGTTTTGACAGAAGGAGAAACGGGATGAATCGCATCTTTAGAAATATTTAAATTGAAGTTATTCCAGACTATTTTAAGCGGAGTAAATGTATATTTTAAACTCCGTAGAATTCAAATTTTCATACCACAAATCTATTGCGAATTGCTGAAAAGATATCAGTCATGTTTGTTTAAAATGTAGCTAAATTTCTATTGCGTATATAACATGATTAAAATTAACTAACTCAAAAACTAATTGAAATAGCGACTTGTAGTTTTCAAATTTAGATTCAGGGGATTGTTGTACATATATAAGATATATTTCAGGAATTCGAATTGCTGAAAAAATGTCAGTCATGTTTGTTTCAAATATAGCTATATTGCTATTGTCTATATACCATGATTAAAATTAAATAATTGAAAAATTAAGTCAAATAGCGCCTTGCAGTTTTCAAATTTGGATTCATAAATTTCTAATGTGTGCATACTATGATTAAATTTAAATAACTCAAAAACTAAGTGAAATATCGACTTGCGGTTTTCAAATTTGGATTTAGGGGGTTGTTTTATACATATATACATAGTTTCAGAAATTCGAATCACCCGATACGGTTTTAAATTTCTGTAGACATTGTTTAAATAGTATGTATGTTTGTATATATTGTATGTGAATTTCTTATATAAGAATGCATATTCCTTAAATACTGTAGAAACTGTGAAATATATGAAAATGAAAATATATGTATGTGTTGCAATATGACATGAATTGTTTATGTAGCGATTTGTTTTTTCTATATATTAATTTTATATAAGAGTACTTATTGTTTAGGAGAATAAGTTTTATTTATTTATTTACATAAATCTTATAAATAAGTCTTGAAGGACATCAATACATGTTGGGATGTCTTCTGTGTGATGCTCTGCTACAATATGATCATCTCCAACGTTGAAATCAGGATATAGGTATGTCCTTCTGCAACTCACTCACATCCTTCTAAGGCTCGTCCAGGTCTGTAGTTTATTTCTCTGTTACATGTTTCTGTAACAATAACAATAATAATAATATTTGAATTAGCGGTTATAAATAATAGTATGGACTTAAAATTTTTCAATCGTTTGTAATTATTGAAAAATAATAATATGAAAGAAATTGCGAGTAAATATTTATTTATTTATTTATTTATTGATACCGCTCAACAGGATTGAATAAAAATCCCAATTATTGAGGGTTAAAAAAAATACATAATTACAAATGATTATGAACATATACAGAGCGGAAAGAAACAATAATACATATAAATATATGTGTGTATGTACAATTATAGTGATACTGAATTTTTATATAAAGACATTTTAAAGTTGTTGAAGGAATCATTGAAAATATCAAGTTCTATTTTGCATTCACATAGATTAAAAATTCTACAAAGCATTCGAAGTGGGGCACGAAGTTCATAATTGGTTTTTACAAGATTGAGACTAAATGTACATTTCTGTTTACTGATTCTAATTGGTAGTCGTGGAATATTGAAATTTATGAGACCCAAACTTGAAACATCATCGATTATATTATTCACAAGCTTATAAAGATATATGCAGGACAATATATTGCGCCTTGTAGATAAAGATACGAGGTTAAAATCGTCTAATGATGATGTATAACTGTATGCCAATGAATTAAAGGAATGACAAAATTTTAGTGAACAATATTTAACAAACCTTTTTTGTATCCGTTCAATATCATTAACATACTTATTGTATAGTGGATTCCACACTGCAAAACAATATTCAAGTTTGCTTCTGACAAACGAAAAATATAAGGACTTGAGAGTACTCAAATTACGAAAATGTCTTGAATTTCTTAAGATAAATCCTAAATTTCGAAAACTTGTATTAGTAATATACAGAATATGTAAATTAAATTGTAATTTAGGATCAAAAATTACACCCAAATCCTTAATTTCCACGACTTTTTGTAAGGAAGCATTATACATGTAATATGTAAAATTCAATAAACTATTTCTCATTGAAAATGTCATATGTTTACACTTACTAAAATTGAACAATAAATGTGAGGATGAAGACCAATTCAGTAATCTGTCAATATCAGATTGTAATTCTGCCTGATCAGATAAAGAGTTAACAATTTTAAAGATTTTTAAGTCGTCAGCATACAGTAGCGAATTGGAATATTTTAGGCATCTAGTAATGTCGTTTATAAACAAGACAAAAAGTAATGGTCCTAGGCTTGAACCTTGCGGAACACCAGAGGAAGGAACAAAATAATTTGATTTGTAGTTATTATATGATACATATTGTTGACGATTGCTAATATATGATCTAATGAATAAAATCATTTCAGGGCAGAAGTTATATTGTTTACTTAATTTGTATAATAGTACTTCATGATTTACTGTGTCGAATGCTTTTGCGAAATCTGTGTAGATTACATCGACTTGGTTATTTTTATTCAACGCATTAATTGCAAAGTTTGTAAAATTCATAAGATTTGTAGATGTGGATCTACCTTCTATAAAGCCATGTTGATTAGGTGTAATAGCATTCTGTACTGAACGATAAATACATTTATAGATAATCCTTTCAAAACATTTAGAAATATTAGATAGTATAGAAATGGGTCTATAATTAGAAATGTTATGTGCATCACCAGATTTGAAAATAGGACATATGGAGGAAGTTTTTAACATATTTGGAAAAGTATATGTAGAAAGAGAAAGATTAAACAAAATGTATAATGGCTTGATAAATAATTCTTTACAACCTTTGAGAATATAGGCAGGAATATGATCTGGACCTGGTGTACAAGACATTTTTAGGCAATTGATTGAATGCCTAATATCGTCCTCCGTAATTTTGTCAATTTTAAATTGATTAAGATTAAATGGTTCACTACTAATATTTTCGAAGTTAATTGATGTAGATGAGGGTGTATATACAGACTCGAAATAATTAGCAAAAGCCTGAACTATAGTAGGGGTGTCTTTGTACTCGATATTATCTAAATGCATTTCCCCAGGAATACGAGATGACTGTTTTTTATTGTTTAAAAAAGTCCAAAAACATTGGGCATTTTTAGCAATGTTTTCCTCGATATTAATTATATAATTTTTGTGTGCTAGTTTTATGTCATTCTTTACTTTTGTTCGTAATCTTTTAAATGTATTATAATAATATTCAATATTATTTTTTTTATAAAGTTTATGGTACTTACTTTTAAGTTTAATATCCTCTATTATTTCTTTTGTAAACCAGGGTGGATATGGTGATTTTTTCTTCTTAGTGAGTGGGACACATTGTTTAAATATATCATCTAATATATTGTAGAATTTTTTAAAAGCTGAATTGACCTCTTTGTACAGTAATAAAACAGTCCAATCAACTTCATCTAAAAGAGTGTACATTAATTCAAAATTAGCCTTTTTGAAATTATAGGTGTAATTAGTATTGAAAGAAGCATTACTAGGATGATGTTGTTGAGAATTGAAGACGACTGATAGAGTAGGATGATATTTGTCTTCTTTGGTTAAAGGAAAAGGATGACGTGCGACAGTACATTCGACATTAGATACAACAATATCAAGGATTCGTCCATCACTATTAGTGACAAGACTTTTTTGCGAGGCATTCAGAAAATTACAGAAATTTTCCAATCTGGTGATGACATTATTTCTAAACCCATGACTATAATTGTCCATAAGAGAAGTTATATTCAGATCACCTACAATCATGATTTCATCATGTAACATAGAAGGGCTTGATTCTAAACACTCATAAATCATGTTGTACTGCTCTAATGTGACTGGTGGTGGAACATATATAACTACAATAATTAATGTTTTAGTTTTATTAATTTGTACCTTCACGCAAACAATATCAGCAGAGGAGTTAGTATTTATATCAAGATTTATTTTTGATGATTTATACTTGCAATTAACTGCACACAAAACACCACCACCCCGATAATTGAAAAGAATATAAAATATATGTAGTAATATATTTAGTACGTACAATAATATATGAAATTTGTGTATGGTAGTAACACTAAATAATTCTAAATTAGTTCAAATTATTTTCCACACAACATCAGCAATTATTATACAATTATAAAGTATATCTACAGCCGAAATAGTCTTTAGAAATAATGGCCAATAATAGGTACTATTAAGTAGTTCAATAATAAAAAAAAAACTTACTGTGAATAAATTATTTCCATAAGTATAACACCAATAGGTATCCATTAGTCCTTTCCAAGGATCAGGAAGTCGTCCTGGAAGGCACAGTACACGAGCACACCACACACATCTGTTCACTAGCACTGTAACAATAAAACTGACAATGACAGAATTAATCTATATAACAGTTAGGCATTAGATAATAATAAAAAAATGGTAGTCAACATCAAAATTAAGATTAATTATACATTATAATTTATGTCTATGTATTACATAATTCTTTACTCGCCCGTACGATTTTATTAAATTTATATTTATAAAAAGGCCCATGGACTACCCGCGAAATATAATTTATGAACTTTAGGGTTGATAGAAAGAATGCTAGATAAGAAGTTGTACGTTTCAAATATGAATTCAGCATGCATTTCTCTACAAACATGCCAATTTTCAAAGTAGGTGAAATGATGAAAATTTTTCATTTATGCTTATTCAAAGGCAAATGTTTTTCTATAAGAAATTTCCAATTTAGGGCTCAATATTTCTGAAACTAAGCAAGATAGGGACTTGTACGTTTCAAATATGAATTCAGCATGCATTTCTCTACTAATATGCCAATTTTCAAAGTTGGTAAAATGATGAAAAAAAAATCTGTTGTGACCAGCACAATACCTTCCGTCATTCTCGTGTATAATGTATAAATTCCATAATTTTTCTTACAAAAGATTCTAAATTTCCAGTAAAATTATTTCATAAACAAACTATTCAAATTGCACTTGACACTGGCAGCTTCTTCTTCTTTAGCTTTTCCCATTCGTTAGGGGTCGCTATTTTTGCATGTCGTTCTCATTCAGTTCATTTTCTCTCAAATCTTCCGCAATACAGTCCTTCCAATCCTTCCATCTTATCTTTGGTCTTCCTCTGTATCTTTAACGTCCTATTACTAAACTATTCATTCTTGTTCCAATATAATTCTTCATTTCTCCTCATGACATGTTCAAACCAATGTAATCGTCTTTCTTGTATCTTTCTAAAAATTTGTAACACTAGAGTTATTTTCTTACCGTATCTTTCCGTGTATTCCCCAATATCTACTTCAACATCCTCATATCTGCCACATTAATTTACTTTTTATTGATACTGACATCTGTCAATTTGAATAATATGAATATATTACTAGTTCCCAAGTTTGGCATAGCTGGCTGAATTATAAAAATTAATTTCTTTAAAATTCTTTAACTCTGTATCTATTGAATATGAAGTATAAATTGTAATCAAATCGTATAGAGAATAATATATTCTTTAAGTTATAATAACGTTAAATGTCAATAAATCAAATTTAACTGTTAAATCTTTAAATGAGACTACTTCCGGTTGACCAATTATAACCAAAATCTAATCAGTTGTTCTTCTGGATGTTAAACTTGAGGAATACGAAAAAATTATAATTTTTGGAATCGTGGTATTGAAGTTATGGAATCCGGAACTTTTGTCACACACACACAGACACACGGACACACAGTCACACAGACACACATACATACAGACATCGTAAAAATGGTAAAATCGTATTATATGGACCCTAAAACGTGCTTATTCAGTAAAAACTCATCATTGAATTTTTTGACCAAAGACAATACCTTCCTTACCTAAAGGTGACGGGCGGTAAAAATCATTTATGCTTGTTCAAAGACAAATGTTTTTCTATAAGCAATTTCCAATTTAGGGCTCAATATTTTTAAAACTAAGCAAGATAGGGACTTGTACATTTCAAATATGAATTCTGCATGCATTTCTCTACTAATATGCCAATTTTCAAAATTGGTAATATGATGAAAAATTTTCATTTATGATTGTTCAAAGACAAATGTTTTTCTGTAAGAAATTTCCAATTTAGGGTCAATATTTCTAATATGAATTCAGTATGCATTTCTGTACTAATATGCCAATTTTCAAAGTTGGTGAAATGATGAAAATATTTTATTTATGCTTGTTCAAAGACAAATGTTTTTCTATAAGAAATTTCCAATTTAGGGCTGAATATTTCTGAAACTAAGCAAGATAGGGACTTGTACGTTTCAAATATGAATTCAGCATGCATTTCTCTACAAACATGCCAATTTTCCAAGTTGGAGAAAAAAATGATGAAAATTTTTCATTTATGCTTGTCAAAGACAAATATTTTTCTATAAGAAATTACAAATTTAGGGCTTAATATTTCTTAAACTAAGCAAGATAGGGACTTGTACGTTTCAAATATAAATTCAGCATGTATTTCTCTACAAACATGCCAATTTTCAAAGTAGGTGATATGATGAAAATATTTTATTTATGCTTGTTCAAAGACAAATGTTTTTCTATAAGAAATTTCAACTTCAGGGTTCGATATCTCTGAAACTAAGAAAGATACGAACTTGTACGTTTCAAATTTGAATTGAGCATGCATCTCTATATAAATAAACAGTCTTAAAATAGATGAAATGTTGACATACTTTTTTATAGGATATTTCAACCTTAGATATTAAATATAGACAAGTGGTTTTATTAATACAGATAAACACAAATAGCAGATACAATAAATAAGTTATTACATTAATAATTTTATTAATAAATCTTATTTTTTGTTACAGATGATCCCGTTTTCGAAGTTCCAGTGGTCAGAGATGCAGACATCGCGACTTGAAAGACCCGTTCGTGTGTCTGGAGTATCCTGGGGCTTCTCTCCGTACCTGGTGGATTTCATCCCGTTGCCAGCATCAGGAAACCATCCCCTTCTTATCGTGAAGACTTGAACCGGTTCGCCTGATCTCTGTAAAATATAAATGTGAGTTAATCGCCTCTGGAGAATTTCAGATTTTTAAATTCATATCTCGGAAATGGTTCGAGATAGAGAAAAAATGTATAGGACCTTTTTTGTAGTAAATCGAATTCTAGGAAAGATATATATTTAAATTTTTAATATACAATGTCACAGTTCCAAGTTACGACGGTTTTAAAGGGTTTTTAATGCCCACACCCTTAATTTGGGGTAATATCGAAAAATGTTTAATAAACAATCTACATAACTTAAAATTCTCTACAACTTTTGTCATATAAAATTTTCTTCTAGAATTGATGGTCTAGCCGGAAATGACATTACACCTTAAATAGGGTAGAGATACAAAGTTGTCGTATTTTTTTTTTATTCTACGTAATTTTTTACATACGTGTCTAAAATTTAGTAATTTAATATTTATAAATATAGGTCCTATGATTTTTTAAAGTTTCGAATTATTTCAATTTTAGTACTTACCTTCTTGTAATGGCAATGATTGGCGAATTTTCTCAACATATCGCCCGCTAGTACTTCATCGCTGAACTGTATTGTCTTTGGCGGTTTACACTTGAATACACTTTCAAGTAATCATTACACAACACTCGCACTATTTAAATTAACAATTGCAGCACTTAATAAAACAAATTTAAAAATATCCAGTAATAATGAACTAATAAATATAGGTTTAGCGTAAATTTTAATACCCTTATTTATATCGCGAACTATAAATTGAATAAGAGAGTGATTGTAATAAAAACTACTAATTTTTTCGGTTCCTCTCAACACTACATAATCGCAATACACGATTATTCACAAGCACCCCATGTTCACTTCACCAAAGCCAGAAAGGAACTGAGGTCTCCCTTATAAAAATATAATATTAATATTATAACGTAACAACTAACACTAATTAAGTGTTAATTGATGGTTTATTATACTTTGGTGCTCAAAATAAACAACGTTTATGTTTGTTTTCAGATCCCCCTAACCCCCCTTCCCCTCGCGTTCTACACCCAGCGATAGGATACGGCAACTACAACACTGGATGAAGATAATAGATGATTTTTATGAGAATAAATAAACAAAATAGCTTTTTATTTACCTTTTCTATGTAATAACAAAAGAGACAGGGAAATATCCTAATATTTAATGATTTTTTTCGAATTTTCCTATCCTATCCTTTAGTATTAAGTTCTCTATGTACGAAAATAACCATCCGATAGGAATCCGCTCTTTTATAAAGAGCTAAGGGCTTATTTGAGCCCTTAGGGAAAATCCGACCACGGATTTCAATTTTGCAGATCCAAATAAGTTTAACAACACTTGTCCGGTCTTTCTAGCCCTTTTAGATCAGGAATTAGGCTAGGCCCTTCGCCGCACTTGAAGCGCAAATATATTGTGAACCAAAGGGTTTTCATCAATTCTGTGCAATCCAATGGAAAGCGTGGGTTCAAAACTTTCCGCTACGCTATTTTCCGGCCTTTTAACCCTTTTAATTAACGAATTTAAGCGTTAAACCCTTCGTAAAACTTTAACGGTCCGTATCTCGGAAACTATTAGGGATAGAAGGGCGAAACAAATTCTATTGTACTAATTTCGACCCGCAGATTACGAATCTGAAGTCATATTTTACCTTAAGGGCTTATTTAAAGGGCGAAGGGCTTAAAACGGCCCTTAGAAAAAACTGACCTTGGAATCGTGTACTGCGGGTCGAAATTAGCCTAATAAAATTTGTCCCGCCCTTCTAGCCCTTTTAATAACGGAGTTAGCGCACGCCCTTCGCCATAAACTTGAGGGCTAAGAATGTTGTAAACTGAAGGGTTTTCAACAATTCTGTGCAGGCCAATCGAAAGGGCATGTTCAAATACCTCAGATACGCTATTTTCCATCCCTTTAGCCCTTCAAATATATGAATTATAGCTAGGACCCTTTGGAAAACTTTAAGGGCTCGTATCTCGGAAACGGCTGGGTTTTCAGCGATATCCTTGAAATTTCGCGTTCC
Source organism: Harpalus rufipes (assembly GCA_951394225.1). Classification (NCBI taxonomy): domain Eukaryota; kingdom Metazoa; phylum Arthropoda; class Insecta; order Coleoptera; family Carabidae; genus Harpalus; species Harpalus rufipes. Next base: position 11,621,703 of record OX596280.1, read on the forward strand.
TTTAGCATCCTTTGAAATGTCGGGGTCGTAGAACAACATATTTAAGTTTCAAGGGCGTAGGGCCAAGGGTTTCAAAATCGCCTAATTGAAATTTGACAGCTTGTGTTTTTAAAAAAGTTGAACAAATTTTATAACATTTATTAATATGCATAATAGAGTTCTCATACTTTCCTGTCGTCCCAATGAAACCGAATCAACTGTACATAATTCCCTGTCTCTTTGTTGTGGTATTTTCAATGAATAAGGGGTTGTTAAATAAAAACTTGTATTAGTTTAAGATATTTTTATTGTTTATTTGTAATACATTCTTGTCTTTATTATGTTCATAGCTTAAATTGTATTTTTTATTCTTATTCTTTGTATTTTATAAATAAATATACTTACCCTTGTCCTGAAAAATTAGAAATAGGGATGTTTAAATAATAGTTTGTGTAAATTTTACTTGTATTTATTGTTTTTTATATCTTACATTGTTGTATTTCATGTAAACTACCCTAATGTACAATATATAAATAAATATACTTACCCTTGTCCTGAAAAATTAAAAATAGGGATGTTTAAATAATAGTTTGTGTAAATTTTACTTGTATTTATTGTTTTTTGTATCTTACATTGTTGTATATTATGTAAACTACCCTAATCTACAATATTTTATGCAATAAAATATAAATTAAAATTCAATTTGTCTATTTTTTAAATTCCTTCTAGTTAGGGGATGAATTCTTTAAAATTTTCAGTGTCTATACGTATATAGTTCTTAAGACGGCCGCCAGGGGGCAGCACCTGTCGGAAAACACTACCCTTAAAAATGTAGGTAAGTAAAAATAATGCTTTTTATACATACGTACATACAGGATTCGAAATAGTATGGAAAATGGCCGCTAGGGGGCAGCACAGATCATGAAAACGAAGAGAAAATACTTGCAAAAAATCTAAGGGGCAATTTTCAGTTGCAACATTTATCGACAGGGACTTAGAAAAAAATCATTTTACAGGTAGCAGAAGCAGGTACATGGATGCTAACTCTAAGCCCGTATTCAAAATAGACATAAAATCCCATATTTAACTAGTCTAATCTCTAAAGGCTATTGAAAATTGTGTATGTACGTCGTTATGTACACAAAAAAAATAATTTTTTAGTCGGATTTACTCTTTTTCAACAGGTGCTGCCAACTGGTGGCCGTTTTAAAAACTACATACGTGTAGGGACAGAAAAAAAATCAATTTTTCAATAATATAAAAATATATTTGTAGTTTAAGAAATTACACTTTATCTCATAAAAATCAAAGTTTATTGGCATTATTATTACAAAGGACTGTTTGACAATCATAAATAGTTAATAGATTTGTTAACAAATTTAGTAACAATTATAAACAGAAATAGAACAAATGAATAGTAAAAGATTGAAAGTTTAAAAATTCTGTTCATAATTATTTAAAACTAAATTTATTAACAAATCTATTAACAATTTATAAAAATGTCACACAGGGTTTAGTTATAAAACTAAAACATTTGTTACCCCTTTAAATTGTCATTATTATGGGGTTATATTATTTGTTGCCAATTATTTTGTATCTTTATTCTGCAAATAAAAGTTTAACCGGAAGATTTAACTTTTATTTACAAAATAAAGATGCAAAATAATTAACAACAAATAATATAAACCCATAATAATTTTATTTGGTAACAAACATTTTAGTTTTATAACTGATACGAAACTCCAAGTTAATATTATATATTTTTTGGACAAAAACCGCCCAAATATATAATATAATTAAAGTTCCGTTTACAATACTTATGGACTAATTTAACAAATTAAAATTTTGGATCCCCAAATAAGATAACTTGTTCCCATTGTTAAAGGTACAAGATTTTTTTATTTGGTTTAAGATCGTTTGCGAACCTTTATATTATATATACAATATATAATATTTATTAATATAAAGCTTCGTTTACAATAAATACTTAAAAATCTAACTTTGCCCTGATCGCGTCAAAATACTTAAGAATAATTACAATTTTTACTAAAACTACCGAACATTAAAACTAATGTGACGGGTTTAAATTAAAATAAACAGAATTAAAAGATTGTTTTATTCGTACGTACATTTTAAAAAAGTCATTATGAAGAGGAATCCATGGAGACGCAACCCAATCGGCACTGCAATCTCGGCGGCGGAGGAATTATTTTAATTTATAACTATCTTAAAACTATAACTGAAATGCTTTATTTAATAAATGGTATATATATATATATATATATATATATATATATATATATATATATATATATATATATATAGGGAGACACCACCCTCATGCCAAACCCACGCTCCCCATATATATATATATATATATATATATACATCTCTCTATCAATTTGACTTCCGTACATAGAAACATGCATTTGGCGTCTATGGGAAATACTGGTCCTAGGCGTCTACTTCTTCGAGTATATAGAATGTTTCACCCCACCTAATAATGTGAGCATAAGGATATTTCGAAAAATTCGTATTTAAAGAAAACAATATACACGTATATTTGACTTCCGTACTTTATACGGGTTTTTGCCGTCCCGCGTATATTTTTGTACGTATTACTGACAATTTGGCGTCCAAAATTAATATACGTTTACAAAAAGCTATCAATCGGGCATCCTGCACTGTTGCCAAATATTATGTACTGTAGCACTAACATGGAATACGAACATAATCGTCTAACATGGGATCATAATTTTTTTTAAATTATATTTTTTACTAATATTTTGAAAACTATTTGTTTAAATTTGATTTACATGCAATTCAATTAAATTAAATAAAACAAAATTCGTTCTGCATGTTTAATAAAATGGGTCTGCAGATATGTATATTTATACGCCTTATGTGCAAAATATTTTAACATTGCTACGTAAATGTCACATTTATTTGTAATTTTATTAAAATAAATAATTTTGTTCTTCCTCTCTGTGATTTTGTTTTTACCTCTCGCTAAGAGAGGTATTGCATTCATGCTAAAAATCGCATATCCAGATTTTATTGAATAAGCACGTTTTAAGGTCCCTACAATCCGATTTTATCATTTTTACGATGATGTCTGTGTGTGTGTGTGTGTGTGTGTGTGTGGATGTGTGTGTGTATGTGTGTGTGTGTGTGTGGGATGTTGGAAGGACGGATACTCAAAAACTATAAGACTTTAAATTTTTTTAACTACGTATTTCCCAATCGGACATTCATGGGAAGATCTGAAAAGGTTTTGGTAACAATTGGACAACCGGAAGTAGAAGATTCTTGAAAAAAAATCTTTTAAATAATATTTTTTGAAATTTTTTCTTGATAATATTAAAGAAAAATAAATTCTCTTTCTGATACATTTAAATATTTTACAATATATTCTATAGATTTAGAGATAGAAGAAATATAGTATGTAAAATAATCTGTTATAATAAATTTTACAGCCGAAAGAATGGCCATGGAAAATAGTTGAAAATTTAATTTGTTTGTAACTGACAGATAATGTCAGTGTCAGAAATCCGAAGACATTACTAAAGACTTTTTCTGGGAAGTACATATGTACATTATATTATTTCTTAATGTATTAATAGAATTGGAAACATTTCGAAAAATTAGAAGAGGACAAAATTTCTTCATCAAAAATGAATTTAAAATTAAACAATCTAAATATATATGGAATAGATATATGCGTAAGTAGAATTTTTGGTGTAGAGTGTAGGTATACAAGAAATGTTAAATACAATAGGGAGCGAGCAGTCATATGATTTTGTTGGCCTTGACAAGCAGATATGGGGGCCCATGTCAGAATGATAGCTAGTAATTATGTATATAGATGTCAAATATCATAATTTCTCATTCTAAATTTAGTGATTTTCCAATTCCATGTGGAGCAGAATTAAATGTTAAATATCTAAGGCATACAAGTAAACTTTAAACTCCTGGTGATAAATTAACTACGTAAATTTAGAAAATCTTGAAATTTTTAATGAAAAATTCTAACATTTGACATCTATGTACATAATTACTAATTATCATTCTGAAACGGGCCCACACATTTGCTTGTCAAGCCCAAAAATGTAACATTACCGTTCGCGCCCTATACTTATGTAACCAAAAAAAGGAAGTGGCGAGAGGTATTGTGCTGGCCACAACAGATTTTTTTATCTTCCGTTACCTTAGGTAAGGAAGGTATTGTCTTTGGTCAAAAATTTCGTTTTACTATTTTTACGATGATGTCTGTATATACTCGTATGTATGTGTGCGCATCTCTCACTGTGTGTGTGTGTGTGTGTGTGTTTATGTGTGTGTGTGTGTGTGTTTATGTGTGTGTGTGTGTGTGTTTGATTGTGTGTGTGTGTGTGTGTGTGAAAAAAGTTCTCCGATAACTCCAACAACTACAATTCCAAAAATTATAATTCTTTCATTCTTTTGTACGTCCGTATAAAGACTTAATTAAATTTTGGCTATAATTGGTACACCGGAAGTACTCTTATTTCAGTTCTTAACAGTTTTTTTTTATGTTAAATATCTCTTTTTGACATTTTGTTATCACAAATATATGTTATTCTCTGTACGATTTGATTATTTTTTTTCTTTATATTCAAAGTATTTGGAGATGAAAAATTATAAAGAAATTAATATTCATAAATCTTGCAACCTACGTTGCTGTAAGCACAATGTAAATCAAATAGAAACAGTATATTTTAGTAATTGACAGATTTCTGTGTTAAGTATAATTTGCATAGTTTGTGAAATAATTTTACTGGAAATATATAATCTTTTGCAGGACACTACCTTATCTGTGAGTAATTTATATAAAACACATAGAAAAGACGGAAGGTCATGTGTTGGCCACATCAGATTTTATACAAATTTATGTCTGCTTCCGACATATTCAAAATTTGAATTAAAGTAACCAAATGCTTTTAGAATAGGTAAACATACTTGCACTGGGGTTTAGATGACTTAGCATATTTTTTGATTGTTTTACAGCCACAAATTAAATTTTTAGTTTAGGTGTTCCTAAATATACACAAGTTACAAGGTTCCTTTTGAAACAAAGTTTAACCGTAGGTACATGAATTATTAAATAAATATTATGATATAAGGACTATTTAATATATGTATCGCAACATCTGACGCCTAGACCAAAAAAGTATGAAATTGATTTTCTAATAAATTAAAAATATTGACTGGCTCTCTGAGCACCCAACTAAGAAGACTGAAGTACTTATACATTATATTAGCATATTTTCGTAAGTAATCTCTTGTAAAATTGGATGATCGCAATAACAATCATTATTTTTATTTAATAATTACCTACTAGTTTTCTCACATCTTTCATAAACTTGTTTATATGTACCTCAGCGTATAAGATATAAAAGAAATATTTTTTTTGTTCCATATCTCAAAAACATTATTCACATAGATACATATATGTTTCATTTGCAAGTAAGAAAACTACCATCCATATTTCAAGCATTTTGATCATATTAAATATTTGTTTTGTCAAATTAAGTTTGTCTATCCTATAATAACAGTATTTTTTAATGAAATGTATATGTGTATCACATGTAATATTTAACGATTTTTTTGCTACACCTTAACTTATATGATCGCATTTCAAAAGACAGAAATAAATTTTCAAGTTTATTTTTGATACAAATTACAATACTGATTTTAAATTTTTAAAATACTGAACTTTTTATTTCATTATACACGATGAACCAATAAAATTTAAGCAGGAATAATGTTGCGCAGTGCTATGCACATCTCTACATAGTATAAAACTAGTGATATACCTTGGCTTCACCTAGGAGCAATATTGACTTTACCTCCAAAAGTTTTATTTAACCGAGTTCTTATAACATTTTGCAGAGATAAGTCGGCCGGGGGGGCGCGCTTCCAATAATGTCCCCGAAACTATAAATACCGTATTTTAAATTTTTATATTTAAGTAATTTTCAGTTTTTATCCGATAGTGTTCTAAAGTTGTTAACCATTTTTTATATTCTTGTCTATTTTAAATTTATTTTAACCTAATTGTATGTCATTATTTATTTTATCTCATTTATTCTTCTATTCAATTCTGAGGAATGTTTTATATATAATTTAATATATTGTGTTTTCTATGTAATGACATCCTAAAGAGACATTGATTAATCTTGAAGATGGTTATTGTAATGACAGAAACGTTGATGTAATATCAATAATTTTTCTTCACTCAGGTTCATAATAATATATAAAAAAATTTGGGCGAGGTTTTTCTTTATCAGTAATAAATGCTTATGATTATTTTTTATAAATGTTTATCGAGATATTTATAAAATCATTGTAGTAGCAGGTATAGATGTATTACATAATATGTAATAAAAAATAATTTTAAAGCCACGCATTCACAAAATACTTATAACAGTATAATAACGTGCGAATGGGAATGCACGAGCAATACGATATTACTTTCGAGCGAGATATTTTTTAGACGATTATAAAAATAAAGTATTTTCAAGAATTTTGTTTCAATTGACAATACTTACATAAATAAATAAATAAATATTTCATCATGGCATATTACCCATTGCTGGGTGTGCCAATCAGCTTTGTATACAGATATCGGTAATGATGGAATATTTGTACCGTGCGGGCGCTTACCAGGCGTCACCTCACGGGCACTCATAAATGGCGTGCAGAGTGCACCACAGGGGTCAATTTTGTGCCATTAAAATTCGATGTAATTTTTGGCGTCGGTCGGGATCGAACCCGGGTCCCCAGATTCGCGACCAGACACTCAGGCACACGGCCACGAGACCCCATACTTACTATTTTAATTTTTTCAATTAATCTACCATAGCAACAAAGAAAGCAAAGCTACCTGGCTATGATGATTTGGTATTTAAAGTACCTACGTGTGACGAGCTTAAAAGCACGACACGAAGCGTAGTGTTTTTTTTACGTCATTTATGCTTTGTAAGAACTTATGCCCGTATATTATACGCCATTTTCTTATACCTGCATATTTATACCTGATTTGCGAATTCGGACAATAATTTAATCAGTCTAATAATTATTTTACATCTGTTAAACTGAAAAACTCAAAATTACTTTCCAGCATAATGAAAATTAATTAAAAATTGTTTAAATTATTTAGTACTTTTTAAGATCCAAAACTAATTTCCTATTTCGCGTTTACAAAGTTTCATGTACTGAATGAAGAAAATCTAATGTGATCAACACATTACCTGCCTTCAATTTTATATATTTTTAAATCCTTCTTGCAAAAGATTATATTTTTAGTAAAATTATTTCACGAACATATTTTGACCCTGACATCTGTCAATTAGTATAATTTGAATATCCAAATTGTTTCCATTGTGATGCTGCATAGACTGCAAGATTTATGAAACTTAATTTCTTTATAATTATTTTTCTCTTCCAACTATAGCAAATATAATGAAAAATTGTAATCATGTAATATAATATTCTTTAATGTTTATAATAAAAATTTGGGTACTTCCGGTCGGGTTGACCAATTATAACCAAAATCGAATCAGCTCTTCATAAGGGTATACAAATGAGAAGTACGTAAAAAATTGTAATTTTTGGAGTTTGCAGTTATCGAATAACGATTATCACACACACACACATGTACAGACATCATCGTAAGAGTAGTAAAATTGTATTCTAGGGACTCTAAAATGTGCTTATTCGTTAAAAACGGACTATGAATTTTTTGACCAAAAACAATATCTTTCTTATCTTTCTTATTAACGGAACGTAGAAAAAATAATTCATTTAAAATTTGTCATTGTCATAAAATGTTATTATCAAAGAAGTTATTGCATTCCTATATGACACAGTAACAAAATATCGGAACAATAAATAAATATGAAACTATTTTTCATGTTTTAATGAATAAACTTTCGTCGTTTATATGTGGAAAAGATTTTTTTTAATTGAGAAAATACGAGTTCTCAAAAAATAATTATTTTATAAAAATACATTATTTCTGCAAATTATCTTTATAAAATAAACAAAATAATATGGAAAATAATAGACATCTTTATAATTTTACTCAGTGTTGACTAAATTCTTTAAAAATAATAATTTCTCAATATAATATTTGATTATGGTATCATAACCAAATCAGATTCATATTCTTTAAACATTTAAAGTGAAGAAATACTGAAAACTAAACGCACGAGTTACACATGCCATGTTGCCAAGTGTATGGACGTCAAATTGGCGGTGATTTTCGGTTTTCAATATACGGCGGCGTATATTATGATGCGACGAAAGCGCCACACACGGAATTTCGATGAACTAAATATACGGCTGTTAACAACAAAACAGTCATTTGGCGTCCAAAATTAAAATTTGCAGGTAGACTCCCCACATCACGTAGATGCTAAAAATGTGAGAAAAACTGATTTATAATTTGGCGTCCATATTCGGACGTCACTTTACGAAGGACGTCAAATTGTTGGGGATCTGGCAATGTACGGACGTTCGGTTGTTAGACTGATGAATATATATATATATATATATATATATATATATATATATATATATATATATATATATATATATATATCATTTATTAAATAAATACAATTCCGTATACAATAATACCTTATAATCTAAATTAAACTATTGTAGTTCCCCCCAAATTAAGTTTATGAAGTGCGCAAAAAATCCTATCTTACGTTAATATCTTTTTCAAACAAAAGCAAATCTAAAAATGGTAAGTTACGTTAATTTGTTCTCTCTCTCAAAAAGCAAAAACAACCCCTGCCTATCTTATAATCTAAGCTATCTTATGTCTACGCAAGCTATCTTATATCTAGACTATGTTAAGCTAAGTTGAAGTGAGAGAGAGATATACGATCTAAGACAAAAAGTGAGAATTCCGGGGTGATTCTCACAGTTGTTTACGTGGGGGCTATGCCGACCCCAGTCGCGACCCCGAGGGTTTACGGCCTACAAACGCGAGCTAATTAAGGACAAGGGAAGCAATTATGATTATTCCTCGGCTTGGATGCAATAAAGAGCTACTCCCGATGGCATCGCCCGGCCATTCCCGAAACACCTAACACCGAACGCGGTCAACCCGTGTGCTCAAACAATGTTAAATCAAAGAAAAACTTTATTTTCTCTTTAATTATTCGTTGCCATTAAAATTAAACGATGATTACGTTGCCTCCGGATGAGGAGAGCACATACCGCCATAAGAGTGCTTCCTGTGTAAGCATTCAGGTTTGTTTAAAACTTTTCTCAGTTGAGTCTAGCGGTTTTAAAGCGTCCAATCTAGAGCAGCGGCCAATACGAACGATGGTCAGCACTGGTACAAAAGAATTAAACTGTCCCTAGAAACATTCACACAAGTGTGAAGCGATCCACCAGAATAAACAACTGGTTTCACATGGCGTTGTGAATTACTATACATATCAGTCCACTCAATTATGGAAATCGCGCACGAACCCTACCTAACCATCCCAACTAACCGTGATGTTAATAATAATAGAAAAAATAAAGGAAACCCGAACCCCCAAACAAGTTTCGAATCTCACACCCCCTACTTCCTGATTCTCTCACCATTTGACAGCAAGCATGCCCCGACACACCAATTCATACAATTTTTTTTTCACATTCACTCTCCCTAGATGCCGTCTGGGCAATCAAAACGCACGATTTTATGATGAATCTTCGTAAGGGAATGCACTTCAAGTTAAATAAATTTATTTTTAAATTTTTAAATAAACGCGTGTTTGCTCAACGGCGCGATGAGCCAAAGTTTAATTAAGAGCTGAAAATACATTTCAAAGAACTTAAAACTAACTTATATTCTATATTATTCTTCACGTAAGAATGGCATTCAATAATGTTTCGTTCAATTCGCTCTATAATCTGTGCTGACATCGACTAGAAAACTAACTTTTTCTACAGTGCACAATGTTATTCTTACGCAAAGAATCCTATACTATATTAATTTAGTCTTCTTGATGTCCGATTCCTGAAAGATATATACTAATCATATGTTCCCAGATATTGATTTTATATTGATAAACAGTCGATATTTCAATTATAAATTGTTTGAATATTATACAGACATTCATGAAAGTTATATTTCTTTCAATGTAGTACGTACTCAAAATCGAATTTGAGTACAAGATAATATTTAGACATTTATAATAGTCATATATCACTGACAAGTTAATAGTTAGATATTTTGTCCAACAGTTTTTAAATGGTCTCAAAAGTATTTGAAATTTGCTTAAATTTGCACCATCCTGTCCGTCAGGTGGTTATACAAGTGGAAAGTGCACCACTTTTCCAATGCTTAGTTACTCTAGTGCAAATATTTTACGCACAATACTGATAAAACTGTTTCAGGTAGTCTTTATTGACTAGTAACTAGATTTGAACTAGTTCATTTTAATTCCAAGTTTCGACTCTTGGATTATAAAGTATTGTTGCATTACCAACAATATTAGCCAACCAAATAAATACATTTAATAATGATTAAAAAGAATAAAAGTTAAATGGCTTTTGCCATAAAGCCACAGAATTGTAAATAGTATGAAATCTAGTAAGATTCTTACCTTATACATGTCTCCTGTTCTCCTAAAGGTGTTCTGCCCTCTTCTGCTCCCACTTCCATGTTTCCGAAGCCCTCATGGTCATCCATGGAATCTGAATTAGAAAGAGAAATGAGTTACTTTATTTAGTTACAAAACACACAGATTTGACGGGAGGTATTGTGCTGGCCACATTAGATTTCTTAATATGTGTACAACACATAATTAGTTAGCGGGAGGTACTGTTGCTTTAGTGTTTGTATGTATGTATACAAAATACACAAATTTGACGGGAGGTATTGTGCTGGCCATTTCAGATTTCTTTATATGTGTACATCACACAAATAGTTAGCGGGAGGGACTGTTGCTTTAGTGTTTGTATTTATGTATACAAAACACACAGATTTGACGGGAGGTATTGTGCTGGCCACATATTTCTTAATATGTTGCTTTAGTGTTTGTATATATATATTTATGTATGTGTGTGTATTATCACTATTTGTGATCAGCGGGAGGTATTGTTGATGAAAAAATACTGTCACTTTTAAACTGTATTAGTTGGCGGGAGGTACTGTTGCTTTAGTTAGTGTATGTATATATGTATGTTTTATCGCCATTTGTAATTAGCGAGAGGTATTGTTGATAAATATATCTACTGTCACCTTTACACTTTAATTACACCTTAGCGCACTTGAGATTGGTTGTTTTATTTTATTTAAAAGTATACCCCTTTCCTACATATACGTTATAAGGGAGGCATTGATTTGTAACAAAAAAAAATCTGTTGTGGCCAGCACAATACCTTCCGTCATTCTCGTGTATAAATTCCATAATTTTTCTTACAAAAGATTCTAAATTTCCAGTAAAATTATTTCATAAACAAACTATTCAAATTGCACTTGACACTGGCATCTTCTTCTTCTTTAGCTTTTCCCATTCGTTAAGGGTCGGTATTTTTGCATGACGTTCACAATCAGTTCCTTTTCTCTCAAATCTTCCGCAATACAGTCCTTCCATCTTATCTTTGGCCTTCCTCTGTTTCTTTAACGTCCTATTATTAAACTATTCATTCTTGTTCCAATATAATTCTTCATTTCTCCTATGACATGTTCAAACCAATGTAATCGTCTTTCTTGTATCTTTCTAAAAACTTGTAACACTAGAGTTATTTTCTTACCGTATCTTTCCGTGTATTCCCCAATATCTACTTCAACATCCTCATATCTGCCACATGAATTTACTTTTTATTAATACTGACATCTGTCAATTTGAATTATATGAATATATTACTAGTTCCCGAGTTTGACATAGCTGGCTGAATTATAAAATTTAATTTCTTTAAAATTCTTTAACTCTGTATCTATTGAATATGAAGTATAAATTGTAATCAAATCGTATGGAGAATAATATATTCTTTAAGTTATAATAACGTTAAATGTCAATAAATCAAATTTAACTGTTAAATCTTCAAATGAGACTACTTCCGGTTGACCAATTATAACCAAAATCTAATCAGTTGTTCTTCTGGATGTAAACTTGAGGAATACGAAAAAATTATAATTTTTGGAATCGTGGTATTGAAGTTATGGAATCCGGAACTTTTGTCACACACCACACACACAGACACACGGACACACAGACACACATACATACAGACATCATCGTAAAAATGGTAAAATCGTATTATATGGACCCTAAAACGTGCTTATTCAGTAAAAACTCATCATTGAATTTTTTGACCAAAAACAATACCTTCCTTACCTAAAGGTGACGGAAGGTAATTAATAAAATTTAAATTCTCAATTTTTACCCCAGTGTTCCCCCCTCTTGAATTACTAAACGGTGGGTGCATGATCCAGATATTGATTTTTGTGTGACAAAGATAAATATATTGTAAGACAGAGACAACACGACATAGAATAACAAGGGTAGGGGATGGAACACTCCCTTGCAAATATTTTTTTTTTTGTAAGACAGAGAGCAAAATATATAACTATTTCATTCTAATGGAATCTTCTTTTTACTGTAATTTTTGTTGGGGAACGATGTGTTAAGTCCGTACGTTTACATATTTATGGGACCATAGAGTAATACAATATAGGGTGGAACACTCCCTCGCAAATATTTATTTTTTTAAGACAGAGAGCAAAATATATAGCTATTTCATTCTAACGGACTCTTCTTTTTACTATAATTTTTTTTGGGGAACATAGCGTTAAGTCTGCAGCATATCTCGGTGAACACTTGTAGTCAAAAATATAGGGTAAGATCCAAAAAGATTACTTGAAAATATAATTCAAAACTTTCCAATTTTAGTATTAAAAACTTTTGGACCAAAAACAACATATTAAATTCTGATTAAAATTGATAAACCGGAAGTGGTACTTTACTTGAAGCCCATAACAGTTTTTAATGAAGAACTGTATTAAAATATAATCCAAAAATTTTCAAATTTAGTATTTAGCACTTTTATGTCAAGGGGAACAACATATTATATTTTGACTAAAACTTATAAACCGGAAGTGGTACTTTACTTGAAGCCCATAACAATTTTTAATGAAGAACTGTATTAAAATATAATCCAAAAATTTTCAAATTTAGTATTTAAGACTTTTGGACCAAGGGTAACAACATATTATATTTTGACTACAATTGATAAACCGAAAGTGGTACTTTACTTGAAGCCCATAACGGTCTTAATGAAGAACTGTATTAAAATATAATCCAAAAATTTTCAAATTTAGTATTTAGGACAAGGGGAACAACATATTATATTTTGACTAAAATTTATAAACCGGAAGTGGTACTTTACTTGAAGCCCATAACAGTTTTTAATGAAACACTGTATTAAAATATAATCCAAAAATTTTCAAATTTAGTATTCAAGACTTTTGGACCAAGGGTAACAACATATTATATTTTGACTACAATTGATAAACCGAAAGTGGTACTTTACTTGAAGCCCATAACGGTTTTTAATGAAGAACTGTATTAAAATATAATCCAAAAATTTTCAAATTTAGTATTTCGGACTTTTATGTCAAGGAGAACAACATATTATATTTTGACTAAAATTGATAAACCGGAAGTGGTACTTTACTTGAAGCCCATAACAGTTTTTAATGAAGAACTGTATTAAAATATAATCCAAAATTTTTTAAATTTAGTATTTACGACTTTTATATCAAGGGGAACAACATTATATTTTGAATTATATTTATAATCCAGAAGTGGTACTTTACTTGAAGCCCATAACAGTTTTTAACGAATAACTGTATTAAAATATAATCCAAAAATTTTCAAATTTAGTATTTAAGACTTTTGGACCAAGAGTAACAACATATTATATTTTAACTGAAATAGATTAACCGGAAATTGTACTTTACTTGAAGCCCATAACAGTTTTTTATGAAGAACTGTATTAAAATATAACCCAAAAATTTTCAAATTTAGTATTTAGGACTTTCATATCAAGGGGAACAACATATTATATTTTGAATTATATTTATAAACCGGAAGTGGTACTTTACTTGAAGCCCATAACAGTTTTTAACGAATAACTATTAAAATATAATCCAAAAATTTTCAAATTTAGTATTTAAGACTTTTGGACCAAGGGTAACAACATATTACATTTTAACTAAAATAGATAAACCGGAAGTGATACTTTACTTGAAGCCTGTAACAGTTTTTAATGAAGAACTGTATTAAAATATAATCCAAAAATTTTCAAATTTAGTATTTAAGACTTTTGTATCAAAGGGTAACAACATATTATATTTTAACTAAAATAGATAAACCGGAAGTGGTACTTTACTTGAAGCCTGTAACAGTTTTTAGTGAAGAACTGTATTAAAATATAATCCAAAAATTTTCAAATTTAGTATTTAAGACTTTTGTATCAAAGGGAACAACATATTATATTTTAACTAAAATAGATAAACCGGAAGTGGTACTTTACTTGAAGCCCATAACAGTTTTTAATGAAGAAATGTATTAAATATAATCCAAAAATTTTCAAATTAAGTATTTGAGACTTTTACATAAAGGGTAACAATGTATTAAATTTATATTAAAATTGATAAACCGGAAGAGGTACTTTACTTGAAGCCCGTAACAGTTTTTCATGAAGAACTATATTCAAATATAATCCAAAACTTTTCATATTTAATTTTAAATATGTTTCAGCTGTACTGAAATTTTGAAACAAAATTTTTCTTATGAAAACGACTATCCTGAATTCAAATATGATAATTACAAGTCCCTATCTGTCTTAGTTTTCGATATATTATTTTTTTTTATTAGAAAAAAAATATTAAATTAAATTTTGACGTCCAGAAATTCAGTAATTAATTTTGGCTTATCGAAACGTCTTTAATAATTGTCTGTAACTATTTATGAAAATGTAGAAATCCCGAGAGAAATGTTTAATGAAATTTTCAATCTTTTCGATGCAGTTTAAGTTATATTTTACCGCAATTATATACCTAATTTATTATTATTATTATTGTTTTTAGACATCCTACTTATCATTTTAGCTAAGAAATACACATAAATACATACATATAAAACACATAAATAATTAAATGATATTGTGGGCCTCCTGATGAAACTTAAAACTAAACATATATACATAAATATAAAATGGGGAACTTTAAAATTATACAAAGGGAAAATAAATACAAAACACATTTATCTTTTATTTATTTTTACAAAATACCTAATATATAAAAATATTTCATTCATTTTACACCACCCTGTCCGTCGGGTGCGATTATACAAGTGGAAAGTGCACCACTTTTCCAATGCTTAGTTACTCTAGTGCAAATATTTCACACACAATACAGATAAAACTGTTTCAGGTAATTTTTATTGACTAGTAACTAGATTTGAATTAGTTCATTTTTATTCCAAGTTTCGACTCTTGGATTATAAAGTATTGTTGTATTACCAACAATATTAGCCAACCAAATAAATATATTTAATAATGATAAAACGAATAAAAGTTAAATGGCTTTTGCCATAAAGCCACAGAATTATAAATTGTATTCAGTAAAATCTTACCTTAGACATGCTGACAGCACGCGTGAATTCTTCAGTTGTGGGGCCCTAATGCAGTAACTCCGTGGTCTCCCGTTTCTTCCAAAGGTGCTCTGCCCTCTTCTGCTCCCAGTTCCATGTTTCCGAAGCCCTCATGGTCATGCATACAATCTGAAATAGAAAAAGAAATGAGTTACTTTAGTTATTCTTTTGCGGTTTCCATTTAGTTCGTGTATTACATATATTATAAAATTTGTGTATTGATTCAGATGGAGAATTTTATGCTCTACAGATTTTATTTGAAGCTTTTTTACCAAAAATAATTAGGGAAAGCAAAATCACATAAGCGTCTCCATTTATAAAACGCATTTTGCCTTGGAAAAAAATGATGTACCCACCTTCTGACGACATATTTTCAACATAGGGGCCTTCGTTATTTGTATAAATGTTCATATTTCATTTTAAATATTAGTTTAAATATTAATATTTACTGCACAGATATATACGTCCATCCGCTTCAGCGTCTCCTAAGATTCGTCGTGCCAAGGTGTACCAGTCTACCGCTTTAAACAAGTTACGTATGGCTCGCGGCAAAACAAATTAATGTAAAATACAATAAAATGATATTTTTTAAAGATTTATAAAAATAATATATAAAGTTAGAATTGTTTCCTCCCCTTCATTTAAATAGGGGGCACGTTCGTGTTAAACATTTTAAAATAACCCTGATACAAAAATAATAAACTTATAATTTTTATATATTTGCAATTAGAAACATTAATATTTAAAGATAGAATTGTTTCTACCCCTTTATTTACAATAGGGGGTACGTTCGTGTTAAACATTTTAAAATGACCTTGATACGGAAAATAATACAACTATAATTTTTATATATTTGCAATTAGAAACATTAATATTTAAAATTAGAATTATTAGAAATATATAACTATTTCATTCTAATGGACTCTTCTTTTTACTGTAATTTTTGTTGGGAAACATAGTGTTAAGTCCACAGCCCTCATCATATCTCGGTGACAACTTGTAGTCAGGGATGTAAGTGTATTGTTGTAGAAAAATACCCCGAGAACGGTAAAAGATATCTCTATTTTATTTCAAATATAGACACAACAAGGTTAACCGTATTTGTATATGTGGAAAAATGGTTATGTAGTTATTTAAAAAAATTACCGAACTTTGGTTCAAATCTGGTATTTTTTTTAGGTAAACATAGATGTAAAAACTATTGAATATCTCGGGAACGGTACAAGTATTCTCCCGCCATACCGTAGATAAGAGAAGTAATGTTTTCGGTACAAAAATTCGATAGTGAGTTTTCAGTGAATAAGCACGAATTAGGGCCCCACATCAAGCTTTTACTTTTACAATTGTCTGAGTGTGTGTGACGATTTTTCTCCCATGATAACTCTTATAACAAACTTCCAAAAAATTCTATTTTTCGTATTTAAGTTTTCTGCATTCATATAAAGAGTTGATTAGATTTTGGGTACTATTGGACAACCGGAAGTGATACTTTACTTGAAGCCCATAAAAGTTTTTAATGAAGAAATATATTAAAATTTAAAATATAATCCAAAATCTTTCAATTTTAGTATTTAAGACTTTTATATCAAGGGAAAGACCATATTACATTTTGAGTAAAAATGATAAACCGGAAGTGATACTTTACTTGAAGCCCATAAAAGTTTTTAATGAAGAAATATATTAAAATATAATCCAAAACTTTTCAATTTTGGTATTGAAGACTTTTATACCAAGGGGGACAACATATTAGATTTTGACTGAAATTGATTAACCGGAAGTGATACTTTACTTGAAGCCCGTAACAGTTTTCAATTGAAAACTATATTAAAATATAATCCAAAACTTTTCAATTTTGGTATTGAAGACTTTTATACCAAGGGGAACAACATATTAGATTTTGATCAAACTTGATAAACCGGAAGTGATATTTTACATGAGTTTTTAATGAAGAACTACATTAAAATATAATCCAAGCCGTCTGGTATAATTTTAATTGTAGATAACTTCACTGCATTTCGTATGCAGAAGCGTGCAACAAGAAATATTTATAGATACATTTTAACTGAAAAAATAAGTGTAATTTTCGACCTTTTCGAAGCAGTTTAAGTTATATTTTATCGCAATTAGATAATTCATTATTAGTGTTTTTAGACATCCTACCTATATTTTAGTTAAGAAATACACATAAAACACATGAATAAATAAATGATGAGGAGGCTCCGTTGAAACTGCTCACGCCCTAAACACATTGTATATAAACATGCACAAATATATAATATACATACATAAATAAGTACATAATAAATTAACAATATATACGGACGAAATCGCGGCGACGAACGGATAAAAAGGTAACATGAATACAAAAAAAAAACACATTTTGTGCACATATTTTTTATTTATTTTTACATAACATATATATATATATATATATATACAGGGTGATTCATCGGTCTGTCCTCTCTTTATAACTCTTTTATTTTAAGTCAGATAGAAAAACTCTTTAGATAAAATTTATATGATATATTATTGTCTATCTACGTACTATATGCACTTGTATACAGGGTGCTCCGTTGGAGCGCAACAATATGTAACTTTATATTTCTTAATGGAACATTCTATATATATTTATTTATTTTGATAGTAAATTAGATTTCCTTTAAAAAAGTATTAAGTAATAAGGGGTCTAAAATTATAAATTAAGAAGTTAGTTACCTTTATTTGTTGAATGATATTTTTGTATCATGTTATTATTAACAAAGTAAGCTATGGATAATTTGATCAATTGTTTCGAATTTATTATAATTTTGCATTATTTAGTCTGTCACTAAATTTTAATAGCCTCTTTGTAATTAGTGTAATGTTTAAAATAAGTATTCATAAAAAAGAATCAAAATTTTGTATTAAATTATGGTTTTTTCCACTATGAACTACTATTTTTTATGAACGTAAATAACTTCTTAATTTATAATTTTAGACCCCTTATTACTTAATATTTTTTTAAAGGGAATCTAATTTACTATCAAAATAAATAAATATATATAGAATGTTCCATTAAGAAATATAAAGTTATATATTGTTGCGCTTCAACGGAGCACCCTGTATACAAATGCATATAGTACGTAGATAGACAATAATATATTATATAAATTATATTTGAAGAGTTTTTCTATCTGACTTAAAATAAAAGAGTTATAAAAAGAGGACAGACCGATGAATCACCCTGTATATATATATATATATATATATATATATATATATATATATATATATATATATATATATATATATATATATATATATATATAGATATATGATTTTGTGGGTGTATGTGTGTGTATGTATGTTTGCAAAATTAATACAAAAGAAAGTGTGTGTAACTATAATTTAATAAGTTAAAACTTTATATTAATACTTTAAAATGCAAGTAAACTAATTGTAATTAATGAAAACTGTAGATAAAAACTTTAAAACGCAAATAAACTAATTGTAATCATTTAAAACTGTAAACAAATACTTTAAAATGCAAGTAAACTAACTATACTTTTTTTAAAACTGCAAAATGAAACTTTTAAATTCAAGTAAACCAATTATACAAGAGCCAAGGGAAACACAGCCTTTGTTAAATATAATAAACTTATAGTTAATGGAAATGTATACAAAGAAGAAACTAATCTATTCGACAAAGGAACACATATTCTGCCGAAACAAGGTAAATCTGCTACAAGAACATTTAGTCAAAGATCTTCCGAGGAAGATACGCCTCAAGGAAGTAGAGAGAAAATACGAATACTTGTAAAAGCAAACTCAGCTCCAAAAAACTGATAATTTCTGCTGGAAATCAAAGTACAACAACCCTTGCGACGAATATGGACCTGACAATAAATAATATAAAACAAAAAAAAAAGAAAAACGGAAAAGGAACACGAAATTAGATGAAATAAACCTACACGAAACAATGTATATAGCAGGATGGAATGTAAGAACGATGACCGAAGCAAGTAAACTAGAACAAATAACAGGTGAAATGAACAGATATAGAATCAGTATACTTGGAATAAGTGAAACTAGATGGATTGGGTCAGGTGAAATGAGACTAATAAATGGAAATTTATTATTATACTCTGGTAGTACAGAAGAAAAAGCAACAAGAGAAAAAGGAGTAGCATTTCTAATAAACGAGAAAATCAAAAAGACACTTTTAACTTGGGAGGCTGTCTCAGAAAGAATTATATGGGCTCGATTCAAAAACAAGAATCATAACCTGATATTAATAAATGTTTATGCACCCACAAATGTTAGAGAAGATGATATAAAAGAAGATTTTTATGAACAAATTCAAGCCGTCGTCCAAAAAATCCACAATAAATTTAAAAGAGACATTAAACTACTAATTGGGGACTGGAATGCCGTAGTGGGTAACAACAATGGTAACACCGATAACGTAATGGGAAAGTACGGAATTGGGGATAAAAATGACAACGGTGAAAGATTAATAAACTTCTGCAGTACGAATAATCTGGTTATAGGAGGAACTTTATTCCAGCATAAAGAAATCCACCTATTAACTTGGACTAGCCCTGGAGGAGAGTACAAAAATCAAAAAGACCATATATTAATTGACATGAAGTGGAGAAATTCATTAAAAGACGTTCGCGTCATGAGAGGTGCGGATGTCGGATCCGACCACTTCTTAGTTAGAGCAAAACTAAGATTAAGCCTTAGAGTCAATAAGAAGACAGGAAATAAAAGAATAAAATACAACACCAAAGGTTTTGAAAATATTCAAACCCTAGAAGACTTCCAAAATATTCTAAGAACAAAACTGGGAAACACATCTAAACTAGAGGAAATGGAGGTTAAAGAAATTTGGGAATTATATAAAACCCTACATCAAACTGCTCACAAAACTATCGGAATGCAAATAAAAGGAAATAAACCATGGATATCAACACAAACGCTGGCACTGATTAGAGAGAGAAGGTATATAAATGAGAAAATAAATAGAGGAAAAGACGTCAATAAAATCACAAACTTCAGGAAAGACTATAGCGATGAAAATAAAGAAATAAAAAAATCTACCAGGAAAGATAAGAGAGAATATTTAGACGAAGTTATAAGAAAAGCTGAAGAAGCATCAAGAAACCACAACCTGAGAGAACTTTACGAAACAACTAAGAAATTAGCGGGAATCAACAGCAGGAAAATAATGAAACTAAAAGGAGAGAGGGGAGAAATCTATAAAACAAATGAAGAAATAAGAACAAGATGGACAGAATACTTTGGAAATATATTTAGCGCAAAAACAAGAGAATCAATCCGTTGATCCAAACAACTTCGAAGAGAAGAAACAGAAATACCAACTTAACGTAAATGAAGATCCACCCAGTAAAGATGAAATTGAAGAAGCCATCAAAAAATTGAAAAACAACAAAGCAGCGGGAGTGGATAATATACCAGCAGAAATTTTTAAAGCCGATATCGAAATAACGGTACAGGTCTTCCACATACTACTGGAAAAAATATGGACAAAAGAAGAAATTCCAGATGACTGGGCGGAAGGAATTATTATTAAAATCCCAAAGAAAGGCGATTTGTCCAATTGTAAAAACTGGAGACCGATTACCTTACTCTCCATAGCTAGCAAAATACTAGCCAGAATAATACTAGAAAGATTAAAAACAGAAATAGATAAAACCTTGCGAAGAAACCAAGCAGGGTTCCGAAAACACAAATCATTTATTGATCAAATATTCATTTTAAAAACAATAATTGAACAAACTACGGAAATGAACAGAAATATATTTGTCCTGTTCGTAGATTTCGCACAAGCGTTTAATACCGTTGACAGGGAAAAAATGTGGGAAATTCTATCACTCTATGGAATCCCGAAAAAAAATATAAGTATAATTAAAGCCTTTTATGAAAAGAGCACTGCTAGAGTAGAACACGAAGGCGAACTCTCTCAAAAAATTGAAATAAAAAGTGGCGTAAGACAGGGATGCCTACTCTCTCCAATGATATTTCTTCTTATAATTGACAATATTACTGGCATAAACTGGGAAATATTCGGGAAACTAGAAGACCTAGAATTTGCAGACGACATTTGCCTGATTACACATTCAAAAAAACACATACAGCAAAAAGTGGAACGACTTAGACAAGCAGCAAATCAAGTAGGCCTCACCATAAATGCAGACAAAACCAAATTAATGAGTAGACAAATGGACCAAGGCCAAAAAATTATCATCCAAAATAAAGAAGTAGAAGAAGTTTCAGATTTTCGTTACCTTGGAAGCACAATAAACGCCGAAGGAAATAATAAACCGATGTAAACAACAGGATTAGACAGGCGAGAATAGCCTTCAACGCCCTTAGGAAAGTATGGCTATCATCCCAGTTCTCACGGAAGACGAAGACAAAATTATTTAAAACAAACGTTTTGAGTGTATTATTGTATGGGGGCTGAAACCTGGATAGAGAGCAAACACAACATTACTAAACTCCAAACGTTTACAAATAAATGCCTCAGATACATCCTAGGCATATTTTGGCCGGCAAAAATATCCAACGAAGAGTTGTGGAAAAGATCCAACATAGACAAGTTAGAAAATATTGTAAAGAAACGTAAATGGCAGTGGATAGGGCATACTCTAAGGAAACCGCAGGAAGATTTAACTAAACAAGCACTAAGCTATGACATCACGGGAAAACGGAATGTTGGAAAACCAAATGATACATGGAAGCGAAACCTAAATAGAGAACTAAAAGACAAGGGCATGTCATGGAATGAAATTAAAATCAAAGCTAAAGACAAAACAGCGTGGAAAAAACTAGTAAATGACTTTACAACAGAAAACAAACCGGACTAAGAAAAAGAAGTATACAACAGAATACAACCCCGATGCGTGTGGCTAGCAAACGCACCGTCAAAACAGGGATTAAGCGAAGAAAGGCGCCTCTTGCTCCACTCGGGAGCTACGAGCGAGAAGAAGAAGAAGAAACCAATTATACTACTTTAACTTTATCTGCAAATTTAATTAAATTTAGGTATAATTTAGTGTATATGTTCCAATGGCACACGAATGCCTTCTGTGTTGCAGTCTCCATCCCAGCGATGAGTGTCTGTGGGGCGACGCCTGGTAAGCTTGGATAGTTAAGAAGGAAAACTGAAAAAAAAGCAAAACCATGCAGGGGGGGGGGCTGTTTTTCATCTGTTTTCGTCACCTGATGTTTTCTTTACCTGAAATCGCGAAAGACCTAATGTTCTTAAAATCTACAGCCGGTGCTATAGATCACTGATAAATGTAGTTTCGTTTTTAAATGAAATGTCCATTTTTTTAATTATTTACTACAAATTAATGAAATGATGACTTAAAATTAAATAAATTTAAATATTATAATATGTGTACGTTTTTAAATAATTATACAATGTAAGTCTGTATTGAACACTTTGGAATCTAAACTTAAAAAAATATATATTTATTTAAAAATAATATACAACAAATTTTAAATTTAGTTTTGAACCCGAGTATTTTACATTTCTAGTCATTTATTTAACAACTAATTATATGTACTTTTAAATTAAATAATAGGGTAGACACTCCAAATAAAAACTACGCTACCCTGTCCTTAAATAACGCGGAAACCGACCCGAACCCGAAAAAGTATCGGCAAAATTTTAATTATATTTGCCCCTAACTTTAAAATACAAATGAATTTAATTTTAAGGTAATATTAGCAAAAAAATAATCGCGACTTTATCTAAAATAATTCTAACTATTGCTCCCTTCTTGTGATTAGCCTTAAGTCTTTAAAGCCTTAAACAAAGCTTTAGATAAGCCCTGCTGTTGACCAAAGGCTTAAACCAGCCTTACACTCCTTGGAAACTTCGCTGGAACCCTGTATTGTAAACCGTACTTGTTTAAAAATATTTTTAAACAAATACATGTTTTTTGGGAAAAGAAACCTATTTCTGAACGAACGGATATTTATTTAAACTAACACTAAAAAAAAACAAGTTTTGCCGATTTATTTATGATATTGTAACGAGTTACGACGCCCGGTATGTTAACATAGACATTCACAATGTGCCTCGGAAAAGAAATACAGAAGAAAATATAATTATTTGAATTAAATTCAACAACATAAATCATATTTTCAGGAGAAAAATGAATTTATTTTTGTGTTACGTTGAATAAAAATAGCAAAAAAGCGACAGTCAAGAGAGGCACATAATATAACGACTTACATTGATGAACACAGCTCAGCTATCAGCAAGAAGAATCAGCTAGGCCCCAAGACGTCTCAGCGACCCCAGGACGGCAAACTCCAAGAAACATTTTTTCATTCAGTGGAACTCTGGAACACAAAAATAATTTATTTTAAAATACAAGTATTTCAATAATAAAACATGTTATCTGCATAAATAACTATTAAAACAGTTAAACTATCGTTTAAACTTACCATTGTTGCTAATTTGCAACAATATACAACAATATTTCACAATTAAAATATATACGATACTTCAATAACAACGAAGATGGCTAGTTGTGTTTTGCAAGAAACATAAAAATTAGCGAACCGACAAAAAACACTATTTCATTAACATAAAACTTGAAATTATAAATATAAAACCAGAGCACATAATATTCATTGAAATTGAAATGATTTCTATTAACACAAATTACATCGTTTGACTATTGGTAGACATACAAATATAAAAGAAAATTTTGCTATTCATTAACAGTTCAATAAAATTCCAAAAGAAAATTCTGATTTTAGACTCACCGTTCAAAACAAAATTCTGCAAACATGCACTAAACCAACCAAAACCACGTGTTTCATAATAATTTTCTGCTTGAAAAATGTTGAATTCAGGTTCGGCAAGACTTCAAAAACTAAATCACGATAATAATAATGACATAATAACAATTATTATCATATTTTTGGGACGGTTTCATCAGTTTTTCCTTTCTTATCAGTTTTTTTATTTCGGAGCACGTGTCTGCGTCGTTGTTCATTGCCATTACGTAGCGTCCTTTCCCAGACCCCAGAGTGCAATGTGCAATGCTTTGAGGAAGAAGGCTAGGATTGGTCGAAATAGATCAGGTGGGGTCACGTGGTTCAACGACAAATTCATTTGAAATATGTATTTATTTCAGACGAAGGAGAAATGGATTTATTTTTGTTTTTCTAATGTGCGATATAAATTATGAATTTGTTGTATATTATATCTTATAATAAGCTATTTTACAAGATATATAATTTTATGGCAGGCAGAAAATGTTTTTGTCTGCAAACCGGAGCTAAAATCTTAATTATCTGATGTGGACACCACACGACTTCCTTGTACGATTATTAAACTATACATATTTTTTTACCTATTAACCTATACATATATTTTTAATAATTAAATTACAAAAATATTGACAGGTTAACCCAAGCCCGAGAAATATTTTGATATAGGTAGAACAAAAAATAATTCATTTACTACTATCATTCTTAAATTAACATTAATCTAACCCAGTTTTAAAGAGAGTTTTGATTACAACAAAGAAATATTTGATTACAATGAATACGACTAATTTCACAATAAAAATATAATATTTGTTATTGTACGAATCATAAAATTGCACGTATTTAACGTAATTTGACATGAACTTATTTTTTTATCCTAATCCATAGCAAGCTTTATTACAAAAACAAAAAGTATATAATTTTTAAATTTACATATCGCGCTTATACAAAGGGCTAATTTAATAATACTTGATGTGCTAGACGCAGAAATTAATTCTCTAAAACTTTTATTTGAAGCATTTATTTCTAAAATCAAAATAAAATCATTTTATTCAAGAAAAACTGTTAACAACTTTAAGTAATGTACCACTTGAAGACCATAACAGTTTTTAATGAAGAACTATATTAAAATATAATCCAAGCCGTCTGGTATAATTTTAATTGTAGATAACTTCACTGCATTTCGTATGCAGAAGCGTGCAACAAGAAATATTTATAGATACATTTTAACTGAAAAAATAAGTGTAATTTTCGACCTTTTTGAAGCAGTTTAAGTAATATTTTATCGCAATTAGATAATTCATTATTAGTGTTTTTAGACATCCTACCTATATTTTAGTTAAGAAATACACATAAAACACATGAATAAATAAATGATGAGGAGGCTCCGTTGAAACTGCTCACGCCCTAAACACAATGTATATAAACATGCACAAATATATAATATACATACATAAATAAGTACTTAAAAAATCAACAATATATACGGACGAAATCGCGGCGACGAACGGATAAAAAGGTAACATGAATACAAAAAAAAACACATTTTGTGCACATCTTTTATTTATTTTTACATAACATATCTAGATATATGATTTTGTGGGTGTATGTGTGTGTATGTAAGTTTGCAAAATTAATACAAAAGCAAGCGTGTGTAACTATAATTTAATAAGTTAAAACTTTAAACTAATACTTTAAAATGTAAGTGAAATAATTGTAATTAATGAAAACTGTAGATAAAAACTTTAAAACGCAAATAAACTTATTGTAATCATTTAAAACTGTAAACAAATACTTTAAAATGCAAGTAAACTAACTATACTTTTTTAAAACTGCAAAATGAAACTTTTAAATATCGCGGAAACCGACCCGAACCCGAAAAAGTATCGGCAAAACTTTAATTATATTTTACCCTAACTTTAAAATGCAAATGTCTTTAATTTTAATGTAACATTAGCAGAAAAATTAATCGCGACCTTAACTAAAATAATTCTAACTATCGTTGCCTTCTTGTGGTTGTAGATTGATATTAAAGTCCTTAAAGCCGTAAACAAAGCTTTAGACAAATCCTGCTGTTGATCAAAGGCTTAAACCAGCCTTTACACTCCTTGGAAACTTCGCTGGAACCCTGTATTGTAAACCGTACTTGTTTAAAAATATTTTTAAACAAATACATTTTTTTTTTTTTGGGAAAAGAAACCTATTTCTGAACGAACGGATATTTATTTAAACTAATTTAAAAAAAACTAAGTTTCGCCGATTTATTTTCAATATTGTAACGAGTTACGACGCCCGGTATTTTAACATAGACATTCACAATATGCCTCGGAAAAGAAATACAGAATTATGATTCTTTGAATTAAATTCTACATAAATCATATTTTCAGGAGAAAAATGAATTTATTTTTGTATTGTTGTAAAAAATAGGAAAAAAGTGACAGTGAAGAGAGGCACATAATATAACGACTTACATTGATGAACACAGCTCACCAACAGCAAGAAGAATCAGCTAGGCCCCAAGACGTCTCAGCGACCCCGGGATGGCAAACTCCAAGAAACATTTTTTCATTCAGTGGAACTCTGGAACACAAAAATAATTTATTTTAAAATACAAGTATTTCAATAATAAAACATGTTATCAGCATAAATGACTATTAAAACAGTTAAACTATTGTTTAAACTTACCATTGTTGCTAATTTGCAACAATATACAATAATATTTCACTATTAAAACAATTAAAATATGCACGATACTTCAATAACATAGAAAAGATGGCTAGTTGTGTTTGTTGACAAGAAACATACGACTGGCGAACCGGCAGTGGCGTGATTATTAGATAATAACGCAATTAAATGAATAATTAAATGTTAATATAAAATTGTATTTTATTTTTTAATATAACTCTCGCCTATTTAAATAATATTTATAAAATATAAATATTTTTTGCAAGACTAATTCGGATATATGGGAAGCCAGAGGAAGTTTGCGAAATGAAACTTAGAATTTATGCAAAAAATTAATACTATGGGAAATATATGTATTTAAACGTAAAATATAGACATTTTTATAAGTTTAACATTAAAATTCTACCATTTTGTGAACAAAATAGACTATTAAAATGCAGTTAAATTTTCAGAAAAATACCTCAAAAATACGAATTTATGCAAAATATACAAGAAAATGATTTAGAATTAAAAAATATATATATTTCCAGTAGTTTGAAGTATATTTAAAACTATTTAAATAAATAACTAAAATTAAATTACAATTTCATTTTCTTCTGAGCACTTGATTATTTCCCAATCTAAATGATAGGTCCCCGTAAAAATTATAATCACAAAAAAAATTAATAAACACTTTAGCTTGCTTTCTTCGATCGCGGTAACAATTATTATCTCAAACGTTGGACCAACACTTTATCTCATGTTATTTTATATTTTTTTGTTATTTACCGTAATTTTTCTCACGAAAATAAACATTAATTCACACCAAATGCAAACACGCAATAAGTGTCCTCCATTTTCTATGATGAGGATGAGGTGGTATGAAATCAGTGTTGCCAAAAGTACTTAATAAAATATTGTTAACAAAAATGTCGGTAATATAGAAATCGGTAATTATAATAAATCATATTTGAAAAATAACATATATACTAACATGTAATAAAATGTCTATAATAAAGCATTAAATTAACACATTGCAGTATAAATAGATTACTCACCTTTTCTTTTACTAGTAGGTTCAAGTTTTCCAAATTTCTTCACATTAATATCTCGCAGCCAACTACACCAGTAATACTTATACGGTTTTAAACTCTGGAAACCGTTTAATTGCTCTTGGGTTTAAACACTTTCGTTGGTAACAAATAATTGATTATATCCATTGGCAAAATATTCAGAAAATCCGATATATCCTGCGAAAACCCACTTTCATCACAATCGTGTGGGTCAATATTACAAATTAACTCGATTTTTGCTAATTAGCGAAGTTGCATATCAGGTTATAGCTTCTTCTTGAAGTACACATACATTATAGAAACCATTAAATAATCTCACACAATGAAATACGAGAGAAATTTGTTTTGTAAGACAACAAACTTATTTCAGATTTTGAATTAGCGCTAAGGAAAACTCGTTTTGAATAGATGGCGTATTTGTCGCTCGACCTCTAGGGTACCTTTATATCAGGCGGCTGACACCTCAATGGTTTTCTAATTGCAAAGCAATAGTTCATCCCTGCTAAACCAGTCCGCAGAAAAGCGCTAGTATCTGTGTTAGGATCGTAACCAGGCAACTGGGGCGGTTCGTTTGTCACGTTTGAATTTGATCTGAAAGTTGTCAGAATCTTCTGATTTAAGTCAATGCTTTTCAAACCATTTTGTGCAATTTAGTTGTGCAGTTACTAGCAGCGAATTGTGTTCTGTTAAGTGGGTTTAGTGGTAATTATACATACTGTGAAAAATGACGAGATCTGTAAGTATAAACAATTCAAATTTGATTACATTCTTAGCCTTGATCATAAGTTTATGTGTTTTATTGTTATATTAAAATAAAATAAAGTTATTTTTTTCAGGAACCAACATGTGTCCATCATAAATGTATTACAAACAGTCTCCCTGTCGAAGAACAAGGGCATATGTTTTGTTTTCCAAGATTGGAAAGCCTACGGCGGGAATGGATCATCCGGATGGGTTGTCTTGATCTACTCGAATTGTCGTACCAGCAAATATTAGATCGAGGATTCCGGGTCTGCCGACTTTATTTTACTGATAAGCAATTTCGGAAAAAAAAGAATTTGAATCGTCATGAAATACCTGTGGACGTTTTTAATTCTGGTAAGATTTTCTTTTATACTAAAATTGCTTTGAAATTATAGGTTTAGTAATGCATAACCGCCGAAATACGAAATATTTCTTTACGTAAGATTATTAAATTTTGCTGTTTTCGTATTTCCATGAAGGCTTTATTTCTTTATTAAAACTGTTTCAGAAATAACTAAAATTTTTTTTTTTTTTTAGTTGCTGCTTCAAAAATGATGGAGGAAGAGGAACCAGTATTTGAAGTTCTTGCTAATAATATGCCTGCTATCGGAGGGACACCGAAAACACGTAAATGTTCTGCTGATGATGCTACTGCTTCTGTTTCTGGTATGCTTTTATTTTAAATCATTTTTAGTTTTATATTGCACTTAACTTACGGTTAATTATGAGTTTTGAAAGTTATTTTAAATTGTCAACTAATATTTTTTTGTCTTTTCAGTTGCTGATCCAGAAACACCGAAGACAGGCGTATCATTTATTGAACTTCCGTCCGATAATACGGGAAATATTGCACCGGTTACAACGAAGAGACGAAAACGTTTTGCTGCATGAAGTTTGCGATACGAGCCATACGTGGAGTTGCATACATTAGTTTTTCTAAACCAATATTTTTTTATAAAATTCATTGTATCATAATGATAATCTGTGACGAAATGATAACAAAATCTTTCACAATGATTATCTGTATCGAAATAATAACTAAATCTGTATCATAATGATAATATGTATCGAAATGAATTTTTTTATCATAATGAGTGTCATTCAAGTACGTATGACATATATTTAATAAGTATATTAAAGCATAGAAATAGAAAAATGTTTTTTTATTAATTACTTTCAGATTTTCTATATTTAAGTATTAATATATTCTGTAACACAATAGTTTAATTTTTATATATCGATAATTTTTATATAATAAAAAATACCTGACAAAACTATTTTAAAATTTCACTTGGCAAAAGTATTATCGATATATAAAAATTAAATATTGTGTTACAGAATGACAGAATTTTAAATTTGAATTATTTGAAGCTATCATTCAATTTTCCCGCCATTTTAGTTTAGTTCATCCCTGCAAGGCCAGAGGTGCTGCGAACTGCGTTTTTATATTTACTATAGAGTTGGCAAGTCTGATAGTGTAGATGGTCTGTGCTTTATATACAGGATATGGCCATGGGGCAAGATCGCCGCCATAAGCGAGCCAATGTCAAACATATTAATAATTCATTTCCCTATTTATTTGTAAGAAATGTGATATAATATTATACAGGAATATTAAATAATCACACTATGAATCTAAAAAGGTAATAAAAATTCATTTATTTAAGAGATACACAATTATTATTATGACATAGATTTAGAGGTTATGTAAGCGCATAGGATATAGGTTGTTATTATCACATCAAATTTTATAACTGTGGTTATTATTTATATAATAAGTATATATTTTAAACTTACCTTTCAAAAATTTAAATGTATGTGCTTAATATTGGTAATTTTTATGTGTTTTCAATAGTGCCATTCATCGTAGTCAGTATCTCAAGAAAATATTCATATAAATAAAATAAAAGTATTACTTACACTTTAAATAAATATTAGAAGTATATTTAAATGTGTTTTGCATTAAAATAAAACAAGTAGCCACGAAAATACATAATAATTTGCGCAACAACGAATATGACAGTGGCCCTCTAATGGCGGACGAAACGCGAGCCACGTCATGGCCATACCCTGGATATAAAGGTGCCCTATCGACCTCATTTATTTGCTAAATGAAATGAGTAACAAGCCGGGGGCAGTAAGATAAGCTGTTTCGAAGGTTACGCGATCAGCTGAGTGCCCGCGCTCTATTGGCGAGTATAAAGATATCGTATCCATCTGGTGGCAGTTTTATAAAGTTTACTGTAAAATATAGATACGGCGTGTTGTCATTTAAATCGTGTTCTCTCGTTTTGAATTTTTGCATAAAAGTTTGTCTAATTGCAATGGCAAACAAGAAAATTTGTAATACAAATTGTTGCGAATGTGGTTGTCTTTCAAAAGTTTCTAGAGAAACTAATTTTTCCTACCATCGATTTCCAAAACCTGGAATACGAAAAGTATTTATAAGTTTGGTGTCTAAGAATCAATAGATCGTAGATTGACGTGGATCAAAGCAATTAAAACCACAAAATAATAAGGTAAACGAGAAGTGCAGGGAAAAAGATTTCCAATACGATGGTTATTGGTTCCTAACATTTTAAAAAAGAACATTTCATATTACCAGGTACGTTTGTGAATATTTGAAATAGGGTTATATTTTAATTGTTAAAGAAAAATAATACTTTAATGACCAGTACTATTAAACGAAAGTTAAATATATAAATAAATTAAAGCAAAGCGAATTAATGTTTTTATTGCTGTCATGTACCTATTTGACTAGTTTTTGTCAGATTAAATCTTTCTCAAAAATTTTACTTTTTATACTATCAGGCCTGAATATTACATATATTTGTTATATGGTTAATATAATTCATTATAATATTTTTAGACATTCAATCTCAAAGAAGAAAATTAAAGTGTACTGCAGTTCCGTCACAACATTTACCAAAAGCAACTATTCCATCGAAGGCACCTCTTCCGCGAAGTAGTCGAATAAATGATATTGAGAAGACATTGAAATTGAAAATACGCTAGATGCAATTCCAAATGATTTAGGTCCAAGTATTTTCTGAAATTTCAATATAATATCTACTTCTCAAGCATAATAACGCACACTGATACAGTGGATAACTATACTAGATCACGGACCAATAATCTAAAGAGAGACGTGACAGCTGTGTGTTATTTGAAAAGGTAGAAGTGGGAGAAGGAGTGGGGGCTATCGATCATTGCGACATCTAGCGTTAGTGACAAAGCTAAAAGCTGTGATGCGGGCTGCATGCTACTTCAACCATATTAAAATTAGAAATTTTAATTTCAATATTACAATTGAAATGAAATTAATTTATACTTTATTGGTTACATTATTATTTCATTTTACAAATAATGATTAAATATTTTGTAAATTAAATATTTTACACAATATTAATTGTAATTACTACAGTTGCAATATTTTAAATTATTTTTCGTCACGATTCCCTGAAGTAGAAGATTTGGATTCGCTTGGATCCGGTATTCTCGGAAGGTATTTTACTGGACACAATAGCTGTAAATGAAATAAATTCAGATGAAATTTTACGCATTCGTATTTTACATACTAAATTTATGTACAAGTATAAGACATCTATGTAGCGAAAAATAAAAATTTCACCATAATTGAGAACTTTTAGAAAAAGAAGATTTTTGTTTCTCAGTTTAACTTCTTCGCCAATTATACGAATATGACGCTATTATTTCAAATTATTTGACGAAAAGTATATCATATTTTGAATTAGTCAAAAAAATACATTTAACATAATATATAATAATAACTACATTTAACATAATAATATAATAGTTGGAGTTTTCTAATTAAGCGATTGGCGAAAAAAAATCACACAAAATGGGCTTTATAATTTAAATGAACGTCTTGCTCACCATAATCCTCATGTAATAATGTAGGAACAGCTCCACAGTTTAATTTCCTTCGCTCAGGGGTTCGAAATTTCGTAGTTTCAAAGTGTAATGCACACACTTTAGTATGACATCGAGAACCAATTGGTGTATCAATGAATTGAGGCATATTCATGTTCGTTGTCCACTGCTTCAAAAGTACATCATCTCTCGGTAAAGAGAAAAAAGCAAGCGATGAATGTTGTATATTATTGCTCCTGCAGCCAGGAATTACGCAATAAACAACTCTCATAGTCTGAAACAGGAAATTCATATTATGTTCATGCTAGATTTTATTCGTAATTATTTGAAATTTATATAATTTCTGGACTGAGGTTATTAATAACTTTTTTTTATATAGAAATATTAAAGTTACCGAGTTTATAATTTCTATGGCAAATTAACTTATTTACAATTTTACTATATATATTGAAACTTACCTTGCAGATGTAAAACACAATTACGAAGTAAACAAAGCTTTTCACACAAAAGAACTTAACTGTTAGGTTAGGTTAGCGTCAATCAAAGACTACTAAGTAACAAAAATAACAACAACGAAACAATAAAAATAACAACAAAAAACGAAACAGTAATACACAAAATGAATTAGATAAACTGATGCTGACACTTCGAGAGCGAAAACATGAGTGATTTCAAATATTTCACATCCAACGACTTGTTGATTTTGTTTTGAACATGTACTGCCATCTTATCGGCCAATAGCCAAACTCTTTTGCGACATGTGCTGCCTCTATATGCAGTGACAAAACTTATATCCTCTCGCCCTTTACCTCACTTGGTCCATTCAACTTCTGTCACAATAATTCCTATCAGCTGTCACCCCCCTGATACTAGATAGAGCGGCCATATTGTAAACGACTGGGGCGTCACCAACGGTGATTCTATTCGCGAATAACAAATATTCTGTACCAAAGCATTGTCATTCAAAATACATTTTCCAGCTTCCAATATGTATAACATATTTTATATAATGAAGAAAATATTATTTGTAACATGAATGTATTTAAATTTATTAGTTTTATTTGTGTTACGGTTTTTCAAGATTGTTTGAAATGTTATAAATAATTTAAATACCACGTAAAACAAAAGTTACTAACAACATTGGAATTGAGCAATGGTGAACGGACATTGTTCTTTAAAGCGCACCAACTTCAGCGTGGTAGAGATTTGCACAGGTTGAGATTTGCATTATACAGGATAAAAAATTTCGAGACTTGAATAAGAAGAGGTAATATTTTTCGAGCTTTGCAGTGTTGAAAATTGCATAAGTTGTGACATGAATAAGTCAATGCAAAATCATTTGAATTTTGACTATTCGTAAGATGTATAAAACGGGATTTGACCAAGTCAATATAAATATATTCGAATGTTGTCTGTGCTCCCAAACAAACTATTCGCATTGCACTTGACACTAACATCTTCTTCTTCTTTAGTTTTCCCATTCGTTAGGGGGTTGCTATTTTTTATTTTCTTCTTCCACTAATTTTTGTTTTATATGTCGTCCTCATTCAGTTCCTTTTCTCTCATTTCATATTATATTTGGTCTTCCTATGTTTCTTCCAACTTCTGTTATAAGCTATTCATTCTTCTAATATACTCATCTCTCCTCATGACATGTTCAAACCAATGTAATCGTCTCTCTTATATCTTTCTAGAAAGGCCCAACACTAGAGTCATTTCCCTTATTCTTTCATCATTTACTTTTTATTGATATTGACATCTGTCAATTTGGATTACCTGAATATATTAGGTTTGTTCATAGAACGGTTTGAAACCGTCAGCAACCGTCAGAGGCATGCGCAGTTACATAAAAGCGTTCGCAGAGTCACAAATTTCCAACTCTAATTATTAGTTCAATGTTCATAGAAACTTTCTGATTTCTGACTGGTTGCTGATCGGTTGCCAACTATCAGAATAATTTCCAACTCGGGAGGAAATTTTAAATTTGAGGCATGCGCACTTACACTGTTTTGACAAGACATTTGTATTTGTTTTGATTACAGGTTTTGATTTCATTTAATGTTTGGTTATATACTTACAAATAAAATAAATTAGTGAAATAAATATTTTACGGTAAGTAAATCATTGTAAATTAATGTAATAATATAATAAAAGACTGACTCACTGACAAGTGCCACTAAAGTGATCGATAATATCGATATATTTACTACCAAAATTAAGCAGAGACATTTATTATTCATTTTAAAAAGTTAAGTGACATAATGCTGTTCACAGAAGAATTCAAACAGTTATATGATTTGCAACCAGTTTGAAACCACGCATGCGCACTCAAACTCCAACCGTTGGAAATATGTTCTATGAACAAACCTATTTAGCAGTGTGCATGGTTAAGTTAGCACAGCTGGCTGATTTATGAAATTTTATAATTTTTATAATCTTTATAATTCTTTAACTCCATATCTGTTGAATATGAAATATAAAATGCAATCAAATCGAATGGAGAATAATATATTCTTTAAGTTATCATAAAATTTAACTGAGTTTTTCAAGAAAAACTGTTAAAATCTTCAAATGAGGATACTTCCGGTTGACCATTTATAACCAAAATCTAATCAAGTCTGCATATGGTTGTAAGGAAGAGAAATATGCAAGAATTATAATTTTTGGAATTCTAGTATTGGAGATATCGTTGACGACCCGGCGGTCCCATACACACACACACACACGCACATACGAACACACACACACACACATACAGACATCATCGTAAAAATTATAATATCGTATTGTAAAGACCCTAAAACGTACTTATTGAATGAAAACTCACCACCGAATTTTTTGACCAAAGACAATACCTTCCTTACCTAGAGGTGACGGAAGGTAAAAAAGAAAATATTCATTTCTTAAATATTACAACACATAAACTAACTGAAGACTAGGACAAATTGGTAGTCTTGCATCTTGATGAAAAATATGTTAATGAAAGCATTGAATACCGATCAGGTGAATTAAAAGGTTTCGCAGAAAATTCGGAAAAAATATTGGAAGCCAAAACTATCCAATCTTTTTAATATCCGGATGTTTTGCCAGTTATGATGAACATATGGTTTATTTAGTTCCAGTACAAAGCAATAACAAGTGAACAACTTGCAGAAATAACGACAAATGTGATATTACTTTAGAAAATTGGGGTTTCGTGTTTTGTGTTTATCACCTAACAATAACAAAGAAAATCAAAAAGAATATAGTAACTTTGAATATATAATACATATAAGAACGGCAACGTAATGTATTTAGATTAAATATTTCGAGAGAAGGTGCCATCTATCCCTCCGTATACAAATTATTTCTGAGTTAGTTAAAAAATACATAATAGGTGGATGTTGCACAGTATTGCCACGTAGCTAGAACAGCAAGATAAGATTTTATAAAGGTTTTCAAGTTTGCTACTGTAAAACAAGTATACATGTACATTGAAGATTCAAAATATATTATCTGGTTATTATGAAACAATATTTTTGAATTATTGATTATTAAATACCTCTAACAAATAGTATCAGGCAATGCTGTCAGCACGATTTACCGTAGTTCATAGTTTTGCGGTAGGAGTCACTAGCTATCTATAATAATTTTGTGAATAAAAAGAGACAGATATAGTATCTTGCTAGCCCATATGCGTTGCCGTTCTTATATGTATTATATATTCAAAGATAGTAATTATTTCTGAAAATTAAAACTGCATTTAAAGGCACAATTTTGATATTATGCCGTATGAAGCACTGTATAAGTCGGTCTCATGACGTCACGCGAATGGTATGGTAGTGGGGGCTAGTCTCCTGCCTAATGCCTATGTCACACTTGTCTGATTCTGTGCGATGTATGATGAAACTTGCCGTGTGCGACGAAAATTCGTAATACTCGTGTCCCACTTGTATGACAAAAATCACATGAAAAGTACCTATGTTGCTCATTTCACGTCGATGTGTCAAGCGTGCAAATAACCTAACATAAACAGTAGGGAGTAGAAAAATAATATAATTATGAACATTTACTTAACAAAAAATAAACAAATACAAATAAAGTTTAAAAATATTAACCTAACCCCAATATGTTAAACTCAAATATCAAAATATCTGTGAACGTAGCTAATAAGTACCGCGTGAAATGAGCACCACATGTTTTGTATGATGGAAATAGAAGCGCTTCTATTTTTCTTCATACACGGACAGTTTCATCATACATAATACAGAATCAGACAAGTGGGACATAGGCTTAAGAGACTGTCGTGGCGGAATTTTCGCATATGCGCCAGCTATGACGTCACGGTTGTATTTCTCACATATTTCACGTGACAACACGATCGAAAACCGCTAACTATGGCGTCGGGCGAACGCCAACTTGAATGAGAATAGATCTCCCTGGCGTGCAGTGTGCGTTCAATTATACTCACAGATAACTTAATATACTCTAGGGCTATCTTGTAAAACATGTTTAGTTTATCTGGACGATATTATTGTGGTAGGAAACACGTTCGAGGACCACATGAGAATTTGGAAGAGGTTTTCCAGAGATTGAGGAAGGCTAACCTGAAGATCAGTCTAAAGTGTCATTTGTTCCAAAGAGAAGTACATTACCTTGGACACGCAGTTTATCCGGAGAAGATAAGGGCTGTGAGAGACTGTCCAATACCTAGAGACAAACATGAACTTATTTGGGAAATGGACTGTTAAGTTGCGTTTAAAGAACTGAAACATTCCTTGACAAGCGCACCAGTACTAAGTTCTCCTTTACTTGAAGGAGAGTTCATACTAGACACAGACGTTGGAATTGGTGGCGTCCTTTCCCAGAAACAAGACGGACATGAGAAGCTTATTGCCTACTTTAGCTTACTAAAGCTTGTCATAACCGGAGAGGAATTATTGTGTTACCAGAAAAGAACTTTTAGCAGTCGTGAAATCCGTGGAGCATTTCTACAAATGGATAGAGAGACTATAGGAATAGGATTTCAAAATTGAGCACAGGACAGGTACCAGTCATCGTAATGCCGACGCATTGTCCAGAAGGCCATGCCAAGATGAATGCAAACATTGTAGCCGAGTGGAAGAGAAACATTCCACCATCGCCAGGATAACAGTAGACGATGATTGGCAGCCCGATGGACGAGACCGGGAACATGATCTGACATTGAAAATTATATTGGAACGAAACGCAGAAAAGAGCAAACCAATATGGGAAGATGTTGCACCACTCTCACAGAGCGTAATGCTGATGGAACTGAGAAGGAAACTCGGTTATTCCTAAGAGTAGAGTACCAGACGTGTTCAAAGAGATCCAAGACGAATCTGGAGGAGGCCATTTTGTAGTCAACAAAACTTTAGAAATATTGTGGCAGCGATTTTACTGGGTTAACTGCAAGGAAGATGTTAAAGACTAGTGCAAGAGATGTGCAGTTTGCGCTGGAAGCAACGG
Source organism: Harpalus rufipes (assembly GCA_951394225.1). Taxonomy (NCBI): domain Eukaryota; kingdom Metazoa; phylum Arthropoda; class Insecta; order Coleoptera; family Carabidae; genus Harpalus; species Harpalus rufipes. The sequence goes on from OX596280.1 coordinate 11,660,014, forward strand.
TCCGCATAGACGACGAAGAGCTCCAGTGCGTCAAATATAACGTTGGCAGTCCATTTGAGCGCATTGTGATTGGAGTGGTCGGACCATTTCCAGAAAGTGACGACAAATAAATACATCATGGTTGTCATGGACTGCTTCACCAAGTAGGTTGAAGCCTATCCATTACCCAACCAGTAAGCGATCACGGTCGCTGAAACCTTAGTCAAATAGTGTTTTTTTTATATTTTGGCAGTTTTCAGTGATGTAATAGTATATTGTGCAACAAGTGCAGAAAATCACCTATTGCCCACGAGGTGTGAAAGTTTCAGCACGAGACGAAGTCGAGGGCTGGAATCACACAAGTGGGCAATAGGTGTTTCTGCACGAGTGGCACAGTATACTTTTTCTACGACCACACTCTTTTGTAAGATAAATAATTTATTTTTATTAAAAAACATATAGTTGGCAAGTCGTGGGATAAAGTGTGAGAAATAATTTCCCACACTTTAACCCACGAAATAATTAACTTTCGGGCTTTGTAAAGCAAGGGAATGTGTGAGAAATAATTTCTCACACTTTATCCCACGACTGTGGGAAATTAATAACTTTCGGGTTATGTAAAGTATGGGAAAAGTTCAATTTTCTGTAGTGGTCGTAGGAAAACACTTTTTTTTAAACTGAAAACATTTTTCTACAAAGGCTACGCTGGTGGTAATTTTAAAAACTACATACGTGTAGGGACTAGAAAAAAAATAATTTCAATATAAAAATATATTTGTATTATAAGAAATTACAACACTTTATTTTGTAGTTGAAATTGGTAGGAGGCCGTAGGTTCCAAATAAAATTTGACTATACATGTAAGCTTTGAATATATAATACTACTGGTATTATATATTCAAAGATATAAGTCAATTTATTGATACAATTGGACGTTTCGGACGGTATAATTTGTCCATCATCAGCTAATAAGAATGATACATGGTTACAATAAACAATATTTGTACAAAATAAACTTCGACTTAAACATATGAACAGACGTATTTAAATGTTACATTGAAAAACTTTAAGAATTAATGTTTTTTATTTTGTAATACTAATTAAATTAAAATTCGAAATATTTTTTGGCGTCGGTCGGTGAATGAAACGTTATTATAACGTTATCGGGTATCGTTACGTTACGTTTTCCATCTCTGCGTATTATAATGCAAAGTTATTCGTCGTATTGATCTAAAGATTAAAAATAAAGAACCAACCAGAACAAAAAGTCATAAGGATAAACATTCGCAATTAAGAAATTCCAGTAACAAAAATTTCATTCAAGGAAACAAACATTTAATGATTTAATTATGTGTTCACCTGTTCATTATTATAGCGTCGCGTGCTGCACTTATCTGCAGTTGTACATGGAAATTGTTAATATTAATAATTACAGTTAAAAGTATAATATGTTTCATAATGAGTTTACATGAATCAGAATCAATATTCTGGAACTTATAATTAAAATAATCTAGGTAATAGTTCCTTGATGAAAAGGCAATCTTCGAATCCAGTAATAGGTGTTATATTAATATTACCTACTCGTAAAGTCGAGAATGTACTATTTTACGAGTGTAATTAGCCATGAACACAAACACAATCCTATGTATTTTTTTGCTGAAAAAAAAATTAATGATATTTTAGTTATGTGATTATGGATGGTACTAAGGCATTTATTAATTTATTCCTATAAGTTTAAAAAGAAGTATAATTCCGTAGTGTTGGTATTTAAAAATTTGTCCAGGAAATATCCATTTTCCAGTCGGTTGCGGATAACACATTTTAAATGCTAGTTTTACATATTTACACAGTTATGTATAAGCGTAATAGATAACGTTTCCACTTTTAATTCTAATAAATTTTGTTCTTTCATAAAGTGGATATGAAATTAAGTTATTTAATAGTCATGCAATTGCAATGCATTCAGTAAACATTAAAGTAGAAGGTTTAAATAGGTGCAATAAGAGTAAAACAAATATAATTATTGTTTATAGATGAGCAGCAAGAATGAAAAACTCTGGATTTAAAGATACATTAAGAGCAATATTTTTTAAATATAATTTAATTTTTTTAGTATACAGGTTATTCATTTTAAATGGGTCACGACGGCTAACTCGAGAACTAGCTGCAAAGACGATTAAATGGGCAAACAATTTCTATTTTACAAGACAAATTTAAAGAAACCAAAAATTATGTTTCTCAAAATACGGGACCTAACTTTTTTATTTTTAATGAGAGCATATGTAGATTTTTTATCTGCTTACTCGTGAGAGAATTTAATTCTGAATTCAATGATATAATATTTTTATATCGTTACATAATGTTTTTTTTTTCGAAAAATACATATATGGCTACTATAAAACAAGGTTCGAAAATATGATATTGTAACGTTTATTTATATGGGTGAAGTGTAAATATCAGGGAAATATTATAATATAACATAAAGTTTATTAAACGATAAATAATTAGGATAAATATTAGAAATATAATAAAAATAACTAACACTATGATTAAATAATTATAAACACTAATTTAAGACTACGAAAATTATTAAATACTTAAACACTAAAGATTATTTATTTAAACAATATTTATTTCATTATATTTATTTATATAACTACATTTATTTATGTTCACAACTCTTAGGCCCAGTTGCATAAAGCATTGTTAACTTTAATCACGTTGTTAACTTTGACAAAGCTTCTTTTCCAATGTATTTTTGATACGTATCCATGGTTACAATGTGTAGTTAAATACATGATCAGCTAACAACGTTTTATGCAACTGGCCAATAGACTGTTTATTTATATCACCAACTGTTCATCTCACGTTGCTTCTATATAACAGAATGTCTTGGCTGGCTTCCCTGACGGGTTTATATAACGCGGCGTCCTTCTGGAACTTTTCAACGCAATAATAACATCGAATACAAAGGATCAGCTATAGACTCAGTGGTGTCGGTTCCAAGCGTGTTACAATGTTTATATAAATAACAGATTTTCCGATATTTATTGGTATGTCAGATATATATATATATATATATATATATATATATATATATATATATATATATATATACAGGGTGTATCAAGATAATGGAACAGTGCCATTTATTCGTGAATATGAAAAGTTACACAAAAAAGTGATTAAGATATTTTATAAAGCATAGAGGGGGACACATTTTGATATAACCTTTATTATTTTAAAGCCGGTGGTACTCAACTTATCGATCAATGTTATACTTTTTTAAATGGTATCATATATTTTTTATTAACTCATTAAATAGCAATTTTTCTTCTGAATTCAACAATATAATTACATTATACCCTTACATTGCGAAAAATTTGATAAAAGTTAATTCAAAGTTAGTATTATTTTTTTTTAAGTAGGCCAAGCAAACATTTAACTATTAAAACAAAAGAAAAATTTCTGTCATTTTTGTATGTCATTGATACGTACTATATTATTTTTTCGAAATGTTCTAAATTTCGTTATTCTTTTTTTTTATTTCGCGTAAAGACTAGTTAGTCTTACGAAATTAGGATATTTTTTGCAAATAAATTGCATGCTAGGAATGCATTTTGCTGGGTCTTGCATCAATAAATAAAATCAGTTTTTGTTAAATCTGCTGCCATTATTAAATTAATTATTACAAAGGTAACGAAAATTACCTTAATTGTAATAATGGCTAACAATGAAATACGAAAATGATAGATAATTTTCTTTAGTTTTAATGATTAAATGTTTACGCAACCTACTTAAAAAAAAATTAAATAGAAATGAGATACTAACTTTGAATTAATTTTTATCAAATTTTTCGCAATGTAAGGGTATAATATAATTATATTGTTGAATTCAGAAGAAAATTCTCTATTTAATTAGTGAATAAAAAATATATAATGCCATTTAAAAAAATGTAACATTGATCCATAAGTTGAGTACCACTGGCTTTAAAATAATAAAGGTTATATCAAAATGTGTCCCCCTCTATGCTTTATAAAATATCTTAATCACTTTTTTGTGTAACTTTTCATATTCACGAATAAATGGCATTGTTCCATTATCTTGATACACCCTGTATATATATATATATATATATATATATATATATATACCAAAATTTGGATATTTATTTTAATAGTTTTTTTTTTTAATGATTGAGTTTATCATTATGAATTTTTATTTTAAGAATGAAAAAATTTGAAACAAAAAATCCATCCCTTAAATAAAATAAATAAAATAATACTTCTCTAAATAATAGTTAATTAAGCTAAGCTAAAAAACGCAATGAAAGCTCATCATCAGATGTTGCTGGACCTTTCTCAGGCCCTTTTACTTTCTCCCAAATCGAATCTAACTCATTTTGCTTTGCTATATATCAACGTAAAAAAATCGGGATATATATCGTATATATCAATATATCTAACATGAGATATATCAATAATATATATCCTTCATTCCAACACCCTGCTATAATAAGAGTGTCAAGAATGGAAAACACGAATACATGTTATTTATTTGTGCCCTGATAGAAAGAAATGAATATATTGTTCTGTTAATTAATCATCAATACGAACGCAAACAAAATATTCACTGTTATTTTTGTAGTATTTTTCTCTAAAATAATCCATAAACGATTGACAGAGATAAACAGTGGTAGTCTAAGATTTTATTAAAAATTCGTGGGCTTCACTGGCATTTTTTTTTAAATTCACAAAATTAAGGGTAGTCTATTTAAGGAGTACATTTTTACTATCACTGTATTTTTATATTTCATTATTACGGAACGTAATGTAATATTTCTACTCAATTATTTATTCATGCAGAATATGCATTACTTAAAAAAATATTTTAAATTGCGTACCTTATTTTTAAAAAACTGTTCAAAAAATCAAAATTTTAAAATAAAAATATCTCACTATAAATAGCACTGTAATGAAAACAAAACTGAACGAGCAATGAGACCGACCGCATGAAACTCAAATTAAATTAATGTATTATGCTTATGCAATATTAGTTATATTACTTACAGTGATAAAAATAATAGAAAATATTAAAATCACCTATTCAATCTGTGGACACTTTAAAAACCACAAAAATAAATTTTCGAATTTTCATGAAAAATATTTTTGTTTTGTGATCAGTGTGTTTTTATGTGATTAGTCCGTTGAGTACTGCAGGCTATTTAGGCTGCAGCCTATGGGCCCATACAGTTATTTTTTAAAAATTTTAAATATCTTAAAATACTATCATGAGTGTTATGAACAAAAATCTGATGTGGCTAACACATGACCTCTCGCCATTGCCATTTTATGTTAAATAAATAAATTAGTAATAAATATATCATCATGGCATATTACCCATTGCGGGGTGTGCCAGTCTGCCTTGTACGCATATATCGGTAAATGATGAAATATTTGTACCGTGTGGGGGCTTACAGGGGTCAATTTTGTGCCATTAAAATTCGAAGTAATTTTTGGCGTCGGCCGGGATCGAACCCGGGTTCTAATTAACGAATTTAACATTTCTTGTACATACAAATAATTCAAATTGTATTTATTCTTTCGTTCTATGAGGAATTTTCTCCTACACTTCTAATATATTCAAAATTCTTTATATTCACTGACGGTATTAGCGGTATTTCTTAAGGATATATGTAATATTAATATACCTATAATTTTAAATATTTAATTAATAATACAATAAAAAAATTTAAACGTACTTACTTCCCAGAAAAAGCTTTCTGTAATGTTAATAAAACTGTTGATTCTTGACAATGGCATTTTGCATTTATCTGTCAATTATAAACATTTAAATATCTCAACTGGTTTCCATGGAGTTGTTTGGGCAGCGAGATTTATTACAACAGATTATTCTATATTATTATATAATATATCTCTAAATCTATAGAAGATATAATAAAATTTTTAAATGTATCAGATTGAGAATCTTCATTATTGTATTAACATAAATTTTCAAAAAATAATATTTAGATATTTAAAAAAAAACTACCACTTCCGGTTGTCCAATTGTTACCAAAACCTATTCAACTCTTCCCATTAATGTTAGATTGAGGAATCCGTAGTTAAACAGGTCTTTAGTTGTATAGAATTTGAGAAATCGTTCCTCCAACATTATCGTAAAAATGTTAAAATTGTATTCTAGGGACGTGCGTATTCAATAAAATGCGGATATGTGATTTTTAGTCTCTCTTAGCGAGAGGTAAAAAACCGAAAATCGGGTTTTGGGAAGACAGGGGTTAATCATATCTTAAACATTAGTAAATTACCGAGTTTTTTTCATGGTAGTTCCTATCAGCTCAAGTGTAAATACTATAAATATAAATCAATGTTTCTGAGTTACAAGTGATATCAGTATCACAATTTCCGACAAGAAAATGAAAAGTAAAATTTAATTTCTATACAGGTAAAAACGCAAGTAAGAAATACTCGTAAAGGTAAATTTATGACCACTTAAAGACAGAAAAATTGATAATCCAATAAGCTTAATGAATTAACCCAGATATTACATCCGTCGTTAATTTTTCCTACGATAAAACCTATCCTATTATTATTATAGATCATCTAATTTGTGTCAGTTGTAAATCAAGTAGTGCATGTAAATAATATGAGGTGAATATAGCATGTTTTCATATAGTGTTTAATTCGCGGTCACTGAGTGCATAGCTCCAGAGTGCAATTTGCACTTGCATAAATACGCACACACGCACTCACCGTCACGCTCATGTTCCGTTCCAAACGATGATTACTTTGTCTCAGATTATTTGCTATATAAACGCTGCAACTTGCATTCATCTTCAGTACAATCCACAACATCAGATCAAAATGTACTCCTCTGCTTGTGCTTGCTTCGTGGGGCTGTCACTTTTAATTCTATCATTGCTCCACCATGGCGTTAGTGTTGCTGCTGATCTTTCGCTTGATAATAAACAAATTCGGAGTTATTTTGACGAGTGCTTCGCGAAACGATTAAAATTATCCTGCATTACCGAAAAGGCTTCTATTGCTGTTGAGGAATCCATGGATACTGACCTTCAACTATTACCAGGCAAGGATTATTATTAAATATTTCAAAATTTTAAACACGGGAATAAATCGCATATTCCGTACAGAAAAACTAGAACTACATATTAAAGTAATTTTTTTTTGCCAGGTATTGTTCTAGTCAGGAATGATCTTACCTTGGAGAACTCCACCGGAAGGGAGGACAAATACGGAATCGACCGACTAACTTCCGCCGTGTCCAAATATTTAGACTCTCACTCCTTGACGTTGGAGACTGCAGATGAAGCCAGGGCACGCAGAAGAAGACGTTATGGATTTCTTCTACCTTTGTTGGGAGCTATGGGAATCACAGGCGCTATGATGATGAAGGGTATTGCTGTGGTCGCTGGCAAGGCTCTCATGGTCAGTAAGATGGCTCTCATGCTCATCGGTATCATCGGTTTGAAGAAGCTCTTCTCCAAGGATGATGAAAAATCTGAGACGCAGGTAGTGCAACTGCATTCTATGCATGATGAACATGATCGTAACCTCAATACAGCATTATATAATATTAGACATCTCTAGATAGCTCAAGACTGTACTTATTTGTTATTCCTACCCTAAATTATTTATTTATGTATTTATTTATTATTTAATAAACTGACTGCATCCAAAAATATCTTTTTTTCTGCTATAGTCTAATGTCTAATCGAAACAGTGGCGCGATTTCAGCAATTTTATAGGGTGTCAAAATCGAACTTCGATTTTTAAGGTGGAGGGGCGGGGTCTTATTTTAACGAGGTACATATTTTAAAACATTTTTTTTTATCATTGTTAATTATTCTTCAATGTAAATATATAAATTTTCAAATCTCAAAAATATTGAAATATTTTTAACTCGAATTTTTAACGCGAATGTCAGAACATTCCGGCACCTGGCATCTGAGAGAGACTATCATTTTCAAATAAAATAAATAAATATAAATATATCATCACGGCATATTACCCATTGCTGAATGTGCCAATCTGCTTTGTACACAGATTTTGGTAATGATGATGACATATTTGTACCGTGCGGGCGTTTACCAGGCATCACCTCATGGGCACTCATTGCTGGCGTGGAGAGTGCACCACAGGGGTCAATTTTGTGCCATTTAAAATTTGAAATATTTGGCGTTAGTCGGGATCGAACCCGGTTCCCCAGATTCACTACCAGACACTCAGGCACGCGGCCACGAGACCCCGTACTCATTTTGAAACCTACAAAAACACAACTTTTTTTGAAAAATTCGTTTAATGTTTAAAATTTTAATTTATACATTACTTATGCATCATATCTGTTTAAATTTGTACAATAATAAATAAACCTTTAAGTTGTGTAGTTTAATTATTTGTACATCATCACCAATATATCGATACTCGGTATATTCTCATACGTAATATAACAAGTGATATGATTATCATCGATGATATTCTCGAGTGAAACCGAGCTGCAGATTTCACGAGTCCGAAGGACGAGTGAAATGTGCTGCTTCGGTTTCACGAGCAATATCTTCGATTATTAATCATATCACGAGCTTATATTTAATGAGAGAATATAATGAATTTTTGTAACACATTATGTTAACCTAACTTTTGATATACATATTCATAATGTATTAAAATATGGTACTTACGAGTTTTATTTAATATACCGAGATCCCGACCGACACTAAAAATATTTCAAATTTTAATTGTCACTCTCCACGCCAGCAATGAGTGCCCGTGAGGTGACACCTGGTAATCGCCCACACGAGATGAATATGTTATCATCATTACCGGAATCTGCGTACAAAGCAAATTGGCGCACGTACACCCAGTAATAGGTAACATTATTAATAGTTATTTATACAAATAATTGTTAAAGTGACAATATTTTTAAGTGGGGAAGTTTAAATTCATGGATGCGATTTTTACAAAATTCATTCACATTTTCAACACTAATGATAATAGTACATAATTATTTATAACGCGCTCTTCAATAAATTATTACTTTTTAAGCCCATAAGCTACCGTTAAAAATAAATACATTGGCTGGTAGCACAAGCCTTGTTTTAACTAAAACATTTTTTAAAAAATATTTGTTTGAATACAAACTATGTTTTGCTTTAAAATCATATTTTGATAAGTTTTATATTATTTATTATTATTGTTAAATAATGAAATTCGATATTTATTAAAACAGTGTTTTATTTAAAACAAGGCTTGTGATACCAGCTATTATTTTTAATAATGATCATAGAAAAAAGATACTTTATAAATTATAGCAGTTATCCGCCATTCTTACAATCTGAAGATATTTATATATAATAGAAATGGGTACATTTGTATAAATAAATATATATATAAGATATAATAGATAAAGTACTGAAATAAAAAGAGATATATTTTACATTATACTCTTTTATGCAAAATTTGATACTGGTTTAGAGAAAATATTTTTGGCTAGACCAGGGAAGTTTGAGGAATGTAGCTGCAGGCCATCCAAAGTGATACATACGGCCTAGACAAAAAAAAATCGGTTGTGGCCAGCACAATACCTCTCGCCACTTCTTTTTTTGTTACGTAAGTATAGGGCGCGAACAGTCATGTTACATTGTTGGCCTTGACAAGCAGATGTGGGGGCCCGTTTCAGAATGATAATTAGTAATTATGTACATAGATGTCAAATGTCAGAATTTTTCATTAAAAATTTCAAGATTTTCTAAATTCACGTAGTTAATTTGTCGCCAGGAGTATGGAATTTACTTGTCGAGGAAAATAAACCCCATGGGATTGGAAAATCACTAAATTTAGAATGAGAAATTATGATATTTGACACCTATATATATGACATGGGCCCCCATATCTTCTTGGGAAGGCCAACAAAGTCATATGACTGCTCGCGCTGTATTGTATTAAACATTTCTTGTATACCTACACTCTACACCAAAAATTCTACTTATATCTATTCCATATATTTACAGCGGTAATAATAAATAATTTCCTATTTCCAGATTAGTTATTCCGAGAATATATCTTAACCTTGTGTTAAAATGACGTTTATGGAGAGTTTATTCTAGAGTTAAGCCTTATTCCATGTTTATTATTTTTCATTTGTGGGTTAAGCTCGTGATAAACTAGGAATAGCTATTCCTGTGTTAAAAAGAAGTTATTCTGAACTTAACCCTTATTTATTATTACCTCTGTTAGAGTTTTTAAATTTAAATTCATTCTAAGAAGAAATTTTGTCCTACTCTTCTAATTTTTCGAGATGTTTCCAGTGAATATATCGACTTGAGACTTAGACCTTTCCTGAAATCCACTTTACATGTCTATGACAATGACAATGTTGGTTCGATTCTGATACAGTATGGTGCTCATATACTTTTAGAGCTTGTTATCCCCGAAATCCATGAAATAGTTTGATAAAGCATAAATGCCATTACTTGTAAAAATAATAAAAATTCCCCTAGGGGAATAATTCTTCCATTAGAGGCAAAATTATGAAATTTTATTTCAATTTTGATAGGTAACACAGAAATTGACTTTCACTCTTGGTGATGGAAATGACATGAAAATTAATTCGTAATTATTTCCCGTTCAACATGAACAATGAAAACAGTAATATGCACAGACCTCAAAAAAATAAAAAGTGGACATGGAACAAACCAATACTCAGCTGACGATCTGTTACGTGATTAGATGATTCATTATTTTTAATAAGAATTTCATGTTGGCAATAAAAAGAATTAAATGAAAAATAAAAAATAATTACTCAATTTTTTTACCCGATTTTTAACACCCTTTATGTAAATATCGAAAAAACTGACTCAGTAACATTAAAAATGTTATGTTCTTATTTTTCTGTTTAAAAAGTAAAAGTTGTTTTACTATAGTTATTGATAACATGGGTTACATTGTAGTTAAATGTAAATATTAAATTTTATATGCGATCATTAACAATTTTTTTTTGTACGCACCGTCGCAGAGGATCCAAATGGTTGGACAATGACACTCATGGTCATGATGTAAATTATTAAGAATTTTTTTAAATAAAAGTACTAAGATGTTAGCTCGCGATTCTATTCCATGCTGTGTACCAGGTACCTATCGTACCGTTAATAATTTAATATAAATATTAGATGTAAAAGTTTTTCTTCAAATATTCATTGCTTGTTTTTGTTTAGTAAGCGAGAGATCTTGATCTTGAAGTCTATTAACGCAACGAGCACAACTGACAAGTAATTATAAAAATAGTTCTAGTAGGTACGCTGCATGTTTATCTATGACTTTAATTTTATTTACTTATGTTTGAATACGACTTTCATAATAAAACCTATGTAAATGGCACATGGCACTAGAAAGAAAAATATACCTTTCTCAGATAGGCTCTCTACGTACCTATCTTACTACGCAATCAAGAGAGAAAAAAAAGTAGTCTAGTAAGAAAAAAATAAAATTACAGTTCCGTTTAATAACTGAGAGTAGGTATGTGTATCAATCCTTTATTAGCAAAAATGAAAGCTCTAACTGTATATTATTATGCACGGTATTCAGTGTAGTTTGTATAGGTTTTAAAATAGACTTATCTACTGCAAATTGCAATTACTTAACAATAACTTGTATGTATTGTACAGTAAATTAACTAGAGTGACGTCAAAAACATAATGCAGTGAGAATATGTTCCGTTTTTTTCTAATTATACATATTAATAATAAACTCTATCTTAGGTATACATTTTACAGCATATGAACAATATACATTATGTTAATGATGCGAGTTTTAATATTAATTTATAATATACTTGTGGCACGTAATTTTGAATATGTACATTTTCGAGCTTTTCTGACGTCACTTTCAATATTATACAGTATTGTACAGTACACCAAATAAAAGTTGTTTTACACTATCATAAATTTATTAACAAGCGAAATTAACAAATTTATGTAGAAGGATTCATAGACTATTTCATGGTCAAACAAATTATTCGTTTTATATGAATAACTTCCAAAATAAATTTATCGCTTCAACATCCGAGCAATAAGTTTGTTAGAGATGACATTTCGAGTGAGAAATGTCATATAAACATAGGTCATATTCCTTTTAGCTATCAAAATACAAGAAGTTTATACATAGAGAGTCGATAAATTCGCAAGGGATATTTGAATTTATTCGAATTAGAGAGAATTTAAACTAGAGAAAGTAAAAGAAAATTAAATGAACAAGAATAGTATGTATATGCAGATAAAAAAAAACATTTACTCAGGATATATGCATAAAGTATAAAGAAACATAATGTGTTAGAAAAATGAGATGTATATTATATAGGAGTGAAATTATGAAAGTTTGAATTTATAGTTGGCTTGGTAGGAAAAGGGATATTCTACTTATTTTTACCTCCCGCTACCCTTGGTAAGGGAGGTATAGGGATCGTGCTAAAAATCGCATATCGAGATTTTGGTAAATGACCACGTTTTAAGGTACCTAGAATCCATTTTTAACATTTTCACGATGATGTCTGTGTGTATGTATGTATGTATGTATGTGTGTGTGTGTGGATCCTGTTTACGCTCTTACTCAAATACTATCAGAAAGTTTTGAAACCATGTATTTCTACCTTATTCTAATATGGAAAGAACTGATTAGATTTTGGTGTCAATCGGATAACCGGAAATGGCAGTTTACTTGAAGCTCAAGATAGTTTTTCTTCAAAAAATACCTTTAAATGTAATTTTTTCTTAATTTATTATTATAAAAATTAAAGATTATTCCATTTTCTACAAGTTTGCTTTAATAATTTTTCTATATATTGTATGGATAAATTTATAAAGTAATATAAAAATTATATACATAGGTAAATGGCGGGAGGTATTGTGTTGGTCACATCAGATTTTTTACCTCTCGCTAAGAGAGGTATTGCATTCATGCTAAAAATCGCATATCCAAATTTTATTGAATAAGCACGTTTTAAGGTCCCTACAATCCGATTTTAACATTTTTACGATGATGTCTGGGTGTGTGTGTGTGTGTGTGTGTGTGTGTGTGTGGATGTATGTGTGTGTGTATGTATGTAGGATGTTGGAAGGACGATTACTCAAAAACTATAAGACTTTAAATTTGTTTAACTACGTATTTCCCAATCGGACATTCATGGGAAGATCTGAAAAGGTTTTGGTAACAATTGGACAACCGGAAGTAGAAGATTCTGGAAAAAAAATCTTCTAAATAATATTTTTTGATTTTTTTTCTTGGTAATATTAAAGAAAATTAAATTCTCTATCTGATACATTTAAATATTATATAATATATTCTATAGATTTAGAGATAAAAGAAATATAATATATAAAATAGTCTGTTATAATACATTTTACAACCGAAAGATTGGCCATGGAAAATAGTTGAAAATTATAATTGACAGGTAAATGTCAGTGTCAGAAATCCGAAGACATTACTGAAGACTTTTTCTGGGAAGTATATACATTATATTATTTCTTAATGTATTAATAGAATTGGAAACATTTCGAAAAATTAGAAGAGGACAAAATATCTTCATCAAAAATTAAACAATCTAAATATATATGGAATAGATATATGCGTAAGTAGAATTTTTGGTGTAGAGTGTAGGTATACAAGAAATGTTAAATACAATAGGGCGCGAGCAGTCATATGATTTTGTTGGCCTTGACAAGCAGATATGGGGGCCCATGTCAGAATGATAGCTAGTAATTATGTATATAGATGTCAAATATCATAATTTCTCATTCTAAACTTAGTGATTTTCCAATTCCATGTGGAGCAGAATTAAATGTTAAATATCTAAGGCATACAAGTAAATTTTAAACTCCCGGTGATAAATTAACTACGTAAATTTAGAAAATCTTGAAATTTTTAATGAAAAATTCTAACATTTGACATCTATGTACATAATTACTAATTATCATTCTGAAACGGGCCCACACATCTGCTTGTCAAGCCCAAAAATGTAACATTACTGTTCGCGCCCTATACTTATATAACCAAAAAAAGGAAGTCGCGAGAGGTATTGTGCTGGCCACAACAGATTTTTTATATTTTTTTCTGATAATATATAAAAATCTAGTACTATTGGTAAAAGCGCAATGTTAAAATTCGGATTAGTAAGCGAGATATGAATTTTTGAATGACTGAAATTATTTGTGACGTCATAGTCCCGAGTTGGTTATGCTTCTTAAACAATTAATTCTAGGGGTGTCTGTATTGTCTCCATTAGGTACTGCGCATTAGGCATATATTTTCAATTATTGTTATTAAATCTTCTTTCCCTTGTCAAATTAATTAGTTATGAATACAGAAATAAAGAAAAATGTTTAAAATAACTAAAATATATACAATAATATTAATTCAACATTTTGAAAATGTCATTAGAATGACAGTAGTGTTGCTATAGTTCTTAATTTGAATTCATACAAAAACAACGAATAGTAGGTTTAGTTCGCCCGAATTCATCCGAAATTTATGATAATAAGCGATTAGTAATCTCGGGGCTTTACGTTTAAATAATTACGCATATTTCCTTAAATAAATAGCTATTTTTTCCTGTATACATAAAAATCAAGTCTACATATATAAAAAATCTGATGTGGCCAACACAATACCTCCCGTTTAATTTAATTTTTATTCATGTAAATACTTAAAATTAAATTAAATTTAAATACCGGGTTCGATCCCAACCGACGCCAAATATTTCGAATTTTACATGGCACAAAAATGACCCCTGTGATGCACTCTCCACGCTAGCAATAAGTACTCGTGAGGTGACACCGCATGGTAGAAATATGTCATCTTTACTGAAGAAATCTGTGTACAAAGCAGATTGGCAGACCCAGCAATGCGTAATATGCCGTGATGATAAATTTATTTTATTTATTTATGTACATACCTATATTCATTACTGGCGTGGAGAGTGCACCACAGGGATCAATTTTGTGCAATTTCAAATTCTAAAATATTTGGCGTCGGTCGGAACCGAACCCTTTCCCAAGATTCCCAAGTGACGCCATTATTACCGACATCTGCGTACAAAGCAGATTGGCTCACCCATCAATGAGTAATATGCCGTGATGATATATGTTTTTATTATCTTACCAATATTTTTACATATTTACTTATGCTGGAAACTGTATTAAGTTCCTTTCCATATAATTATTGTTCCATTTAGTCGCCGCAAAATCGTGCTGTTTTTCTTTAACCTTGTTGTATCACAAAAGACGACTTTTGTAATTATGTTTCAAAATATTTATTTCACAATGTAATTTTTTTACGAATTTGTATTTTCTGATGATTGGTGGGTTTTACACCCGAAACGTCCAATTATACAATTAACATTGTTATTTGAAATGATTAGATCGTTGACAGTGACATATATCTGTCAGTTACAAACATTTGAGATCTGAATTGTGTAACCATGTGAATGAGTTGTGTTTAAAACCTAGGCTTCGGGATTAAAATTATAGATAGTTTTATAAATTTATCCATAAAATATATAGAAAAAGTATTAATGCAAACCTGTAGAAAATTTAATGATTTTTAATTTTTATATAACATAAATCTCGATAAAATAACATTTAAAGGTATTTTTCGAAGAAAAACTATTTTGTGCTTCCAGTAAAGTGGCATTTTCGGTTATCTGATTTACTCCAAAATCTAATGACATATTTCCATATAAAAGTAAGGTAGAAATACAAGGTTTCAAAATCTGAACGATAGTATTTGAGTTAGAGCGTAAAGAGGATCCACCCACACACAAACACACACACACACACACACACACACACACACACACACACATACATACATACACATAGACATCATCGTGAAAATGTTAAAAATGGATTCTAGGGACCTCAAAACGTGGTCATTTACCAAAATCTGGATATGCGATTTTTAGCACGATCCCTATACCTCCCTTACCAAGGATAGCGGGAGGTAAAAAATCTAATGTGACCAGCACAATACCTGTCGTCATTTAATTTTTAAGTTAAATATGTACCTACTCGTATATAAATACCTACATATTTACTAATGCTGGCTACTACATTAAGTTCCTTTGCATGATATAGTAATATAACTATTGTTCCAATTTGTTATGTATTTTCCGTATTTTCTTCTCCAGAATCTTACCATAATTTTATTTCGTGATAGTGACCTTAATTTCTTTTCAATTACATACATATGAAAATTAATTTATTAATTAGATATTTTATAAATTCATATTTTAATATATTTTTTTTAAAATACTACCAATACTAATTTGAAATGATTAATTTATTGACAGTGAAATTTATCTGTCAGTTACACAAAATTTGAGATCTGAATTGTGTAACCAAGGAGATATGCTTATCATTAAAACATAGTCTCCGGGATTTATAAAATAAATTATTTTATACATTCATTCATAAAATATATAGAAAAATTATTAATGCATATCTGTAGAAAATTGGATAATCTATAATTTTTATAGTAACCCAAATCGCGAAAAAAATAATTTAAATGTATATTTCGAAGAAAAACTGTTTTGAGTTTCAAATAAAGTGACATCATCTTGAAAATGTTAAAATCTGATTCTAAGGACCTTAAAATATCGATATGCGATTTTTAGCACGATCCCTATACTTCCTTCACCAAGGGTAGTGGGAGGTAAAAACTGATGCTTTATTTATTAGAAAAAGATATTGGCCTGCATAATGAGCGCGTTTTTATAATAAAAGTGCTTTTATGGAGAACACTCCTCATAATATGGGCCAATATATTCCTATTGTAAATGGAAGTTGTTATTCATGACGTTACTCTAAATGTTTATCTACAGTAAATATATATCATTAGTACTTGTAGCTGTCAATAAAAAATAAGAGTGCATAATTTATTTTTACTTTCTAAAGATGGGAAATAGCATAATGCTTTATTGCAATTTGCGGTTACTAAGTACTCCGCATGTTGTTTGTTTACATGGATTCTTCGTGGTCTGGTATTTGTACTGGAAAAACTTGTGTACTACATTAACATGCATGTCAAACTTTTTACTTTCTATTGCGATAATGATGAAGTCATTTGCGTATCAGGACAATTTTTAGCATAAAATAGTCGCATAATTAGGTGATAATTTATAACCTGCAACAATTACTTGCATCGCAAAACAAAATAATAATAAATTGTGTATAGTAATTAAAGCGCAGTCTGCGTTAATTTCTGCAGTTAATTAATTACAAATTACGGAGAAGCTCGCGCAATTAAAAGTGCACGATCGTCACGTTGGCTGATCATACAAGCGTTCGAGAGATAATATTATTATGCACGATAAAAGCCTATCACATACCATATGATAAACGACCGAAGAATTATGTTACTAATTTGTTATAATGATTAATGAAGACATTTTTATTATCTGGTGCAAATATTTCAAATTCCTGGAAAAATTACTTGCCTATCCGAGTCGGAACTGAACCTAGTATTAAAATTCGGGTTCAGGGTTCAGCTCCGGTTCAAGTTCATTTTGAGTTCGAAATGTACGCGTAATCGTAATATAGCCGATAATCGACGCCTGTGTTGTGTGAGAAAATTGTGTTCGTGTTATCTTATTCTTATTCCAAAAACATTAATTCAGTTTTCATTAGGTCGAACCGAACCTGAATCCAATACCTGAACCCGGAACAAAACCGCAAATTTTATTAATGTTCGAACCAGGACTGCACCCGAACCCGTCTCTCAAAAAATGAACCGAACCCAGTTTTTCGCGGATTCTATGCCCTGTATCACTAGAACGTAGCGCTGATATAGCGCTAGAAGAAATAGCTAGCGGGAAATATTACGCTAAAACATCTAGCGAACTAGTGGGCAGCTAGAGGTGGGCGCGGTCGTGAATTTTGTCGGGTCACGATGAGTCACGCCGTGACCCGCGTGATCGTGAATATATTTTAAATTTTGCGGCGTTATTAGGCGTGAACGTGAGAGCCTAAAAATATATCGTGAGTGATCGGGCGTGATTGCAATTTAATCGGGCATGAGTAATATGATTTCTTCTATTTTTTATTTTAAAAAATGTAGTTTTACATTCATTATTATTAGTATGTCGAAATATGTGATCAGCAGTATTTTTTTCTTGAAAATAGTTTTCTAGTACCCAAAATTGTATACATATGTACTTGATTTCGTAACCTTTAAAGATATACATTTTATACATATTTTAAATGTACAAACAATTACGTGTCACGAACGTGACCCGCCGGACATGTTTGGGCGTGAGTACCAAAATAAATTCGTGAGCGTGAGTGACCGTGAATCAAACATAAAAAGTCGTGCGTGATTGGTCGTGACTACATTTTTAGTTTCGTGAGCGTGCGTGATCGTGAACAAAAAGTTACTCACTCGCCCACCTCTATGGGCAGCAGCATGCGTCATGTTTGGTTGCAACGAACGTCACTTTCTAACCAGACGTCTTCAGTACAAAAGGAGGACACAGGATGATTTTAAGGATGATAAAATTAAAAAAATATACATAGGAAATGCAATACTAAAATTTTCATATGGCTGTAATATCTGCCATATTTATTTTAGAACAAAAAGGTAAATACCAAAAATGTTCAGAATTAAATACTGCATCTAATAATTCGAATATTATTGCTTACATGCGTTTCGTTTGCGAGAGAGGTGTAAAATAAAAGTTATCATTTTTAACTATTTACAGAGTTCTATAAGATATAGAATAAAAATGTTGGGTGGTATCAGTCATAAAGTTTTAGTAATGATTGATTTCATTAAATTATTTATCGGTAATCACGAATACATTTACCATCTTGCAAAAATATAATTATTAAGATTTTGATATATTATGTCTTGTCACACTCAACATTACAATTGTGTAACATTTTTTTCATGGTATTAGATCGTATTAGATCATCAGATAATAGAATCACCCTTCTAGAAAACAGTTGTTTACGATTCGTTTACGGGGTACGTAAATATGACCACATAAGCGAATTTCGAGAGTTAGCTAATACCAACTATCGAAAATCGTGTAACAATCGCGTATCTCTGTCTAGTACACAAAGTTTTACTAACTGGTTCTCCGTCTTATTTATTTGATAAATTAATTCAAAAGAATTATAATTATATTCCTCGAATTAAGAATTTGTATATTATACCATCGTTTAGAAAGTCAAAATTTAAGGGATCTTTCTCATATCTAACACCAATGCTCTATAACGCTATTCCTGATTCGTTAAAATCTCTGTCTACATTTCGTAGACATATAAAATAAATGTTTATCACTTAACATTGTTAATTTTTGTTATATAAATTCTATATTTATTATTTATAATATCTAATTTGTAAATTATTCTTTGTAAAAAATCCTGGTAAATTATTTTT
Source organism: Harpalus rufipes (assembly GCA_951394225.1). NCBI lineage: Eukaryota > Metazoa > Arthropoda > Insecta > Coleoptera > Carabidae > Harpalus > Harpalus rufipes. The sequence goes on from OX596280.1 coordinate 11,679,459, forward strand.
TTATATTTATTTGTATGGTTGCGTGGAAGAACAGCCTTTGGCTGAACCCCGCCTTTGGCTTATGGTCAATAAAGATTATTATTATTATTATTATTATTATAATTCTGAACACTTTTGTATTTATACTTTTGTTCTAAAATAAGTAGGGTAGTAATTACAGCCATATGAAAATTTTACTATTGTACTTCCTATGGTTCAAAAAAAGTAGACACCCAGTATATTTGAAATTTGAAAGCGAAAAAAATAGCATAAAATATTTATTTTAACTTAGAAATTATTTCTATAAACATTCTGAGCCTTAGTCAGTCGAAGAAATTAATTTTACCCTCTTCGACAAATTCAAACGTCAAAAAGCCAGTAGGTGTCTTTACTGGTCATTGTTCTTTGAAATACCATCTAGGTGAAAAGTACCTCGCGGCAAATGAGGTCTGGAACTGACTCATGGACAATAACTGACTTCATAAGACCTCTGCGACTTCTTTCAGAAAACTAAGACAGAGTCAAGTTACAATAGATCGTATACGTCGCATTGACAAAAGTGAATAGCATTTAAAGTCCTCAACTAATTAATAATAATAATAACTATAGCGATAGCCAAGTGGGCATCGAACAACTGGGCGTTAAAATAATAGATGTATAGAATAATAAAACTGTCCGTCAAGCTATGTGTTTAAGGTATGTTTAGAAAAATCAGAGCGCCAATTTTAACTATATTTTCTGTTGCAAAAAATCAACCAAAATGTGTGCCTGCGAAGTATACTTAACCATCGCCCACTTGGATATCTCCCAGTTGGCTATAGCCATATGCAGACGTGATTAGATTTTGGTTATAATTGGTCATCCGGAAGTACCCTCATTTGCAACTTTTAACAGTTTTTCTTGAAAAAAATGCATCTAAATATTATTTATTGACTTTCAATGTTATTATAAATTTTAAACAATAAATTATTCTCTATACGATTTGATAGCATTTTATACTTCATATTCAATATATATATATATATATATATATATATATATATATATATATATATATATATATATATATATATATATATATATAGAGTTAAAGAATTATAAAGATATTTAATTTCATAAATCAGCCACCTATGCTAACCATGGAAATTGCTAATATATTCAGATAATTGAAATTAACAGATGTTAATATCAATGAAAAGGAAATGAATGTGGCAAAGATGAGGATGTTGAGATAGATGTTGGGGACGACATGGAAAGGATAAGGCGACAATTACATTAGTTTGAACATGTCATGAGGAGAGATGAAGAATATATTGGAAGAAGAATGAATAGCTTAGTAATAGAAAGTAGAAGAAACAGAGGAAGACCAAAGATAAGATGCAAGGACTGTATTGCGGAAGACTTGAGAGAAAAGAAGTGAATGAGGACCACAAGCAAAACAAAAATGAATGAAAGAAGAAAATAAAAAACAGCGACCCCTAACGAATGGGAAAGGCCAAAGAAGAAGAAGAAGAAGAAGAAGAAGAAGAAGATGTCAGTGTCAAGTGCAATTTATATAGTTTGTTTATAAAATAATTTTACTGAAAATATAGTATCTTTTGCAAGAAAATTTGTGTATGGAATTTGTACATAAAACACAGGATAACGGAAGGTGATATGCTGGCCACATCAATTTTTTTAAGTTGTTTTCTAAATTGATATGATGTAAATAATTTGTTAATTATACCTCACACGTTTGTCAGAAGTTATGTTTATCAAGTGAAGTACGCGGTAAATTAAATACATCAACAGAGCATGTTCACTGTATGAGTTAAACATATGGAGTAGTAGGTTGAATCAATTTTCGGGTTTATTACGTCACAAGGTTGTTTAACACGTAAAATGCTATGGTGCATATTTACTGTACATCTAATTTGTAAAAAAAATCGTGTATAATGACTGAGGTGTATACCATTATGCACCAGGTGACACTCGTAGTGTTTTTGTAAGTGTACTATTTAGTGCACGTTTTAAGTTATACGGTATATGATTTCATATGCATATAATGATAATTTGTTTTTGTACGTATGTGGAGCATCACATTTTGAATTTGGAAAATCTATTACTTTAATTGACAAAATTTAAAAATAATCAAATAGGTATCCAATCTTAAATCAACATAAAGTTGATTCGGCTGTCACTCTCGTTAAACATTTCGAAATAAGTATTGTTACAACACATGCGTAGTGTATTATAAATGAAACATGTTACAAAGTAGCTGTTTCCATGGTAATACCGTAGCTGGCTGCTTTATTCCTTTACAATTCTTTAACTCTATATCCATTGAATATGAAGTATAAAATGCAATTAAATCGTGTAGATTTAACATTAAGTGTCAAACAATGATTTGCGTTTTTTTCATGAAAAACTGTTAAAATGGTCAAATGAGGGTACTTCCAGTTAACCAATTATAACCAAAATATAATCACCTCTTCTTTTAGATGTAAACTTGAGGAATATGAAAAAATTATAATATTTGGAATAGTGGTATTGATGTTATGCGATCCGAAACTTTCGTCACTCACACACACACACACACACAGTCCCACACACACACACACACACACACACACACACACACACACACACACACAAACGCACATACATACAGACGTCATCGTAAAAATGGTAAAATCATCAATGATTTTTTTGTCCAAAGACAATATTTTCCTTACCTAAAGGTGACGGAAGGTAAAAAAGCAGCGCAAAATTATTATAGTTTCCATATGAGTTCTATGGAATTCGACAGGCTGTTTACAGCAGCAGGAGCAGGTCCCATTCAGACAGACTTGTGAAATCACTCGTTTCCGCACAATTTGATTATTCTAACAAAATCTTTGTCATTCATTTATTTTCATTTTCTCATAATATTTAATTGTTCGCATCAGTATCAGTATTACCTATATTTTTCAAGGATATCTGTATCGGTATGATTACGGCAGAACCGAGTATCGTTACATTTTTACAAAATAAAAAACAAAGCTTCTTGTATAATAAGTTCTTTGCATAATATGTTTGGATTGAAAAAGAAATAAATGTTTTAAAATATGTAATATTCATTGTACTCCAAGAAAAAATTGAGATTTACCAAACCATAAAAATTATAAAGTTACTTACTAATGTAACTTTTTAGCATGTATTTTTTAAGTGGAAAGTATTTTGTCAATATTTTGAACATCTGAATTTTGTCTTTGTTCGCAGAATCTTTATGGTGCTTCTACGGAACCGCTGCTATTTACTATAGAGGTCTCTTACATTCGAGGACCTGCAGCTTAAGTTTCATTAGTTGCAATATAGATTCGCCCGTGGAAGTGCGATAAATATTAACGTGTTTTTCGTATTTGATGATGTACGGTACAGGTAAAAAAATCCGGGTAGAATAACAGTAAATGTTGTTAGGTTTATTTGTGTATTTTCACTGGGAAAAAACGTAGAGATTAGCTAAGTAGCAAATCTGTATGTAACACTATTATGGCAGCTCAGTATTCGTTAGAGAATTTAGTGTTTAGTGTCCATCGAATGCGAATGCGAATCGAATCGTGGAATCCTAAACCTAAAGCTCTCGCTATGCTATGCTATGCTGTGAGCAGAGCACTGGCGCTGGCGTTCGCGTTCGCGCTGAACGAACAACGGAGAGATTACCACTAGAATTAAATCATCTCTCCCCGCGGCTGTGCTACAAAACAAAGTTACATTTCGTCAGTGCAAATTAAATTTTAACAGAAACGTAATTGAACGTTCAATGGCGCCGCTTGTACGCCGTTTGCATTCCACTTACGCGCGACTATTCGCAACGCCACAAATAATGTAACTGTCATGTCCATTCACTGTTCCGCCAGTCGACCCTTTCATTACAAACCGGCAAATTGAGTTACACCTATTTTATGAAAATTTGCGAACGGGTTAAATTCCCAAATGATTGCAGTGCTCAGCACTTCTCGCGCGAAAAGCGAAATCCTGTGCCCTGTGCCGTGCAGCGTCCACCAATGAGATCACTCTACAATTGTGCGGACACTCGTGTTCTGTTGTATGCCGAAAACGTAGCGCGTCTGTTGACGGATCCAGCTACTTCTAACGAGCCTCATCTTTATGCATAACATCACATTTTTTTACTTCTTTTTTATTAATTATTCCATCGCAATGGCACAACAATTCCTTTTATTTTTGTTTTACTCTCATAGTTTCGTTATTCCGCAAAATAAAGGAGAACTATATATTTTTTCTTTATTGAAAGTAACGTAAATACAAAAATAATTATTGTTTTATACACTTTTTCTTATCACCAGTCATTTTATTTGTTGTAATTAGATTTACTTTGTTATAATATTTTTTTTCTTTGTTTATTTTTTTATTATAATAGACCGTTTCAATTTAAGGAAACGCCAAAAATATTGAAGGCACTAATATGCTTGTATTCTAGGTGAAAATTTGCATCGTTCGACATTTTAGTTTCAATAAAAGCTTCTGTAACTTCTTTCGAGAAGTTTTTTAAAGTTTTCATTTTACGTCTAATTTGGAAAAAAATAAAGGCCATGGATCTCAGCAAGGAAGCACAGAACCAGGGCATCGAACTCGAACCTGAACCGAACCAAAACCGGAACCAAACCGTATCACTTTAGTAAACCCAAACCCAGAACCGAACCTCAGATAAGTTTTTCTGTTGAACCCGAGTCGGAACCGAACCGGATATTAAAATTCTGGTTCAGGGTTCAGCTCCGGTTCAGGTTCATTTTTATTTTAGTTAGAAACGTAAACATAATCGTTATACAGCCGAATATCGACGCCTTCGGCATCCGCGTTGCTGCCTGTGTTGATTATTCGTGAAAATGGAGTTCGTGTTCGTATTTTAAATAAATATTTGTTATTCAAAAAATATTAATTCAATTTTCATTAGGTCGAACCGCATTTGAACGCAATACCTGAACCCGGAACAAAACCGCAAATTTTATTAATGCTTGAACCAGAACCGCACACGAACCCATTTTTCAAAAAACAAATTAACCTGAACCGAACCCAGTTTTTGTCGGGTTCGATGCCCTGCACAGAACTATGACTCCCGCCATTTATTAGCTTACTCAGTGGCGGATCCAGAAAATCTCTCAGGGGGGGGCGAACTACTTTTTTTTAGTTAGTGGAAGTCATCCCTGTAAGGCATTAAAATGACCGAAAAATATATGGGCTTAATGTCAATGTCCACATGCAACTAATTTCACGCCACGTGAATGACAATACGTTTTAAAATTTCGTAACAGATATCGCTAGTCGCTAGAAATTCAACAATGACACCTGTTATGGCGCCAAAACTGTATTTTATTTAAATATTGTGGGTAAATTTCTCGACTATAATGTGGATTAGGTGTTAACAATTACTCGAAAGTTCAGTCACACAGCATTTATTCCTACTATAATAACGTTTCGGTGCACCTTGCACCTTCTTCAGTGTCTACAATTATTGCAATAACATCAATGCAAGGACTGATATTCAAGAACTTAACAGCGTATATTTTGGTGTATTGGAAAAGTTCAAATAGGAAAAGGCAAATTTTAGGCCAAACTGAGTTTCATTTTATTTAAATTCCTACAACTTGCTACATTATTATTGGTGTACAAACGACCAACAGGAGTCCGTTTCAATGATGCCACCAGAATCCTTACACAGGATATTTCCGGCTATTTTCCGTATTACGGTTGTCGGTTTTTCGAGCAAATGAGTCTGTGTATGCTCTTTGAATTTTTTTGTACGATTTTTAATAGATTAAGTGGATGTTTTGTACGAATGTATTTTGTGTACCTACATGAATTGTAACAATTTGTAATAACTTACTGTAAGTGTGATGTCCATGTTATTTTGTATGTATTACATTCTTATTATATAATTGTTGTAAACCGTGAAGAAGGTGGAAGGGTGCACCAAAACGTTGGTAATAAGAATAACTGCTGTTTGACTGAACTTTCGAGTAATTATTAACATCTAATTTATTTAAATATCTATAAACTTTTTTTGGTTCATGTTGAGTTTTTATACAATAAAACAAAATAATAATTCTTTATTTATTGATCTGTAATTTTACAAGGAAGACATCTTAAAATTTTGAAGAAAAAATCTCTCAGGGGGGGGGGGGCGATCGCCCCGTCGCCCCCCCCCCCTTGGATCCGCCACTGAGCTTACTATGCGCAGATCTCATTGCGGACATTTTTTTATCTTTTTAAATTATTGAAAAGGTCTATTTAACGTGTTTTTATTATAATGAGACATGCGTTTCTTTAAAATTAACAGAAATTAGTGACACTGACATTTAGTTGACATACAAAATACATATATAATGATGTAAAATATAAATTATATTTGTTAGAAGAAGACAGAACTTTTTCTTAGGCTAAGAAATGATGGTATATGTTTATAATGTCATTCATAATGTTCTCGTATTTTCATTATATGTTAGAAAAATAAAATATATTTACAAATACGGTAGTATGTTAAATAAATAAATATATTTATAATTACATAATTAAATATTCATATTATATTAAGATCAGAGACGGTTGAGTTATTTACGGGGCTCTGGGCAAAACAACACTGTAGAGCCCAATAAATATATTTTTCTTCAAAAATATTTATTGTACAGTAAAATCATATTACAATTTAAAATGAACTATTAAACCAAGAAACGCAAAAGATTACGAAACAAATGTATGGTTAACAGAGTGTTGCATGATTGTACGGTTGCATAATTTCGGGTTTGTACGAACCGGTATGTACGAATTTTTAATATAATTATTGGCGCATTTGAGACGGCTTGTAAAAGGATTATGAACTTCACACACCGGCAAAATTAGGGAAACACCAGAAAAAGCTACGTATTTAAAAATTTGTTGCGGCCATCACAATACCTCTCGCCCTTTCCATTGTGGGATATATACGTATTGTATTATAACATTTCTTGTACACACAAAAAATTCTAATTACATCAAATCTTTATATTTGGATACTTTCTATAATTTTAAATTCCTGCTATGAGCAAGTTTTCTCCTACTCTTCTTAATGTTCGAGGTTCTCCCAATTCATTGTCGGGGTCGGGATTGGCGGTATTTCTGAAAGGTGAATGTTATATACCTATAATTTTAAATATATAATTAATAACACAATAAGAATTATTCCCAGAAAAAGTCTTCAGTACTATGTCTGAATTTTTCACACTAACATTAGCGACATTTATTTGTCAATTACAGACGTTTTAATTTCTCAACTGGTTACCATGGAGATGTTTGGGTTGTGAGATTTACTACAACAGATTATTTTATAGATTATATTTCTATATCTTTAAATTTATAGAGGATATAGGTAATATTTTTTTTAAATGTGTCGGATAGAGAATTTTGTTCTTTAATATATGCAACAACATAAATTTTTAAAACATAATATTAGAAGATTTTTGTTAAAATACTCTACTACTTCCGGTTATCCAATTATTACTAGAACCTATTAAACTCTTCCCATTACTGTTAGTTTGAGGAATTCGTAGTTACACAGATCTTTAGTCTTATAGAATTTAAAAAATAGTACCTCCAACACACACACATACATACACAGACATCACCGTAAAATGTTATAATCGGATTTTAGGGAACTTAAAAGGTGCTTATTCATTAAAATCTGGATATGCGATTTTTAGCATGAATCTAATATCTCTCTTAGCGAGAGGTAAAAAAGTATGAACCCTCTATCCTTTATATTTGTGTTGGCAATTCTACATCTACAACAAATAACAAATGACGATATAACACATGATATAAATATATGAATAGCTATCTAATTTTGCCGGTGTGTGTATTTTGATGTAATTTGTGTTTTTATTTAGTTTTGTATTTTGTATCCAAGTAAGTTTGTTTATATATGATTGTAAAAAAGTGTTGACTTGTCAGAAATAAAGAAAATATTTGTCAAAATGTAAAATTTATCTTCAATTTATTAAGAATACCTATCGACGGGTAGTTGATGGTGTATTTACAATAATACCTTTTATTATTATATTCATTTTATTTACAAATATAAATTTGAAGCAAAATTTTCACTTTGAATGTTACATATTACTCCCGCAGGTTATATAACGCTCTATACAGTGTAGGTGTATAGATTGCAGTGCATCCAGGCGCAGACCAGACAGAACGCATGGATTGCGAAATTTCCATGGACCTTAAAGGCTGGTTTATGCAACTTTTCATAAAGAATAAGGAATAAAACATAAAATATAAATATGTATTTATATATCGCACCGTTTATGCAGTTTTGAGATAACACATAAACATAATATACATAAAAATAATACATAAGAAATGGCCAAATTTTAATTCTTATGTCTTATCCTTATGTGCTATGTCAAAATATGCCTACTGCGCAAGCGCAGATTTCTGTTGTTTCTGTTTTGGAAGCATGAAATGTAACTAAAATCATTTGTGTTTTGACTCGGATAGTCGGTGACTCAGTTGCGGTTGATTATCTAACACATCACTGAATATATGATTATATCTCGTTCACCCATAATAAAAATTAGTTGAAATTATAAACAAGAACATCGAAATTTAATTCTAAATATTTGAATTCTATTTAATAACTTACTTGCAAGATGATATATATGCTGATATATAAATTCTCGCGAATAAAGACAAAAATAACAAATAAGAACGTTAAAGAATGTCCCGAACTCCAGACTAATAAGCAAACAACCTAATCATTTGACATATGTCAAAGTCTTGCCGTTCAGTGAAATTTCATTTTCCAATTTTGATATTCCTGATTGTATATTACCCGCCGAATTCAAATATCTTGTCTATCATTGGTTGAAAGTTATGTATTATAAAAGTGCATAAACTGATTTTATCTCCATGCCTTATGGCTTATCACTATGTTTTATTCTTATTTCTTATGGAAACGTGCATAAACCAGCCTTAATTCTGTCGGAAAATTGTCAACGGCACACCCACACACGAACATTAGCCGGGGAAATTCCAATAACAGCACTTTAAATTATATTAAATTGATATATTTGCAATGCTTTTCTTAAGAACGACGCGGGAAAAGTAATATTAACGTCTATCTTTTTTAAATTTAATGACAGGAAAAATGGATTGTTTACACATACATCCGTGGTATGACTTAAAAAAGAAAATTACAAGGCATGTTTTACTTTAAATAAAATAGTACCTACATTATTCAAACATTTTTTTTTTGTAAAATAATAAAAAGAAATAAACAAGATATGTACTTATAAACAAGAAAGAAACGATATGCCAAATTAAAATTCTTGATAAACTAATACAGTCGACTCTCTCTAATTCAAACTCTCTCTAATTTGAATTTTTCTCTAAATCGAATTATTTTTTTGACACGTACAACTGTATAAACTTTTATATGTAAAAATTATTCTTTAAATCGAATTTTTTAATTCGAACTTTCCTTTAATCGAATTAAATTTTGAGCATTTGTCATCATTTTCAATGAAATTCGACTCTCTATAAATCGAAATTAGATACAATATTCAAAAACTTCCAAAAAGTAGAAGCGTACTTTGAAAAACAAGCTTACAACAAAATATTAAAACAAACAAAAATTTAAAATTTCTTCAAGCCTCTGTAATTGTATTTATTACATTTTTATTTTTCCGTTGTATGTACATATTAACTGAATAAACTTTTTTTTTCTATTTCATATATATATTCTATGTAATATATACAAATGTTCATTTCATTTTCCTTTAGTCTCTCTAATTCGAATTCTCTCTAATTCGAACAAATTCAAAATCCCCTTACGAATTCGATTTAGAGAGAGTCGACTGTAAATAAAATTAACGAAATCATAAATTAAAATACTGTAATTTTATTTAAGTATTATTTAAATTGTATGGCCAGTATTTTTAATATACACAAAATACATTCGTACAAAACATTAATACACACATCTATTTACTCTTTGATTTTTTTGGTATGATTTGTAATAAATTAAATGAATATTTTGTACGAATGTATTTTGTGTACATGAATTGTAACAATTTGTAAGATCTTACTACCCTGAAGAAGGTGCAGGGTTGCTCCGAAACGTTGGTAGTAAGAATAAATGCCGTTTTACTGAACTTTCGAGTAATTTTTAACACCTAATCCACATCACAGTCGAGAAATTTACCCACAAGTATTTCTAATATCGTATTCATTCATTAAATAATATTTGTTAATGTTTATCAATTATTAATAATAATCTGTGATCGAATAGTTTAAATCGTAGAAATAGGCCTTACAGATCTTGTGAAATTTTTTCTATGATCTGTAATGTCTATTTCTATGATTTAGAAAATATTAGTTTCTGTAGTGGCAGCACGCACTTTAGAATTCTATCATAGAAAACAGGCGAATGCGATTTTACTTTTACGAATCTTGGTAGCATGCACTTTAGAATTCTATATTCGCTTTTTATTTTGGTAATTTTCTGGTTTTATACTATGAAAATAGAAAATATTATGACAGTTGTATATAATAAATATATAAATTGGCTTTGAATTGAATTGTGACAAAATAATGACGTTAGATTAATATTTTCGCCTCGAGTCGTACGCTTGCAGGCGAATATTTTGAGACACGCATGCTACCAAATTTTCGCTTCGTGGCGAAAAGCGAAAACAAATGCCTCATTTGATAGAATTCTAAAGTGCGTGCTGTCACTACTGATTTTAATTTTAGAGAGAATTTTAAAAAGCAAGAGTACCCTATTTAAAGAGAAAGAATATGGGATTCTTTCTTATTTATTACAAATTAACATCCTTGAACGCAAAAGTTTAAATTTTAAAAGCACCGTAAATTATAACAGTAATTAATGCAATTTTTGATTTGATTTACACGATACTACGACATTATCAGTTTGTTTATTATGCATCGTTGTGAACGTGCAGCAGTGCGGTATACAAGGAAGAAAGAAGGGTTGCATTCAAACACATGTACATTTTGTTGCACCCAGGCAGCAGATAGTCTTATGGGTAACCATGGGACTGCATTCATAATTAGACTTCCTCCTACGGGATGGCAATTATTACAGTTAGCTCTTATATCGGTAATTAGCTGTCACTGTAGTTGTCAATTGTGTTTGTGTCTCAAATTTTGATATTCATTGGAGTCAAATTACTATTCAATAAAGAAATTGAATTAATTTTGATTTGTGTTTAGTGATTGTGTATTATTTGTTCATATAGATAATGATTTGAATGTTATCAAGTATCAAGTGTTGTGTAAAAAATATGTTGTGCTAAAAATATGGAGGACAAATAGAAATAATGACAGATTGTAAATGAAGTAAAAATAAATTATAAATATTTTGCTAAAATAAATATTTATATTGTATTCACGTATTTTAAATTGACCTACAGTAAATAAATCTAAAATAATGTTACATATATGAAACTATATTGCGAGCATAGACAATACACTCTTTAGACGTGAAACTCATGTGTACTTGAACTGAACATTTTTCATTTTATTCAAAATATTGTTAGTTAATATAAATGTATTTTGATATTAAAATGTATGTGCACAAATATGATGTTAAATTATATTTTCTCAACAATATGCATAATAAAATTTTATTTTCAAAATACATTCGACTTATTACATTGAAATAATTATAACTGGATGGAAAATAAAACACGGATATCTTATATGAACACACAATATTAGACAATATTACATTAAAAACTCGCTCAGTAGAAACAAAGAAGGTGCAATTAATAATCAAAGCAAATTAAATAGAATCAAAAAAAATCTGTTGTGGCCAGCACAATACCTTCCGTCAATCCTGGGTATAATGTATAAATTCCATACATAATTTTTCTTGGAAAAGATTCTAAATGTCCAGTAAAATTATTTCATAAACAAACTATTCAAATTGCACTTGACACTGACATCTTCTTCCTCTTTAGCTTTTCCCATTCGTTAGGAGTCGATATTTTTGCGTGTCGTTCTCATTCGGTTCTTTTTCTCTCAAGTCTTCCGAAATACAGTCCTTCCATTTTATCTTTGGTCTTTCTCTGCTTCTTCAACCTCCCATTACTAAACTACTCATTCTTGTTCAAATATAATTCTTCATTTCTCCTCATGACATATTCAAACTAATGTAATCGTCTTTCTTGTATCTTTCTAGAAAATTGTAACACTAGAGTTATTTTATTACCGTATCTTTCCGTGTTTCCCCAAAATCTACTTCAACATCCTCATCTCTGCCACATTAATTTACTTTTTACTCATACTGACATCTGTCAATTTGAATTATATGAATATATTAGCAGTTTCCATGTTTAGCATAGCTGGCTGAATTATAAAATTTAATTTCTTTAAAATTCTTTAACTCTCTGTATCTATTAAATATGAAGTATAAAATGTAATCAAATCGTATAGAGAATAATATATTCTTTAAGTTATAATAATATTAAATGTCAATAAATCAAATTTAACTGTTAACATCCGGTTCACCAATTATAACCAAAATCTAATCACTTGTTCTTCTGGATGTAAACTTGAGGAATACGAAAAAAATATAATTTTTGGAATCGTGGTATTGAAATTATGGAATCCGGAACTTTTGTCACACACACACAGACACACACACACAGACAGACACACATACATACAGACATCATCGTAAAAATGGTAAAATCGTATTATAGGGACCCTAAAACATGCTTATTCAGTAAAAACTCATCACTGAATTTTTTGACCAAAGACAATACCTTCCTTACCTAAAGGTGACGGAAGGTAAAAATATTTGCAAATGTCAAATTCACAAATTCACGTCATATTCAAATGTTTCCCATGCACACATGCATCCTTATTTTCCACCTCAGAAAAACAAGTGGACTAATAGTTGCGTCGGTATTAAAAATGTAGGTTCTTAGCGTCGTTAGCGACATCTTTTGACCGGAATTTTGTACTATTAGCAAATGCCTGGCGCTCGCCATATAAGTTTCCAAAGGTTGATTGCGAGTAGCCAATATATGTGTGGCAGGTTGCCTAATGAATAATTTTAGTTATAGTTCCACTCCTCAGACAGCACATAATACAGTCCCGGAATGTAACATGGTAGTTTCTTATCTACAGAAGTATATTGTGATCTATAATTTCACTCCATAACTTTGTTTTAAAAACTCAGTAAAATATGTAATCAAATGAAATGAGATGGAATCAAGAACTATTAATATTATACGATGATCTCGTACCTAACACCCATTTTTTAAAGTAATCAAGTCTGATGTCCGGTTTTATAAAAGCGAATTAAATATTTTATCCACGATTATAATTATAATCCGTGATTTTATACATAATATTAAAAATAAATATCTAGTATATGATCTATATATTCCAGATTTTTAAACCCGAGATTATATTTTTGTATATAAAACCGGGCATTAGGGACAGTAAATATATTGATTTTTCAGCATTACAAATCACCACTTAACAATAATGAATAAATTACTTACACATAATGGCCAAATAAAAATCCATTCTTAATTCTCTCATCCCATCGATCTATCAGAACCTGAACGCATCTGTAATGGGTAAGATGCAATTTAGGAAAAAATAAATTGTGCATCCCGTGGGTCTCATGATTTCCGTGATCTAATCCGTATTAACCCTGCAGTAAAGTTCACGTTCATCAGGCGGAGAGAGATCACAACGCGGTCGAAATAATAACCCAAGCAGCATACGCAGCCGCTGCCGTTACCGATTCAAGGCTTGTTCGTTAACCAGAAATAGCCCTAAGTGACCATTATTACAGATAGAATTCCGAGTCCGAGCTCACATCGAAGCCTGACTCACGCCAGGGAAATGCTACAACATGTGGATGGGGAATTACACCAGGAAGAATTGGACCTACAGTGGAGATTAGTGAGAATAAATTGGGGTCCTCTAACATGACAAAATGTTATGTTTTCTAATAATTTCATGTAAAATTTAGCTAAAATGCTTGTTTAATTCAAATACTGTAATAATTATTGCTATACAGTGTGTTCTATTATTTATGCAACAAACAGGTAATAATTTAATGTACAGGGAATAGTTTTTAGTTGCCAAAAGTTTCTGTATTAAATTATAGAGAAAAAATAACGAATTTTTTGATACCAAACACGTAAAATTTCTGTTTCATATAAAGCTACAAAATAAATTAAAAAATTTGCGAAATTAAGAAAAACTGTCATTACACTTTCGCTGGTGATCAATGCGCGTCATATCATAACTTTAGTTAGTGCGCGTCATATGCATATACGATTTCTTTTGACTCAGGCTTTCAACGGTGCTCAGCGGTAGTTGTTATTGCCCGAGCGTGTTGTGCAGTGTTCTGTACTGCAAAAATAATCCGTATATGTATTTAGTAATGGCGGAGCCCTCCGGTTCTAAGGAAGTTAAAATCGACAAGAAGCAGTATTTTCAAACTTCATTTTCGGAAAAAGATCTCTAAAAAACTAGTAAACGAATCCGATGAGGATAATATAGATGAGATGTTTATTAATTTAGTCATTTTTACCTCTCGCTAAGAGAGGTATTGGATTCATGCTAAAAATCGCATATCCAGATTTTAGTGAATGAGCACGTTTTAAGGTCCCTAGAATCCGATAATAACATTTTTACGATGATGTCTGTGTGTGTGTGTGAATGTGTGTGTGTGTGAATGTGTGTGTGTGTGTTTGTGTGGGGTTGTTGGAGACACATTTTCTCAAATTCTATAAGATTAAAGACCTGTGTAACTACGGATTCCTCAATCTAACAGTAATGGGAAGAGTTGAATAGATTCTGGTAACAATTGGACAACCGGAAGTAGTAGTGTTTTAACAAAAATCTTCTAAATATTATTTTTTGATAATTTATGTTATTACAAATATTAAAAAACAAAATTCTCTATCCGACACATTTAAAGTTTTTATTATATCTTCTACAGATTTAAAGATATAGAAATATAAACTATAAAATAATATGGTGTAGTAAATCTCACAGCCTGCTCATTAAATAAACAATATTGCTAACTGTATGATAAACTACATTTACATAACTATAAGGCGCGAGCAGTCACGTGATATTGCTGGCCTTGACAAGCAGATATGGGGCCCGTATCAGAATGATAATTAGTAATTATGTATAGATGTCAAATGTCAAAATTTTTCATTAAAGATTTCAAGATTTTCTAAATTCAAGTAGCTAATTCGTCACCAGGAATGTGGAATTTACTTGAAGGGTATATGTAATATACCTACAATTTTAAATATTTAACTATTAATACAATAAGAAATAAAATAATGTACTTACGTCCCACAAAAAATCTTCAGTAATGTCTCTGGATTTTTGACACTGACATTTATCTGTCAGTTACAAACTTTTTCATTTTTCAATTGGTTTCCATGACATTATTTGTGCTGGGAGATTTATTACAACAGATTATTATATACCTTATATTTCTTTTTTTCTAAATCTATAAAAGATATAATAAAATATTTATATGTATCAGATAGAGAATTTACTTTTCTTTTACTAGCAAGAACAAAATTTTTAAAAAAATAATATTTAAAGATTTCTTTTTAAGAATCTGCTACTTCCGGTTGTCCAATTATTACCCAAACCTTTTCAGCTCTTCCCAGTAATGTCCGATTGAGAAATAGATATTAAGTATTATAGTTTTTGAGAAATCGTTCTTCCAACCGACTCACATACATACACACTACCATGCACACATACACACACACATACATCCACACACACACACACACACACACACAGATATCATCGTAAAAATACTAAAATCGGATTGTAGGGATCTTAAAACGTGCTTAATCATTAAAATCTCGATATGCGAGTTTTAGCATGAATCCAAAACCTCTCTTAGCGAGAGGTAAAAAACTAAAAATTAATATTGTTTAAAGTGGACGTAAATACATAAAAGATAATCTACTCGTATTTATGTTGCAGAGTGTTGCTAATCTTAATACGAAGTGAAAATAAAAATTATTCTTTTATACGTACATATTTCTAAAATAATGCGTTTAGTAGTACAATTTTATCCGTAACTGTATTAAGAGAGTAAACAGAAATTAAGATTACTCATCATGTCAACGATGGCAGTGGTCTTAACGGTCCCTTTTTCTTAGAGTGGATAAGATTACTCAACATGAATGGTTTAAACGAGTTTAACTTTTGACACTCTTTAAAACATTTAAAAGATAAAGAGAATGACATAATTTAAGCTTAGTGACCTTTAAGGTAAAGAATTGTAACATAGACTATTACACCCGGAAAAAGGTAGAATACATATATGAATTATTTTTTTATTTACATGCAATAAAGTCTTTGTTTACCGAGTGAACAATTGAAGAATAGTAATTTGTATGATAAAGCAGATTGTCGGGTTGAGTAAGATCAAAGCGAGAGTGTTCTCGGTGGACGTGGACGGTGGAGTCTCGTCTCGTCTTGTGCGGTGTGATTGCAGCGCTGAGCGGCGCTGTGATCAGCGGCGTAGCGACGAACGAGAGCCGGCAAACTTTCAGTTTGATAGATGGGAGGAAATGAGCGCCCTAGGATAATGGCTGGAATTAGATTATCGGAGGGACACTGTCCATCCCAGAGATAACTTGGCTCGCTCCAAATGGCACCTATGAGAAATCTTCCGCACTATATATTTACCGGACGCGGCGCACCAGTGCGACAAGGACAGCCGAACCAGCCCATCCGTTCTTCCATCAGGACCTTAACTGGCTCGTCGTAATGCTAACAATCACCCTTTACATTATTTATGTTTTGTGCGACTGACAAATCTACTACGCTGCCCGAATTATTCATCCGACAGCACAACTCCATGGAATCTACAATCGTTTTACACAATTCCAATTGTCTCATCACCCTGATATAAATCTGACAACGATCGTCACGCATACATATTTTTTCATATTTAATACCTATATTGGATTATTATAGATTGATTGGACATTAACAATGATAAAATCTACAAAAAATATTGATTGTTACTGATTTTTTTTTGTAATTTATATTGTATACTATTGATTATAATTATGAAATATATGTATACCAGGTGGCGATTGAAGTCCGTTCCTTTTTGAAATTTATGCTTTTGGTGCCAGAGTAAACTTAATTTAAAGATGTGATAAAAATTAATTTAGGTTGATATTAAATGAAAGTAGATTAAAATGTCAAACCAAATAATTTGTTAAAAAATAAATATTTGACAGTTAATTGATGTTCATTTTTTTAAATAACGAATAGTACCTACTTTACATCTGTTTTACCACACCATTAAAGCCGTAAATTTAATTTTCTAAATCTTTTTGTATACAGCACTGCATTATGTTTTACGGGGCAATTAATATTTGAAAAAACTGTTTTCCAGTGTTAAACGCTTATGTAATGAATTTCAAGAGCCATCTGGTATAACTGGGTGTAGTGATAAAATCGACATTCGAACATATCTAATAACACGCGTAAGAATTACAATAAAAATGCAGGATAAAATCTAAAACAAATTCCAGCTATTGTTATCATTATCTGCGCAATACGATGCGCAGTGGTTATTACTACAAATTTTAATTAAAATCATTTTATTCTTCTTTATAGAATATTTTTGTTATTATATCAATACATTTTATAATAATTTCTAAATTGTGCGTTATTATTATAAATAGAATTAAAAATAATATTCCAGTATTCTTTAAAATTTATTAAATATTAAGAGAAAACGGCATTAAATTGCAAGCAATGAGAGCGAAAGAGATAGATATACATACCTACGGTACAGAAATTTTAATGCATTTTTTTGAAATTCTATATTAATATATAATATTAAAACTTTCTCTAAATTTGATCAAAGGCACATACTCCCTTTATCATTCGTACATATTCATAATCCTTAGTATAAAAGTTCTTGGCAGATCAATTTATTTGAGGTTGGAGAAAAATAGATTGTTTTGGTTTGGAAGTGTGTTTCTGGTTAAGTATAGCCGAGGCAATGAACTAGATCTTAGTGTTTTGGTTACGCAATGATTGAAAAAAGCGTGAATGAGGTGAGTATTTTGGTTGTGTTGGTGGCAGTGCGGTAGCGTGGCCGAGCACGTGGCAGCGGTAGTGGCTACGCTACGCGCGGCGCGCTCGCCTTTGTCGCTCGCTTCGCTATCGCTATTGATTACAGTGTGCATGCTAATGTCGGGTCGCGCGGCCACCATCACATCACCATCGCGAGTGGCAAGCATCCTCGTCTTCCAGCTTCCACAGCTGCAGCTACAAAGGTAAGTCCACGACCACGACACATACTGCCATGCGATATGATATGAGAGTTACTTGTGAGGGGCGCGCAGATCGATACTAGCGCCGCGCACGCCCGCCACGCTGCAACTCGACCAATGCCCGACCGTTATTATTTCATATCGCGAGATGATTGGCTGCCGGTATGGTTCATATCCCCACATAAACACCACCCACGCCAATATCATATGAAATATAAGAGAGTTATGATTGGTCTTGGCGTGGGCGACGCCTTAATCATATACACTGGCGTCGAGACGCTACACACGTCCAGAGCTAAATATAATCCGCGCCGAGTATAAATAAACGCCCCCGAGTGCGAGTGCGCTTCGCCTTCGCCCGACTTTTGTTTAGGTTCGATGCTCTTTTCTTCTGTGTGTGTATCCTTGTTTCTTTCACATAGTTACGGAAAAATAACTGCCTTTATGAACCAGCCCACATGACAGTACTGAAAGAGATGCCACACGCCGTTGCTTTGTACTTTATGATATTCCAAGGGTACAACTAAACAACAAACAATTTCATGCTACAACGATATTCTCTTTCTTGAATAATGAAACATAGGTACTGGACTCATATACAAGTAAATGTTAATTTATCATTGTGTCTTATTTATTATTTAGCATATTAAAGCTTAATTTATATTAGCGATACAATCATGATACGATAAGAATACGGTCACAGTACGATACTTTGGGTTCAATGTTTTATAATGGATCTCTTTATATCTATACGTGCTCGATACGATAATAATACGATGATGATACAGTATCGTTTTGAAACAACTTAATAATAGTGTAACGCATCGTCTAATGTAAAAGCCTAGTATCGTCATTGTATCGTTATTGTACTGTTATCGTAAATAAATGCATTTATTTTGTGCATTATATATGAATACAATTCATTTCAGTTGAATTTAAACCTAGACTTTTTATATTATAGTTATAATATTTTTCGGTTGACTGTATCGTATTATTTAATTCATGATAAAAATGTAAGTTTTCACATAAATAAATGCAATGGCTGAAATCCAAATGGCAGAACGGCAGTGGTAAAATACTACGGCTCGGTGAGTCCGGTTGGAAAAAGGGTAAGCGGCGAAAAGCTGTATGTAGTTACATTAATTGTTTAACAGTGGTAACTATTATTTAATCTTCGGTTACTTTTACTTAAGTATATTAAAATTGTTTTTTAATAGAAAATCAAAATCATTCATTAATATAAACGATTAATAAATAATGAAATTCTTTAATAAACGATTAAGGAAAATAAAGTAATAACTAATATCTTCTTGAATAAAAAGTCTTATGAAGATCAATATAATCAAGCAAAACTGACAACGGTAAGCATTCAGATGGGTTACTGGCTGAGGGTCTATTGTCTTTTATCTATCACAATAATAGTTGTATTGTTACAAAACAAAACAATATAAAGTCCTTTTTTGACAGTTATGAATTTCTAATGTATATAATTTATGAACAAGATTTGTGACTATAAAATTGAAATATCAACAAAAGTTTTATTATAGTCAAATATAAATATAATAATATATTTTCATGGTTCATTTGGCATAGATAACATTAATAGTGATAGTTGTATTTTAAAAATAGAAAATTAATTTATATCAGACATTTAATAGTTATTGATGGTAAATATATGTAGGATATACCTTGAAATGCTTATTTTTTTAAATATATAAATTATTACATACAATTTTTGCCCATGATAAAACGTATGATAGTAAAGTAAATTATTATCTAATAAAATGAGAATAGTAGGTATTATGTATTTAATTTATAAGAAAGCAATTTGTAAGAATATATTGGAAGAGAAATTTTATTACAGCATTGTATTGTCAGTTTGAGAAAAATAGGTCTTAATCCCGGAAAAAGTCCGAGTTGAATGAAATAAATAAATAAGTGGAAATAGAATGGGGATGGGAGAAATGACGTGAGTCCAGTCCAGATCGAGAAATTTCTCATTTTCTGGGTAAACAAACACTCGACTGGTCTTCCGTACCGAGCGAGTAGCGAGCGAAGAATGAAAGACGTCGTATATTTATCTTGCCGGACAACAGTGAAAAATGTTGGTACTGTTGCTGGCCATCGGCGTCTGAAAGAAATACGCGGCTGGCGAGGGGCGAGCGAACGAGATGGACCCGTTGTTGATATTGCATTTGCCATTCTTTATAATGCATTGGGACTAGACTGGACTGGACTAGATGGACACGCGCTGCGCAAACAGACCCGCCGCCCCCGCTCATCTCAGGGGAGTACGGCTGTTGCGTGGCGTGTGTGTATGGTACGGTACGGTGAAGCTGAAGCTGAAGCGAACGGAGCTAGAAAGATGTTATTGATTTTTGTGCGAGTTGTGAGTTTGAGTTGTCTCTATACACACTAGTGTCATTTCTTCACGCTGTTACACGATATCTTACTTTTATTTCTTCAACCAATGGCTCCCGCAAAATGTTTTCTTGCATTCTACCAATATAAATAAAAAGTATTTATTTTGTATCACATAGTATTATAATGTAGGTAATATGAAAAACAGGGTGATTTATTATGAGTCTAAAAAACTTTAACAACTTATTCAAGATATTTTTTAGTAAAAAAATATATAAGTAAACTTAAACATAAGTTCTATTCCTTTTAGCTGTTGAAGATGTGCAATTATTTTTACCATCCGTCACCTTTAGGTAAGGAAGCTATTGTCTTTGGTCAAAGAATTCAATGAATTTTAGTGAATAAACAAGTTTTAGAGTCCATATAATACGATTTTACTATTTTTACGATGATGTCCGTATGTATGCAATGTGTGTCTGTGTGTGTCTGTGTGTGTGTGTGTGTGTGTGTGTGTGTGTGTATGTGTGTGTGTGTGTATCTGTGTGACGAACATATCGGATCGCATAACTTCAATAACACGATTCCAAAAATTATAATTTTTTCGTATTCCTCAAGTTTACATCCAGAAGAAGAGGTTATTGGATTTTGGTTATAATTGGTTAACCGGAAGTACCCTCATTTGAAGATTTTTACAGTTAAATATCATTTATTGACATTTAACGTTATTTTTACTTAAAGAATATATTATACTCTATACGATTTGATTGCATTTTATACTTTATACTCAATACATATATAGAGTTAAAGAATTATAAAGATATTAAATTTCATAAATCAGCCAGCTATGCTAACTATGGAAACTGCTAATATATTCAGATAATTCAAATTGACAGATGTCAGTATCAATGAAAAGTAAATGAATGTGGCAGAGATGAGGATGTTGAGACAGATGTTAGGGAAGACACGGAAAGATACGGTAAGGAATGAAAGAATAAAGAACTCTAGTGTTTCTAGAAAGATACAAAAGAGACGATTATACATTGTTTTGAAAATGTCATGAGGAGAGATGAGGAATATATTGGAAGAAAAGACTGAATAGCTTAGTAATAGAAGGTTGAAGAAACAGAAGAAGACCAAACATAAGATGGGAAGTACTGTATTGCGGAAGACTTGAGAGAAAAGGAACTGAATGAGAACGACACGCAAAAATAGGGACCCCTAACGAATGGGAAAAGCTAAAGAGGAAGAAGATGTCAGTGTCAAGTGCAATTTGAATAGTTTGTTTATGAAATAATTTTACTGGAAATTTAGAATCTAGAACCTTAACGAATGGGAAAGACCAAAGAAGAAGATGTCAGTGTCAAGTGCAATTTGCATAGTTTGTTTATCAAAGAATGATTTAGAATCAAAATGCAAAAAAAAGGCAAAAAAATATGTAAGGGATTTATACATAATACACAGGATTGACGAAAGGTATTGTACTGGCCACATCAAACTTTTTTATGAATCTGTAATTTTCAATAAATAGATATCACGTAGAAATTGAATAAAACATATAAAAAAATACAAAATAAAGCTGTATTCACAAATAAAATTATGTTTAGGTTTTTGCTTTAATTTAATATATGCGTGTTTACAAATAATGTAAATTTAAAATACCTTTAAGTCAAATATTTTTTACTGTTACATCATATTTTAATTTTAACACATTTATGATTAACTTAACCTAAACCTTAAACTGAAATTTGGAGTTAGTAATTTTTATTTTTTTGTTTACTGCCAATAAATTCTAAATCTGGAAAATGTGAATGGCTACATTTGAACTCATTGGGTCAATGTCACAGGAAATAAAACATTTAACCTAATTTTCATTTCTGTATTCACTTAACCAGCTCGTAAATTTTAAATGAAAATATTATAGTCTCCACTCTCCATGTGAAAGAAGGATAATTATACGAAATTAAAGTGCATTAATGCCAATTTAAAAATACGTTTTGTTTTTCCAACGTATTTAGATAAATAAAATTTTAAAGTTAACTGTTATATAAAAAAATTACGTCTTGGATATACACATATATTTGACATTTTTCATTCAAAAAATAACCTCCCAACACATTGTTAAAGTTTATTATATTCGTTATAATCCTGTACATAAATATTGGAATAATGTTTCCAATAAAGTCTTATATAAATATTGGACATTTCTAATATGAATTCAGAGAAATGGATGTTTGTGATCGTGACCTTAGTAACTATGTGTTTGTAAAATATTTAAAAAATCTGATGTGAACCAACACATTATTTTCCGTCAATTTTGTGTTTTGTACAAATTCCATACAGAAAATTTCTTTGCAAAAGATTTTATATTTCCAGTAAAATGATTTCATGAACTAAGCCAATATTACTTGATCCGGACAATTCTTGCTGACATCTGTCAATTAATAATAATTACTGTTTTCATGGTGAAATTGTAGAAGCATAAGTTGCAAGATTTATGAAAATTTATTTCGTTATAATTTTTTATCTCGAAAGACATTGAATATGAAGAAAAAAATGTAACTAAATCATATAGAGAATAAAATATTTTTTAATATTTATAATAACGTAAAGTGTCAGAAAATGGTACTTAACTGCATTTTTTTTTAAGAAAAAGGAGGATACTTTCGATTGATCAATTATAAGCAAAATTTGATCAGCTCTCTGCATATAGATATAAAGAAGAAGAAGAATATGAAAGAATTATAATTTTTGGAATTATAGTATTGGAGTTACCGTCACACACACACATACACACATACTCACAGACATCATCGTAAAAATAGTGAAATCATATTCTAGGGACTCGTACTCATTCGTTATAAACTGACTAGCGATTTTTTTGACCAAAGACGATACCTTCCTTACTTAAAGGTGACGGAAGGGAAAAAGTAAGACGAAAATTAAATGTTTTTTCAATAATTCATTCAGTTAAAATATTTTAATAAAAAATTATATAATAAAATAGTCTGTCCTGTAGAATCGATAATCGATTAGTGAGTAAATTAAAGCCCTATCCCATCTCCTTTCGGAATGAAATTTATTATCTGAAACAGAGTATATGTATGAATGTATAGCTATACGCTATAACTATAAAACTGTTCAAACAACTAGGACATAACGTATTTATGAGTTTAGCTGAACTTTTTTTATCCTTTTCATGCGTAGAAGTGACCCTATGACCGGCATATACAAATCTTATACCATGGACATATAAAAGAAAGCAAATATGTACTTAATTATTTGTTCATTTTCTAAGCTGCAAAATCAATAGCAGTGCAACTGCCATTAGGTAGTCGCCACAATTCCCAATATAGGTATAATAACAAAACGGATTATGCATTTGTTTTCATTTTATAATACGGGTTTCCATGTTATTATGTTATTAACATAAACATATTCATTGTGGTTTACAGTGATATTTAATCGATAAAATTTATACAATAAATTACACCAAAATAAATTTTATTATTGTTTAATTTTGAAGTGAATGATATTAGTATGCAACCGTTTATTTCAGTAATTAAAAATTTATGCTTTATTGATTATAAATAATGCTTTTTAAAGCCTATTTTTCACTTTTAATGATGTATATAAAGCAAATAGATAAATTAATTTATCTGGTCTGGTTTTATGGAGTAGATTTAGTAATGAAACAGTGAAATGAGATGAGAGTGCATATAGTCCGGTGCATTGTTCCTTTGAAGGAGGGCGTCTGGGACTGTAGGGACAGCGTCCGGCAGCCAGTCCATCATCGGTCGTGTTAAATTGAAATCTCTGAAGAGGCTCGCGTCAAGCGTCGGGCGTCGTGCGTCGGGGCGTCGGACGTCGGCCGTCAAGCGTCGGTAAATATCGCTGTAGCCAGCTCTCGGCTCTCGGCCGACGTAATGAGCTTGAGTTTTCTTTTGTGCGGCGGGCGGCCAGTGTCCAGCAGTCTTGCGCGCGCATCCCGAGACACAAAAATTCAATATTAATATCGAGGCGGAGAGTGGAGCTGAGAAGAAGTCCGCATTGCGCCACGCGCGCCAATCGCGAGCCCTGCGCGCTATGAATATGATGAATTTATGGAAGTAATAAAACGGAGCGCGCTGGTTGGTTGCCCAACTTGGAGGGGAGAAATATGCTTTTAAGAGGCAGGCCGGCCCACCGCATCGCGATCGCATCGCATCGCGCGAGCCCAAACTCACTTCTTGATCATATCGATTGACTTGGCGGTCGCGTGTATGACGACTTGCGTGTGCCGCGCCGTGCACCCCCGCACCTGGACCGTACTCGCCCATTTCGAGTTGCAATTCATTCCAGGGAAGGATTCAACGGCACACGATTGCCAGGGCCTACTTTTAATTTCATAAGATAGTATCATTTATAAATAAATCTGATTTAAAGTAAGAATGACTAATGCCAACTTTTCATAATTTTCTGAATGAGTGATTTAAAATCAATAAGAAATTTTCACTGTGGAAATGGCTACTCCTGTATTAAAATATAAAGCGAAAATTCAAATAAATTGTTCCTTACTAGAACTATTAACATTTTTAAAAATACATTAGACGAACATACTTCTGATATGAACCTGCATTATAAAAAAATAATTATTGAAATCTATTTGACATATTTTATAGGAAAAACGAGAGATGCAACTGATTTTTAGTTTTCCCAATAAAATATACTTGTCGAGGAAAATAATCCACACGGATTTGGAAAATCATAATGTTTTGAACGAAAAATTATGATACTTGACACCTATGTACATTATTACTAGCTGTCATTCTGACACGGGCCCCTATATCTGCTTGCTAAGGCCAACAAAGTCACATGACGCGAGCACCCTATGCAACATAAAATGAAAATGGCGAGAGGTATTGTGCTGGCCACAACAGATTTTTTTAAATGCAGAAGTATGGTCGTCGAATGTTGATTTTTTTAAAATGTTGGAATAATTTATTTGGTGAGGGTACCTTTATATGAAACTATAAATGTTGATTATAAATATTACGATCTATGATTTGAACTGATTGAAAAGACTAAAGCACTTCAAGATTTTAGTGACATGTCCAATAATTATTTTTACAATAACTGTTTTTGTTTTGACATGACATTGGTTCAAGGATGCGGATTAATTTAGCTTCCTTTAAAATCAAATTTTAGTTGTTTTTGTTTATAACAGATTACGCAGTCAATCTCATTTAGGGCAAAAAAAATAGATCTTTGTTGTTTTTGCATTGAACCCACAGATGTGTGTTAATCTGATTCAAGTAGATGTTGGTACCTACACCAGACTTCACCTCACTGGTGTGCAGAGTGCGCTCGGGCATAAATTTTGTGTGTAAAAATAATTACTCGTACTTAAGTAAATAATGAGTTTGTCAGAGAGTTTTAAATTGAACCATTAGAAACAAAACTTGTCATTTTTTAACTAAAAGAAATGTTAAATGTCGATGTGTACCGTTGCGGAGTTTACCTTACCAACAATCGGTCACTTTAACACGAAATATTCCAATGGCGTCAAAATAATGTACTGGTAAGGGTTACAAAATCATATAATCCAATAGTAGGCACCCGTAGCCGGCAGAAAATCTTCGTGCCTTTAAAATCCACCTCTGACTGACTGCTCCTTTTTAACTCGACGTCCTCAATTGATTCCGATTCAAAGAAAGCGCCAAGTCGCTCTGGCTCAGTCGCTTCATTCACTTCCCACGACCCCTCAACCCGCCCCCACTCCATTTGCATATCCGCACGGTCACACACACCACTCCAACTCTTCACTTTCTCTTCTCACACTTTTAACATCACAAGAAATATTCTTAAAAATATTCAGTTTGTGCCATAAATATTTCATATTAAACCTTTAATTTCTTTTGGTATTGATTGCCTAATTCACTAAACCACACTTATGTGGTATTTATGGTATAAGCGGACATACATCTAATTAAATATAATTGCGATACTTACTGAAACAGGCTGATCACTGTATATCATTTTTTCTTTAGCCACGACTATTGCCGTAATATGTATGTTCCAACAGAAATGGAAGATAAGTTTTTGATTAATATATAATAGACATTTGGTATGAGATAATGGTTTACTTAATAATTTTATACGAAGAAATATTTTATGAAAAAATTATGGATTTCACCAGGATTTGAATCCATGACCTTCTTATTGCCGGTAGGATGTGCTACCTAACTGAGCTATGAAATCCCCAAGTCAATGAATTTTTCACTTCTGTTAATGCTAGTTTGAGATAAAGTATATCCTCTTTTCGGAGCATTCAGTACTTATCGTTTTCAGATAGCGACACAGTTGGTGGTTTAGGAACCACACTCCAGTAACTATATATTCAATTGTTTTTATACAGTTATTATTGTAACATTCAAAATATCGTTTAAGAATTCTCCATTATTATCAGTTTCGCTTGCAAATCCCGACAAATCAGAAAAATCGCTGTCTTCTTCAATTAAGTGTTAAACTGATTCAGAATTAAAAATTCTTGTAAAATCCTGGAACTTTAAGAACGATACAGAATCAGTTCAGAACACAATTTACTCGTTCTTGGAACACTGCACTGTTATCTAATAATACGAGGGTCATTTAATTAGAAATCTATTTTTTTACCACCGCTAAACAAGTGGGTACACAGGCCTGATACTATTTACGAAAGTTAGTCGGGTCGTTAGTAGCTATTAAAATGAACGAGGAAGTGGTAACTACCAAACGTCGTTGCACAATGCATTATTATCAACTTTTCGATGACAGAAAACATGTGAGAGCTGAGACTATGTGAGCAGTTCGGTAATCAGACATACAAGTGTTTACCTAGCATGACGACGACGTATTAAAGTGTAAAATTTAATCCATCTACGTCCACATCACCCAAAAACCAGTATAACACCAAACAATATTAAAGATTCACAACCTTATTGAACGTGATCGGCGGTTCAAAGAATAAAATCAGTGAAAAAATTGGGATAAGCCATGTTCATTGGTCATTGATCATTTGGAACGAGTTAAACAAAATGTCCACGTACATTGGCATTATATTGCAGCCATAACCCGATAAAAATTAATGCAATTGCATTGGACTTCGTTCGACAATCCTCCTTACAGTCCCGATTTGTCCAAGTGCGATTTGTTCGGACAACTCAAAGAGACGTGGGAATCAAAATTCTAATGATCTCTAATTAAAAAATCTGTTGTGGCCAGCACAATACCTCTCGCCACTTCATTTTTTTGGTTACATAAGTATAGGGCGCGAACAGTAATGTTACATTTTTGGGCTTCACAAGCAGATGTGTGGGCCCGTTTCACAATGATAATTAGTAATTATGTACATAGATGTCAAATGTTAGAATTTTTCATTAAAATTTTTAAGATTTTCTAAATTTACGTCAATTTATCACCAGGAGTTTAAAATTTACTTGTATGCCTTAGATATTTAACATTTAATTCTGCTCCACATGGAATTGGAAAATCACTAAATTTAGAATGAGAAATTTATACATAATTACTAGCTATCATTCTGACATGGGCCTCCATATCTGCTTGTCAAGGCCAACAAAATCATATGACTGCTCGCTCCCTATTGTATTTAACATTTCTTGTATACTTTACACCAAAAATTCTACTTACGCATATATCTATTCCATATATATTTAGATTGTTTAATTTTAAATTCATTTTTGATGAAGAAATTTTGTCCTCTTCTAATTTTTCGAAATGTTTCCAATTCTATTAATACATTAAGAAATAATATAATGTATGTACTTCCCAGAAAAACTCTTCAGTAATGTCTTCGGATTTCTGACACTGACATTTATCTGTCAGTTACAAAAAAATTAAATTTTCAACTATTTTCCATGGCTATTCTTTCGGCTGTAAAATTTATTATAACAGATTATTTTACATATTATATTTCTTTTATCTCTAAATCTATAGAATATATTATAAAATATTTAAATGTATCAGAAAGAAAATTTATTTTTCTTTAATATTATCAAGAAAAAATTTCAAAAAATATTATTTAGAAGATTTTTTTTCAAGAATCTTCTACTTCCGGTTGTCCAATTGTTACCAAAACCTTTTCAGATCTTCCCATGAATGTCCGATTGGGAAATACGTAGCTAAACAAATTTAAAGTCTTATAGTTTTTGAGTAACCGTCCTTCCAACATCCCACACACATACACACATACACACACACACACACACACACACATCCACACACACACACACACAGACATCATCGTAAAAATGTTAAAATCGGATTGTAGAGACCTTAAAACGTGCTTATTCAATAAAATCTGGATATGCGATTTTTAGCATGAATGCAATACCTCTCTTAGCGAGAGGTAAAAAATCTGTTGTGGCCAGCACAATACCTTCCGTCAATCCTGTGTATAATGTATAAATTCCATACATAATTTTTCTTGCAAAATATTCTAAATTTCCAGTAAAATTATTTCATAAACAAACTATTCAAATTGCACTTGACACTGACATCTTCTTCCTCTTTAGCTTTTCCCATTCGTTAGGGGTCCCTGTTTTTGCGTGTCGTTCTCATTCAGTTCTTTTTCTCTCAAGTCTTCCACAATACAGTCATTCCATCATATCTTTGGTCTTCCTCTATTTCTTCAACCTTCTATTACTAAACTACTCATTTTTCTTCAAATATAATTCTTCATTTCTCCTCATGACATGTTCAAACCAATGTAATCGTCTTTCTTGTATCTTTCTATAAACTTGTAACACGAGTTATTTTCTTACCGTATCTTTCCGTGTCTTCCCCAATATCTACTTCAACATTCTCATCTCTGCCACATTAATTTATTTTTATTGATACTGACATCTGTCAATTTGAATTATATGAATATATTAGTGGTTTCCATGTTTAGCATAGCTGGCTGAATTATAAAATTTATTTTTTTAAAAATTCTTTAACTCTGTATTTATTGAATATGAAGTATAAAATGTAATCAAATCGGATAGAGAATAATATATACTATAAGTTATAATAACGTTAAATGTTAATAAATCAAATTTAACTGTTAAATCTTCAAATAAGGCTACTTCCGGTTTACCAATTATAACCAAAATCTAATCACTTGTTCTTCTGGATGTAAACTTGAGGAATACGAAAAAATTATAATTTTTGGAATCGTGGTACTGAAGTTATGGGATCCGGAACTTTTGTCACACACACACACAGACACACACACAGACCACACACATACATACACACAGACATCATCGTAAAAATGGTAAAATCGTATTATAGAGACCCTAAAACATGCTTATTCACTAAAAACTCATCATTGAATTTTTTGACCAAAGACAATACCTTCCTTACCTAAAGGCGACGGAAGGTAAAAATAAGCTATATGTATATCATTTTAACTGAATAAAGAGTATTTAAAAAAGTCCGATTTATATTTGACTGACCTTTGTAATAAAATAGCCGATGAGGATAGTAAAGGGGTAACGAGGTCGGTTCGCAATCCAAAAGTCCCGGATTTGAATTCCGCTACGGCATTGATGTGTTAATATTCGTATTTATCAACTCCGTATTCATAATCATCAAATCAAAATTCATCAACTGTATATGACCTTTGAAGCTGCGTGGCTGTAAAACATTAATAAAATAATAAAATTTGCTAATGGTCTCAAATCAATTCACATGTGCCATACGTTGCTAAGGATACAGGCGAGGAATCAAGAAAATATGAATACAGAATGCATATAGTCTCTGGATAGGTAATCCTTCAGAGATATTAAATATTGTATTGTATCTCAAAGGTTCTGGCATTTCAAAAAAATGTACATAGAATAATAAAAGATTTAACCAATATAACCTGTCCTTTTTCTTGTTTATTTAATGTGTTCAATCGTGCTGTAAATATTGAATGGAGCGCGTATCAAAGTTGACGTGTTGAGGTTGTAGCGGTTATGTAAACGGGGGTAAAAATAAGAATAAAGAATGGATGCGGGGTTGATAAAGTGTGTTGAGCGCTTAGCGATAGCGGCTGCCGACTACCGTACCGCCTGTCCGTTTCCAGTTGAAGTGGATCAGTGTTCTCATCGTTTCAGGTAATTGAAACGTGTTTAAAAATTGAACGTCTGGAACTGGCGGCCTGTGAAGTGCACGGTTCAGAACGCGCGCATCTCCCAATCTGACATCACGAAGACACGATCTACCTGACGCCATTTTTAATAAAAAACGAAGTGGAAGCGAAGAAGGAATCTACCTGCGGTTGACAGATTTAATTTATCGTTTTAAAAAGCTCGTCGTGTCGTTTGATGTGGCTTGCTTGCTGCGTGGATTATGTTGTCGCAAGGGTGCGGCTGTTATTGTAGCCGCCCCCGCCTTGAGCTGTGATGCCTTGAGTCGTTCTTGGTCAATACTCTACCGTCCGATGTCCAGCTAAACTTTTATCACCGACACGGCTCTCACAAAATCCCAGAAACTTTGTTCTTAGTTCGTTTGTCCAGAGGCGCTTCTGCCTCCTTCGGCGCCCGCACTTGTTCATCAGCCCAAAGCGCAGAAAGAAAGGTAAATAGTTAACAGACAAAGAAAGCAAGAGATTTGCAGCGGATCTGCTCTCTTCCGTCAGAGCCGGCCCAGACAAAATATGCTAGTAGCATGATGATTTTAATAATCGTGCAACTCTTTGCTGAGAGTGAAAATGAAATTGTTTTTGATTATAAAATCAATGGGATTTGTTTTCATGACAGATATATTATTGAGCAGAAAAAATGAAAAGTATCAAGTCCGGATCGTATTATTTTACTAAATAAGACAGGTATTTTTTAGGGTAAGGCCTGAAAGCCTTTTATAAAAATGACTTTCCTGAAAGCTTTCGGATCTATAAAAATAAATATCCGAACGTGGTGTTTTACGAGAGTCACGCTAGAATTATTGGGTTGTGTGTAATTGAGGGAATTAACTTTGAATCATACAATTAAAAAACTGTTAGAACTAAATATATTTGATTGTAATATTTACATATTAAGTAACATGTTTTCTTTTTCTTTTCTTTTTTTTTTCCCAGGATCCCTAACGTACTTATGACTAACAGGCGTTGCTCTAACCATTGAGCCACCGGCAAAAGTATATAAACATTTTCTCGAGTTACCAGGGTCACGCTAGAATTGTTGAGAATAATATGTTCTAAAATTCTCTCTCTCTCTCTCTCTCTCTCTGTAACAATAATAAACTTCATATCCTTTCCTTTCACTTCTTAAAACCTCCCAATTAATCAATTTTACGTCCCGCTACCCTTGGTAAGGCGTGCTAAAAATCGCATATCGAGATTTCTGTAAATGACCACGTTTTAACATCCCTAGAATCCAATTTTAACATTTTCACGATGATGTCTTTGTGTATGTGAGTTCGTGTATGTGTGTTATTATTCAGAAAATTTTGAAACCTTGTATTTGTACTTTATTCTAATATGGAAAGAAGCCATTAGATTTTGGTGTAAATCAGATAACCGGAAATGCACTTTACTTGAAACTCAAAATAGTTTTTCTTCGAAAAATACTTTTAAATGTTATTTTTTCGTGATTTATATTATTATAAAAATTAAATATTATTAAATTTTCCACAGGTTTGCATTAATACTTTTCTATATATTTTATGCATAAATTTATAAAATTATCTATAATTTAATTCCCGGAACCAACGTTTTAAACACAACTCCATGGTTACACAGTTCAGATCCTAAATGTATGTAACTGACAAATAACTGTCAAAAAATATTTCAAATTAATAATAGTAACGTTTTAAAAAGAAAATAATAAATGTAACAATAATTATATATAAAAAAACTTAATATAGTTTCCAGCGTAAATAAAAAAATAAATATGTATAGGTATGTATTTAAATTAATAAAAATTAAATGAGGAAAGATATTGTGTTGGCCACATCAGATTTTTTGGAATGCTTTCAAAATAATTTCTGGGAGGCTTAAAACTGTCAAAGCTGTCAAATTAATTTCTGAGGATTTTAAAGCCTGTCAAAGCTAACAAACTAATTCTGCGACTGGGGGAGTTTAAAACTGTTAAATTAACTTCAGGTTTACTTAAAAACTGTGAAAGCTGTAAAATTAGAAATCATGATTCAAAAATGCTGTGTGGTTGATTCCATATTTTCACTCTTAACGATACTTTTTATTTTCAATAATTTTAGTTCGACGTTCGTATTTATTTTCATAAAAATAGAAGCGAGGGACCTGGCGCAATTCCATTTTTCTTGGGCCGGCTCTGTGTTCTGCTCTTTTCTCACACACAGTCATTAAATAATCCATGCGATGGCTGACTTTGTCCGTTACGTCTTTCATTTGCGTCTCAATAAATAACCAGCGTCGGTCAATTATGGCCGCAATCTCGGCCTGATGTCGCTGCGTCACACACATTATGTGTCATTAACTATTTACGCCTTGATTACCGATACCCATCTAATTTGAACTTATGTGCTTTCTTCTCAGACTCAGGTCTGCTAGCCAATGTCCAGCAGTCTGTAGTCCAGTTGTCCTGTATCCTACTTCTGGCCCATACACTCATATTACTGCCCCGGACATCTTAATTCATTTTAACTAACGATACTCCTGCCTCTTGCCATTTGGAAATGAAACCAGAACCAGATGGGAGATACTTACATAGAATGATGCTATTACTGGATAATTTGATCAGCGCATAGAAAATATGATATCAAACACAAAGTGTGTTAAAATAAATTTATTTACTGTATTTTATTTATTATACATATTCAGAAATGACTGTGTTTTTGATTAATATAAAATGGGAGTCATTTCTTCTTTCACAATTATTTTTACCTCCGTCACCTTTAGGTTAGGACGGTATTGTCTCTGGTCAATGATGAGTTTTTTAGTGAATAAGCATGTTTTAGGGTCCCTATTTTTAGAATACACAAATGTTCAAAAATTATATTTCACAAATATTGATATATATTTTATTTTATTACATTTTATCGAACTTGTCAAATCAATCATTTTGTTTCCATGGTATTATTTTATTCCTTTAAATCTAAGGAGCCGTGAGAAGTGCCTCCTAATACCTATAATACGATTTTACCATTTTTACGATGATGTCTGTCTGTATGTATGTGTGTATGTATGTATGTATGTATGTATGTATGTATGTATGTGTGTGTGTGTGTGTGTGTGTGTGTGTGTGTGTGTGTGTGTGTGTGTGAGAGAGAGAGAGAGAGAGAGAGGAAAGTTTCGGATCGCACAACTTCAACATTACGATTCCAAAATTATAATTTTTTCGTATTCCTCAAGTTCATATTCAAAAGAAGAGGTGATTAGATTTTGGTTATAATTGGTCAAATTATATATATCAGCCAGCTATGCTAACCATGGAAACTGATAACATATTCAGATAATTCAAATTGGCAGAGATGAGGATGTTGCGATAGATGTTGGTGAAGACACGGAAAGATACGGTAAGGAATGAAAGAATAAGGAAATAACAATATCTGTCAAAATCAGTCGGACAAAATGAACTTCAATTTTCTATATTTACCATTGTTTATTCTTGTTTAAATTTATTTTAGAACCTTAAATGTAACCTCTTGTCCTGATTGACTTATAAAATACGACAGATTCTTCCGCCGCTTCCGCCATTTTTGAATCTTAAGTGATATGATCTTTCTAATTCAAGTTTTTGTTGGAGTAGATGGCACTGATCTGGATCACTTGGTCGTGGGCTGGGGATACTGATCAGAATTCGAAAGAACATGCAATTTACTGATTAATGTAACATGGATCTGATCCAATGCAGCGAAAGAATACGGCTTATAACATCACAAAATTAGATCCGCGTATGTAACTTATTTTTAGTGAAAATGGTGAACAAATATATCTTTACCAGGCGTCACCTCCCGGGTTTTCAAAACTGTCATGAAGAGAGCGCCACGGCTACGGGGGCAACTTGTATTGTTTAAAAATAAGAAATAATTTTAAAGTTTTAAGTTTGACGTTGGCCGGAACAGAATCGAACTTGGGCCGTTCGAAACATAAGCAGTTACCTAACTCAAACAACCTCAAAACATAACAATCCAGTTATTATTTTCATTCATTAATACAATACGATACGATTAATGCTCTAAAAGAAAAATTATATCGTGAAATATTTTTTGCCGCAACTAATAGTTATCGTTATTCGTAGAATTTGAATCTTTGCTCACTAAGCTTACGTATTGTCTAAATTTTGCTTTGCATTTTCATTGGAAGAAAAAAGAATAATGTAGGTATTTAATCATATGAATTCCATATTTTATCTGTTTCTTTGTTTTTACAAAAGAAACCGTGAAAAAAATAATAATTAAGAAGTAAATGAGTTGGAAAGACGATTCGAAAATCGATGAATGAAGTTTGATTGTAGGTGCGATAAGAGAAAAAAGCGTTGGGTGAAAGGGGAGAAGACTTGGCAATGTGAGATAATAAAGAAAGAAAATGATTGTGCGTTGGTTAGGTTGAATGTGTGTATTACTTGGCACCTCTGGTCTGTTTCTCAGCGTGAGTAGGAGATGGAAGAGGAGGAAGGGGCAGCTTCGCTTCGTCCGAGACTATCAAAGTTTGATAAGTTTGCCGGCAGTTCGGTCGCTCGTCCGGAATGAGCGCTGCCTCGCACCGGACAGCGGTAATTTTTCTCTCGTTTTCAATCTACGCGCGCGAGGAGCGAGAGAGAACTTCTCATCCTTTCAGACGGATTTTCTTGTTTTACGTTTTTCTTTTGTTTCCCTCGTTCGTGCTTTTCTTTTCTTAGACGGAAAATGTGTTCGAATAGCCGCTGGCTGCAGAAATTAGCGACCCTCGGTGGAGGAAAGTTGGACGTCAGTGGAGCGATTGACGATGGATGGGTCTGTCCACGGCAGAGGCCGCATCACTTCGGTTGCTCCGTTTTGTTGTGTTCGTTTGCACGTACAGATATTATATGGGCAAATCAAACAGCAAATAAAGCCGGTTGCGTTGAGCGGAGGAAATGGAGGAGTGGGGGGCGGGGGCAGGCTCGCGGAGTCTGGGCCTGCAGCTTAATGGCCGGATCCCGGAAATTGTGAGCACATATATCTCGCGGCAGATTTATGAAAGTGCTTTTCTTCCGAGTGGGGCAAGGGCGCAGGGAAGAAATATATACAATACCAGCGCGGAGCACACAACGCTACCTACCACCACCCCCAGAACAACACCTGCAACGCCAAACCTTCTACATCTGCACCCCCATCATACTCACACAACACAACGTTGAAACACCACAATCATTAACAAGAATTTATATCTGCAACTTCTTGAATTCGAAGAATTTATTACTACAGAAATTTATTGTATTTATTATTACAATATACTCTAATGGCCGAGTGTGGTCTGATATACTTTAATTTTTATAAAAAAAGAAACTTATCAAGCATTTGACCATACTTGGGCACATCAACCTCTTTTAATGGTCATTTTACAGATAGGTACTAGGTCTGTTAGAGTTACTTTATTACTAAAATAAATAAATAAATATTTCATCACGGCATATTACCCATTGCTGGGTGTGCCAATCCGCTTCATACACAGATATCGGTAATGATGGAATATTTGTACCGTGTGGGCGCTTACCAGGCGTCACCTCACGGGCACTCATTGCTGGCGTGGAGAGTGCGCCACAGTGGTCAATTTTGTGCCATTAAAATGCGATGTAATTTTTGGCGTCGGTCGGGATCGAACCCGGGTCCCCAGATCCGCGACCAGACACTCAGGTAATTCATATTTTGTTATCAAGTTATTGATAAAAATCTGTCGTGGCCAGCACAATACCTTGCGTCATTTCTATGTATTTTATATAAATTGCACACTGAAAGTTTATTTCATAGACATTATGTAAAATATGTATTTGACACTGACATCTGTCAGTTAGTAATATTGAATTATTGAAACTGTTTCCATGGTGGCGCAGCAAAGATTGCAAGATTTATGAAAATTAATTTCATTATAAATTTTTATCTCTAAATAGATTGAATATAATGAAAATAATGCAATCAAATCGTATAGAGTACAAAATATTCTTTAATATTTGTAATAATATAAAATGTCACAAAAATTATATTTAATCGTGTTATAAAAAAAAAAACAGTTAAAATCTTTAAATTAAGGTACTTCCAGTTGTTCAATTGTAACCAATTATTATACAGTTTGTAATACATTCTGTACATAAGAGATGATCATATGAAGATGAGACAGTTTTTCGTCAAAATTTGTAACCACTACTCCAGCTGGGTTCGCATTCAAATCTAACTAAAATCTAATCAAGTTTTCATATGGATGTAAGAATGAGCAATATAAAAAATGTAATTTTTGGAATTGTAGTATCGCGGCCGAAACAATCGTCTCACACACACGCACACACGTAAAAATAGTAAATTCGAATTCTCCCAA
The DNA here is from genome assembly GCA_951394225.1 of Harpalus rufipes. Lineage (NCBI taxonomy): Eukaryota > Metazoa > Arthropoda > Insecta > Coleoptera > Carabidae > Harpalus > Harpalus rufipes. Next base: position 11,716,623 of record OX596280.1, read on the forward strand.
AACGTGCTTATTACCTTCCTTACCTAAAGGTAATATTTCCAATAAAATTATAACACAACTACGAGTATACTATGTAAATTGCACTTCTTACTGACATCTGTCAACTAGAATTATTGGAATATATTATCAGGTTCCATGATGGCTGATTTATGAAATTTAATCTCTTCATAATTGTTTTTAACTCTATATCTATTGAATATGAAGGAAAAAGTGTAATAAAAAATCAAATCGTATAGAGAAATATTCTTTAATATTTATAATAAATGTCAAAAAATGATATTTAACTGGATTTTTTCAAAGAAAAACTGTTAAGAACTGAAAATGAGGTTATTTCCGGTTGACCAATTATAACCAAAATCTAGTCAACTCTTCATATGGATGTAACGAACAGGAATACCAGAGAATTATAATTTCTCAAATTGTAGTGTTGGAGTTATCGATGGAGAAAATTTCATACACTAATATCTACACATACACACACATATACAGACATCATTGTGAAAATTGTAAAATCGTAATCTAGGGACCCTAAAAAGTGCTTCTTGTACACTGTAAATGAAACAAGTGTAATAATTTTTATTAATAAATTGAGTACTAAACATAGTTCTTAAGAATATTAATAGTTTTTTTTCGACATTATGAGTTATAACCTAACCTATTTGTTAATATTAATATTAAATTTGTACAATGCTAGAAGATTAATCCACCTGTCTCTGATATTCTTTCGAATGTTTAAGTTATATTTTCATTTTGCAAAGTATTATGAGAAATAGAACTAACCGTATTTGAAGATGCCTGTGCTATCAGTATTATGAGAAACAGTACTAACATTTCGGTTGTAGGAAAAATGTATGCAACACGTGTGTAAAATAGTGTTTTTTTTTCTCGTGCTGTTAAATATCGCCTTTGGCCAAAAAAGTACTACTTTTACATAAATATTTTCTACAAATCTATTAAAAGTAGGCTTCTTAATGTTTGTTTTTAGGGTTAAAAATGTCATTTTATCACACCTGTGTTAAAGCGTGATAAGTCATTGTTACTTTTAACATTAGTGTTAAAGTGAATTATTTACCTTGGTAATGACGAATGGAACAAAAAATCGACATTATTAGAAATAAAATTAAAATAAAAAAATCTGATGTGGCCAGCACATAACCTCTCGCCGTATATTTTACCTGGCTGTATGCATAAAGCAAAGAATATTTTTATAAATACAAATAATATATTCATATAAATCTATGACGTATAAACTTCTTTGTTATTTAATAATAGCATGTCTCAACATAAAGATATTTTACCATAAATTATGTTACAATAAATTACAAAGTAGAGTTTACCATATATAAATATTAGGCTGGTAACAGCAATTTTCAATTCGAACAACCTTGTTTACTTTCTCTTCATATTCTTCTAGTAAAAACATTAATTTTGGGCGGTCTAAAATGTATATATCTGGATTGTGCATCTATTCTTACATATCTTCTTTTACATTTTATTTTTTCATACATGTTATATCTAAGTAACACTAATTCCCTTTAATAAAGTGACGGATAGATTGCACTCCGATTATTCTTATATCGATGTGTAATTTTGTCAATATTTACTACTTACTTGAGACGAATTTGATAGCTTTTTCGCAATTCAAAGTTACTCTAGTCTACTACTGGTGTACATTGTCCCATAATGTTTGAAACAAATTTAAGTCCTTCAACCTAGACTTGTCATCTCCATAATAGTCATAGATCAAGAATTAAGGGATTCTCCAAGTACATTTTTCTTTCATTACTCATTATTTCTGATACTGACATTTATCTGTCAGTTACAAATAATTTAAATTTTCAACTATTTTTCATGGCATCCTTTCGGTTGTAAAATTAATTACAACAGATTATTTTATATATTATATTCCTTTTACCTCTAAATCTATAAAATATATATATAAAAATATTTAAATGTATCAGAAAGATAATTTATTTTTCTTTAATATTATCAAGAAAAATTTTCAAAAAATAATATTTAGAAGGTTTTTTTTCAAGAATCTTCTACTTCCGGTTGTCCAATTATTACCTTTTCAGATCTTCCCATGAATGTCCGATTGGGAAATACGTTGTTAATTTTTTTTTAAGTCTTATAGTTTTTGAGTAACCGTCCTTCCAACATCCCACACACACACACACACACACACACACACACACACACACACACACACATACACACACACACATCCACACACACACACACACACACACACACACACACAGACATCATCGTAAAAATGTTAAAATCGGATTGTAGGGACCTTAAAACATGCTTATTCAATAAAATCTGGATATGCGATTTTTAGCATGAATCCAATACCAAATTGTCCAAATATAGTCTTAACTATTGTAGGTAAAAAATAGTGTTTGCAGAAAAAATATGACATACGTGTTATTTATATCATAAATAACAACTATTGTCAATATTTTTGTACATTCTTGTTGTCTATATAATAGAAGAAATTTGGTGGCAGCGCTGCTGTGATGTTATTGTCATTATGTCTTGCTTATTAAATTTTTTATAAATGATTTTCATTTAGTAAGAATCGTTATTTTTATCCAGGCAGCAATTTACGTGTCAATAAAATAATAAAAGAAAATTTATGAACAACATAATGTCCCTTTACATGAGGTGTTAAGTATGGTCAAAAAGTTTAGAGTGCTGCAGTAAATATACAAGTGCTTAGTTAATAGTTAGTTCCTCCTGAGAAATAAAACATTATTGACATGGGACTTCCAGATATTTACGTTTACTACAACTGATTCTTGGCACTTACAATAATGCAGCTAGCGTAATAAAATGAATATTCTTAATAGTCATTTGCAAAATAAAACAATAAAAATTTAAATGCACAGTACGGCTACAGCCACAGCGGGTAAAGTTAAACGCAGTGGGCACGCAAGTGCGTTCGCATAGGCCCCTGACCTTCGCCACTCATTAATCTACCATAGGCGGAGATGTGGGGTGAAAGGGGGCTGACATACGAAGCAGAGAGCCAGGGAAGAAGCAAGCGTCGCTGTTTGTTTTCTTTTATCTCATTTCGCTCAGCTTTCAATTGTTCTGGCTGTCAATATCCGTGTGCGTGGCGTGCCCCCCTTGCCTCAGCAGTTGCTACGCCGCTGTGCAACAGCCGCACACCGAGCCCTTTGAGAGACCATCTTTTCTTGTCTAATCTTATCTCAACGAATTCAATTTCTGTTATACCTTCTGCATACACATCATTCGTAACAAACACGTATGTTATTCTGTGTTATTGTTAGCAATCTATCTACCTACTACTATTTTTCTTCTTCCTAACATTTCAACGTCTCGAGACGAGCAAGGTGTTTTGTTTTTATACCTAAGTTATTCGGGAAATAAAAGCGAGGATCTAAATATTGAAATTGCGCCATATATCTCTATAAACTTCTTTCTGTTTTTATCAGTACCTACCCATACTTTCAGTAACTATGCTAAATTAATTTGAACTTATCAATGAAACTTGTACGTCCTTTAAAATTAATGATAATATACGAGTAAAAATTGTCCTGATTTTGTTGTAGCAGAGCAATATTAAGCAAATAACCTTACTTCTAAATTGTAGTTTCAGTAACAATATTTCAATTCTGTGTTTCATTGTAAGTCAAAATTCTGTTTAGAAACAATTATAAATTTTTCTGTAACTGTCATTGTTTAGTCTAGATGTCAACGGTCTAGACATTTGGAGCCAGTTTTACAATCTCTGGTTAAAATTTTAACTGTCAGTTAAATAAACAAAATTGAAATGAAATGAACTATCAAATGACAAAATGATCATTGCTGTCAATAATTCGATTCATTATTAGGTTTGTTCGTTCCGCTATGCTGCGTTTTACCGCAAAACGCGGTGGTAATTGTAGCTGCGTTTTATTATTTACTGCCTATCGCCGCTGTAATAATTTAAGTTACTAAAAATTATTCTTTTGTTCGATCCGTTTGCGTTAAATTATTTATGGCCAGTTGCACCGCTTACAGTTAAGGCCTTAACTGCAGGTTAACAAAAAAAAAATGTCAATATGGCAGGGGATTTTTTTTTCAGAAGATATGCCTAGATTTCTAAATTTTATGTCATTACGAAAAATCTGAAACGCCACACGGTCGATATGCAAATAACTGACTTGACTCGGTTTGCAAACTTTAATTCCGTCTGTTCGGTCTAATGACGTTATTTGTCATGGCATTTATTTGCACCTCTTTTGTCTGAGGAAATATTTTGATATTTGTTTTAGACTTTTTCGAACAATAGGGTGCGTTGCAAGATTGTTGTATTTATAAAATAACATAATATCCTCGTAATTTTGCTTATTGAAACATTATTTTTAGGAGTTAATATATTTTTTTTCCAATATTAATTGTTAAAAAATGCGTATATTTTCAAATAGATCGCGTTATTAAAAACGGAGTGTGACGTCAAAAGGCACTTGCGCCAGCGCACCCTAGGAAACAGTTTCAAATGTCAAAAAAAGCACATGTCAAGTTATCTTTACAAGCAACGGAGATAGAGAGACACGCTATTGCACGCGATGAAGAAGAAAGCTTGCTTGTGTTCAGGCAACCAATAAGCGCGGGGGGTAGTTTTTATCTAGAGCTTTTAGCGCGATTCTTTTTAATTCAATATTTAAAAATCAATCCTGTGTATTATATACAAATTCCATACATAAATTTTCTTGCAAAAGATCCTATATATCCAAAAAAATTATTTCAAAAACAAACTATGCAAATTGCACTGGATACTATCTTCTCCTTCTTTAGCTTTTCCCATTCGTTAGGGGTCGCAGTTTTTTTTCTTCTTCCACTCATTTCTGTTTTGCGTTTCGTCCTCATTCAGTTCCTTTTCTAATATATTCTTCATCTCTCCTCATGACTTGTTCAAATCAATGTAATAGTCTCTCTTGTATCTTTCTATAAACTTCTAAGACTAGATCTTTTATTCCTTACTGTATCTTTCTGTGTCTTCCCCAACATCTATCACAACATCCTCATCTCTGTCACATTCATTTACCTTTCTTTGACACTGACTTCTGTCAATTTGAATTATCTGAATATATTAGCAGTTTCCATGGTTAGCATAACTGGCTGATTTATGAAATTTAATATCTTTATAATTCTTTAACTCTATATCTATTGAATATAGAGTTTCACAGCTTGACTTGATATTCAAGTTACTTGACTTGACTTGACTTGAAATCAAGCCAAGCTCAAGTAAAGTAATAGTAGCCGAAAGTCAAGTCAAGTACTTGAAAAATCAAGTAGTTAATGTTCAATTACTTGAAAAAATCAAGTAGTTATTTTTTTAATTACCAGAAAAAGTTCTTCAAGACTGCATTTCATTTTCATATAGTTCCTTATGTTTTATAACAATATCAATAATACCTTGAAATATAGACTTTTATTCATAAAAATAAATCATACATTCAAAATTAATTTTTTTAAAAAAATAGGTAACGAAAGGTAAAAATATGATCAAAAAAAAAAAAATTCAGTTTATTATGGTTTAATTTGTATAATCTTTTGCAAAAAAAAATGTGCAACCACCCTATTCAAACTGTCTAAAAATTAGAAAGAGTAAAATAAAATTTAAATACTAATATATTTTCTTAATTCTTTAGCATTTTAAAATAGTCAAATATGACTCATCAGGTATACGTTAAATAAAGAAAACAATTTATAACTAGGTTAATATATGATGAAAATGAAAGTATTGGACATCGGTTTAAAACTAGTTTACATTACTTACTTTAAGAAAATATAAAAATAAATATATTATTGTATTAAAAAATAGTGATGATTTTGCTTTTTTTTTTTTAAATCAAAAAGTAATATTTAAGTTCGCATCCCAATTTTGAAATATAAACTATAGAATAAAAATTAGTAATAAAGATAATTGGCGATTTTTCCCTTTATTTTCTTAAATGGCTGTACACAGTGATCAAAACCAACTGATAGGTCAGATATTTATTTTATTTCTGTGTAAGTGCACGAGAAATATGGAGTATAAATTATTAAAAACTCAAGGAACATTCTTATTTCAAATGCATATGACATTATTTGTCAGTATGACATTGAGCGGTTATTATGGCGCCGCGTAGCACATTTTTATGTAAGGTACACAAATCGATAACACATATTTCAAGCAAGTTGTTGAAGCTGATTTTAAATCTAGTTATATGTAATGTAGAAGCTTTCAAGCTTATTTGTTCAACGATTGTGCATCAGAATGTACACAGAGCAGCAAAGAGATAATTCCTCCTCTTGATCACTTTTTAAACATGTTTGTTGTGCTGAGAAAAATGCCATATTGTTCTATTTACAAAACAAAGTGTTAATATTGAATAGTGTCTGTATATAATGAATGAAAATCATCACTTGCGCCCTCTCTTCTATTGTTCTGTCCTTGTGGATGCGCTTTTGTTCCACGGCTATTGCGATTGCGACCCTTTGGCTTCAGCTCCGGCGTGAACAAGTGAACATATGCGTATGATCTCAGACAGCGGGTATAAGCGTAAGCGTAAACGTAAGCGGTAAGCGCAGATTCTAAATGGAAATGATCCTCAACTCATTTACTATGCATTTAAATGCGGATTATTTTATTTTTCCATTTGGGATTTCCATGCAGAACATCTGTATCTGCTCGCACATTGCTGTTTGTGGGAATTTGCATGATATGTCTAACGAACATTGTTTATACATGACCAGGGAGGTACTTACATATTTACTAACAGAATAACTTAATTCTATGGCATTAATGACAAACTTCACGGCTTAAATAACCTATCTTTCTAAGTACCTTCCGACTTTCCAGTGCTTATTTTCGTTTGTTTTTATGTTCAATAGTACCTGCATATGGTACTCTCCAAAATAAACTTCCAAAATGTGCTAAAACCGAATGTTACTTAAATGGGAAAAAATCAAGTGCATTTAGCACAGTCAAATATTAAAATTAAGCGGAATCATTGCCAGTATATTTTTATTATTTATATGGAACCACTTTAGGGGGCGTACCGGTTAAAATTCGACTTGTCCCCTTTTAAGGTCCACCATAATACATATACTATAAATAGTTTGTTAGTCCATATATTATATTTTTAAATCTTTTTTTTTAATTTTTAAATTTGGATGTCTGATTTATTTTTATGAATAAAAGTCTATATTTCAAGGTATATTATTGACATTTTTATTGATATAAAACATATGGAAGTATATGAAAATGAAATATAGTCTTGAAGAACTTTTTGATTTTTCTGGTAATTAAAATAATAATTAAGTAATTGAAAATTAACTACTTGATTTTTCAAGTACTTGAAATTTTACTACTTGACTTGACTTGAATTTCGACTACTATTACTTGACTTGAGCTTGGCTTGATTTCAAGTCAAGTCAAGTAACTTGAATATCAAGTCAAGCCGTGAAACTCTAGGTCTGACACACCGGCGTGACTACTGGCGTACCATTTTTAAGTCAGATCCTTTGACAAATTTATCTAAAAATCAAAATACCGATTGTAAGAAATATGTAAAATAGAAGCTACTGTAGTTGCTCGTTTTATAAATATTCACGCGACTACTGTAGGGTTAAGTTATAGTTATAATTAACTCATTTTCGATGTTTTTACCTCTCGCTAAGAGAGGTTTTGGATTCATGCTAAAAATCGCATATCCAGATTTTATGGAATAAGCACGTTTTAAGGTCCCTACAATCCATTTTAAAATTTTTACGATGATGTCTGTCTGTGTGTGTGGATGTGTGTGTGGATGTGTGTGTGTGTGTGTGTGTATGTGTGTGTGTGTATGTGGGATGTTGGAAGGACGATACTCAAAAACTATAAGAATTTATATTTGTTTAACTACGTATTTCCCAATCGGACCTTCATGGGAAGATTTGAAAAGGTTTTGGTAACAATTGGACAACCGGAAGTAGAAGATTCTTGAAAAAAAATCTCCTAAATATTATTTTTTGAAAAAAATTCTTGGTAATATTAAAGAAAATTAAATTCTCTATCTGATACATTTAAATATTTTATTATATATTCTATAGATTTAGAGATAAAAGAAATATAATATATAAAATAATCTGTCGTAATAAATTTTACAGCCGAAAGAATGCCATGGAAAATAGTTGAAAATTTAAATGTCAGTGTCAGAAATCCGGAGACATTATAGAAGACTTTTACTGGGAAGTACATTCATTATATTATTTCTTAATGTATTAATAGTTAAATATTTAATATTATAGGTATATTACACATACCCTTCAGAAATATTGTTACTTCCGACAATGAATTGGAAACATCTCGAAAAATTAGAAGAGTAGGACAAAATTTCTTCATAGAATGAATTTAAATTTAAAAAATCTAAATATAAAGAATGGATTTAAGTAGAATTTTTGGTGTAGAGTATAGGTATACATGAAATGTTAAATACATTAGGGCGCGAGCAGTCATGTGACTTTGTTGGTCTTGACAAGCAGATATGGGGGCCCATGTCAGAATGATAGCTAGTAATTATGTAGATGTCAAATACCACCATAGTTTCTTATCCTAAATTTAGTGATTTTCCAATTCCATGTGGTTTATTTTCCTCGACAAGTAAATTGCACACTCCTGGTGACAAATTAACTACGTGAATTTAGAAAATCTTGAAATTTTTAATGAAAAATTCTGACATTTGACACCTATGTACATAATTACTAATTATCATTCTGAAACGGGCCCCCACATCTGCTTGTCAGGGCCAACATTGTGTAACAAGGTGAGCAATAACAAATAAGTAACTTTTTATAATCTTTTCTAAATTATAGTTTCAGAAATATTATTTCAACTTGTTATCTTTTTTAGTCAAAATTCTGTTTAGAAATAGTTATCATCTTTTACTAACTGACTGTTTAGTCTAGCTGTCAGAGTTGTTTGTTGACGATTAAGTTTAGAAGTTATTGCGAGCCTACGTGCAGGGTTGATATTTTGATATGGATGCCATATGCTACCCCCTTCACCCCCTCAGAGATAAGGCCTCTCACGGAGGTAACTCTTTGTTTTTAGTTAGTTGGTTTTAGAGTCTTGTATTGTCGAGACATGGAGTTGGTTTTAGAGTCTTGTATTGTCGAGACATGCAGTTGGTTTTAGAGTCTTGTATTGTCGAGACATGGAGTTGGTTTTAGAGTCTTGTATTGTCGAGACATGGAGTTGGTTTTAGAGTCTTGTATTGTCGAGACATGGAGTTGGTTTTAGATTCTTGTGTTGACAAGACATGGAGTCGGTGTTAGATACTCGTATTGTCGAGATGTTTTGAGTTAGTTTGAGCGCGTAGTAGACGCGCAGAGTTACTATGTAAAATGTAACCATTTAGTTTATGTGCTTAGTTAAGTTTAGTATAATCAATAATAATAAGTGTAAGTGTAAATAATAATAGCCATGTAAATAAAGTTAGTTAGTTTGTAATATTAATAATTGTCTGTGTCCATAATTGAAAGTGTGTTCATCAGCCATCAAAGTTAAGTGTGTTAAGTGCAATTGTGTCTGTGTTCCGTCCTCGTTAAACAAGCGGTGGGCGAACATCAAGCGCCTACCAGTTAGTTGAACAAGTGTCATCGTTGGCAAAAGTAAGAAGTAAAAGTACAAAACCATCATTAGAGCTTCTATTCTAATCTCACTTCCTGCCCCCCCCCCGTGTTACAATTGTAACATAACTGTTCGCGCCCTATACTTATGTAACCAAAAAAGGAAGTGGCGAGAGGTATTGTGCTGGCCACAACAGATTTTTTAAGGTATGTAGAACAAAACCGTTGACCCATTTCAGGGTCGATCTTCTTCTGAATTAAAAAGAATCCCAAAATTTCGGATTTATAATACAAATATGTTAAAGTTTCAGAAAATAAAATAAAAAGTGGCCAGCACATGACCTCCTGGCAATTCCACGTTTACAATAACAATGAGCTTTAGGTCATTTGTAAATAAAATCGAATTTGCTGTTCCAATAAATAGAAAAGTTTGTAATACGGAATTTTTTATTACCTGTATTTTATTATGTTTTTCCTCGAAAATCTGTTAAGAGCTTCAAGTTAAGTACAATGTTCGGTTTATCAAATATAGTCAAAATCTAATATGTTGCTTCAAATCATATATGAATTTTAAATAACAAATTTGAAGAGTTTTGGATTATATCATAATATATTTTTTCACGAAAATCTGTTTCAGAGCTTCAAGTAAAGTATCACTTGAGGTTTATCAATTTTAGCCAAAATATAATATGTATTTCCCATTGTCATAAAAGTCTTTAGTAATAAAATTGATAAGTTTTGGATTATTTATTTTAATTAGTTTTTCATTAAAAACTGTTATGGTACTACTTTCGGTTGTCCAATTTTACCTCATTGTAAAAATAGTAAAAATTTACTGAAAACTCACTATCGAATTTTAGGATCGAAAACATTACTTCCCTTACCTATGTAAGTTGGCGGGAGGTAAAAAAATATTAGAATATCCCATTAGAATTTGATTAAAAACACCTCTCTTGTCCATCAGTAAGCGAGAGGAAAAAATAATAAAAACATTATGTCCGTTTGTTTCGCTACTTTGCGTTTACGGCGTACTGCCGCGTCCAAATAGTTTGTATGGATGCGACAGTAAAGGCGTAAAGTAGTGAAACGAACAAACCTAATATTAATCGCAATCACATTGAAATATCCTAAAATGTGAACGTCAAATAAATGATCTAATGAATTAGATAGGTACTAATGAAGAAAATTAGTATGCGTTTAAGAAAGTGTAAAATATTTTTTTTTTTTTATTAGAACATAATTTAGCTCGGCTTTATGGCCAATTTAAACATTTTTTCATCAAGAGAGCAATATTTCCACTTCGAATTAGAACATCTCAGGAAGAAAGTATTCTCCTGACAGCAGAATTCTTTTCTGGAGGGTCATAAAATGTTAATTTTAATTATTATTCCAGTAAATAGAGGCGAGCAACGATGCAGCAACCCTCAGATTTCACCACAAATTAACTTTTGATACTGTTCTCGGTGGAGATATAAAAAGCGGAATTAATTCGCATCTACGGGCCTCGGAAGTCAAGCGGACACCGGAAGCGCTGCCGCCAGCTGCTGCTGCCCTCACCGCGCGCGGCGGAGGAGAGTCGAACTAGAGGAAGTTCCACCGACTTGCTTCTTAACAACTTTTGTCACTTTCTATAAGGTACTTTAGCGATTCAATCACAAAACTAGTTGAAAATTTCGAGGATAATTGGACGGGAAGGAAATGAAAATGACGTAGTATTAAATCGTATCAATCTGTACATTGATGATGTATTAGTTATAGTATTCATTTATGGAAAATATTTTCTTAAATATTAAAATGAAGTCGCGGGGCTGAGTGCATGAAGTGACCAATTGTGGTTTCGACGGATCGGGTTATAATCCAACCGATATCAATTATGAAAACTATTTCCAATTTTCAAGTAGCATAAAAGTAATACACATGATGCTTTCTCAACGACAGCTTTGAAAGAAGTGACATAAATGAATAGTATTATTTTTAATACACAATTGTACAGAGGTAGCGTGGCTGAGTGCATAGGCGCCCGCAGGAATTTTCGTAAGATGGGGCTAAAAAATTGCTGTCGGAAGGGGTGTTACTGACGCATACTTTTTTATTAATTTTTTTCTTCTTAAAAATCAGAGATTCAATTCAATCGGAGTATAGTTTTTAACTCGAAGGATCGACATAAAACGATTAGACACCTCTGGACTAAGAAACTACAAAGAAATTTCTTAACGCCCTTACCATAAATTGCTTTAAGACATAATCCCGTTTAACTATATTCATTATTTACATACGAATACTGTGTTATGTCAATACATACAATTATCCTGTTTATACTTTTTATTTTAATATGTTTTATTGCCATTTTATTGCGATTAAAATAAAATATGTACACCGTTTAACGCTGAATAAGAACCTGTGCGCACCACCAATAACCGTGTTTGCATTTTACCTCTCGCTAAGACAGGTATTGGATTCATGCTAAAAATTGCATATCCAGATTTTAATGAATAAGCACGTTTTAAGGTCCCTACAATCCGATTTTAACATTTTTACGATGATGGCTGTGTTTGTGTGTGTGGATGTATGTGTGTGTGTGCGTATGTGTGTGGGACGTTGGAAGGACGCTTACTCAAAAACTACAAGACAATATTTGTTTAACTACGTATTTCCCAATCGGACATTACTGGGATGAGCTGAAAAGGTTTTGGTGACAATTGGACAACCGAAAGTAGCAGATTCTTGAAAAAAAAAATCTTCTAAACATTCTTTTTTGAAATTTTTTCTTAGTAATATTAAAGAAAATTAAATTCTCAATCTGAGACATTTAATTTTTTTATTATATCTCGTATAGGTTTGGAGATATAGTATATAATAATTTAGAATAATCTGTTGTAATAAATTTTGTTGCCCAAAAAACAGTTGAGATATTTAAATGTATGTAATTGACAGATAAATGCAAAATGTCAGTGTCAAAAATCAGATTTTTCTGGGAGGTACGAGTACATTTAATATATATTATTGTATTATTAAATATGTATTTAAATTATAGGTATATTAATATTACATGTATCTTTAAGAAATACCGCTAATACTGTCAATGAATTTGACGAATTTTGAACATATTAGAATAGTAGGACAAAATTCACAAGTAATTACGGCCTCGACTACTCGCCTCGGCCGTGAACAACTTGCTCATACTTTAAAGATTCACTTTTCGTCCTAGATACATAAAATACTATTATTATGTAGGTATTTGATAAAATTTACTCTTATGAATTTATTATTTTCTCATATAATAAGAAACAAGTGCTTTCCCTAATTTCTATGTTAATTTTGAAACAAATATCCTATATTTCACTAACAATTTTATTTTTGCTTTAATGGCACATGACGTAAATCTTAAAATACTGAGATCTAATATTTTTTTGATTCTAATTAATATCAAAAATATTTCTTATTATGATAATATACTCGTACCCATGTATAAGTAATTTTTAATATTTAGTATTTAGTTCATCAAATACAGTATTACATAATACTTTTATACAGAGTTATTCTTCGGTCTGTTCTTTTCTAATAACTCGATTACTTTAAATAATATGGAAAATAAATTCGAACGAAGTTTATTTTATATTAATATTTCTATAAATCTGCAGTATAGGTTTCTTTACAAGGTGTTCCATTTTTACGCAGTGGTATGTATCTTTATATTTCCAAATGGGACACCTCTTATATATTTATTCAAATTTGAAAAGTACATGAAATTTGCTATCCAATAGTAATGAAACAATCATATGTTATATTATTAAAAAATACAATGGCGAATGTTTGAAATGTTACACTTTTATTATATTATAATGTTTGTCACATTATTCTGAGCACTATGTATATCTACAGTACATATTTATTAAGATATATTTTCTATTGCGTAGCGTCAAAGGGGCATTTGCAATGCAAGAATTGTTTAATGTCGGTACCTATTAGAGTAGAGAGGTAGTTTCTTGATGAAGTTCTCAATTTGAATGTATAATATTTGAGTGTTTTGTTGTAGTATGTAGTTTATGGAGCGGGAGATGTTTATTTATGATTGATTTTGTGATAGTTTGTGCTATGCATATAAATGGGTTTTGTACGTAAATGTCCGTTGTTGACGTCAGCCCCTGAGCTGCATTTTGAATAAATGTGCGCAACATGGAAGTTATGTAGGTTGCGAGGAAACAGGCGACTTCTTTTATTTATTCTTTTATATTGCTCGTTCTCTTTAATATTGTATTGTTACGACGTTAACATAAATTTACTTTATAACGTCGTACAACGGACGATAAATAATAATTGCACTACTATGGAAAATGATCCATGAAGCTAAATAGATCAATGAATTAAAAACGTTAAATTCGCGTGGGATTTGTGATAAATGATCTCTAAATTAGAAAATATATCTATAAAAAAAACCTACCGTATTCTTTGCCCAATAGTTAATCTCGGAGTTCAATTCTGAAACAAGTATTTATAATTAATGACTTATTTTTTAATGAATGTTGCAAAATGTTCAAAACGTGGAAAATAGAAATGAAGTACCTACATACAAGTATTAAAAAAACAGATTTTTTTTTAAAGTATATATGTAACGGTAAATTTGATCAATCCGAAGATTATGGATAATCACCGGCTATTAGTGCTGGGGTATTTGAATAATGTGAAAACAATGGGTTAAAAATGAATGAGTATAACAACAATTACTTCATCTAACGCATGAAATCGCCCCGAGTTTACCAAAAGTGATTTTTGTGAATTATGTGACGTTATTGGTTTATTTTAACAGTAAGTATTGTAGATTAGTCATAATAGCTAGTGATTATGCATAATCACCTTTTTGTAGTTAAATGATTAAGCAGAGGACTCACGTTATCGACCTGAAAATACCTTATAAAATGAAATATAACTAAAGAAGAAGAAAAAAAGTACTAGTATTAAGTAATGTATATATTAATGATATTTACAATTATTTCCAAGTTAACCGTTATTTCTTTTACGGAATATAAAATTATTTAAAATAATTGTAGTTAATTTTCGTACCATACGCTGGCACTACTGAGAATGATCATGTTGTGTCAAATAATTTTATATTCCGTAAAAGGAATAAGGATTGAATTAGAAATAATTGTAAATTAATTAATATATACGTTTCTTTAATACTAGTATATTTTTTCTTCTTTTTAAAAAAATAAATCACAACTAATAATTACTGCAAGTTATAGGTATTTCTTTTTATAAGGTTTTTTTCAGGTTGATGACGTGAGTCCTCTGCTTAATCATTTCCACCATATCATATATAATTAATAATTTTTAATAAAAATTTAATGTTGGCAGAAATAGTTTTATGAATTTTTGGAAAGATTCTTTTTGGCTGGCAATCAGTACATCGAAATGTATATACCCACAATTTCTTACTTTTATTTAACACCCTATATATGAGTAATTAGGTGCAATGCATAAAAAGAATTGTATATATCAGTTGATTTTCAGAATATTTGTAATATTTACAAAAATCAATTCAAACTGCAGCCAACCATGAACGTCTACGTCAGTCTTTCCTCCCTTACCGCGCACAGGACGATTGATGACGTAAGTGGCTTGAAGTTAACGTGTACAGAGTCAACTTTTGTGTACTAAATCTAGTAGCCAACTGCAGTGTGGTCAGTAAACAAAAAATGCTTAGTGATTTCTAGAAGTAAACAATTGGAATCCGTTTTTAGAGAATATGTAAATGTTAGTACATTCACCGCATATATTTTACACCGTGATTCTCACTTAGAAAGTGATGAATACATATCTCGGGTATTTTGTGAACAGCTAATAGGAACAATTTATTATACGCCAGATAGATTGAGGGTTGTTTAATTTTTGCTATCTTATTCAACTGACGTATCATATCTAAGCAGTACAATAATATCAATACGAATAACTTATGAATTTTGTTCCCTGTTATGTAGATATCTGTTAAAATATGTATTTCTCGATATAATTCAATCGAACTATTCATGTTGTTAATCATCCCCTGACGTCACGTTGAACAGCACAGACTGTCGGTTCGGTTAATATTAATAGCACATTAAAATGAACCAGTTAGACAGTTATAGTTGGTGGTATAGGAGTAGTTTCTGGGTTGGAATGGGAATGACGATCACGATCACGCTACGTTGGTAATGATATTCAGGATTTGTTATTAATAAGTAATCAGGCACGCTGATAGAGCAGAACGGTGGTGGTGGTCAGCGCTAGCGCTCAACGCGATGTGTTCCTGGAGCTATAGTGGTCCGTCGGGTCCTCACTGAACAGGACAGTATTCGAGGGAATGTTATATGAAAATTTTACCAATGTGGTGTATGTTTTAAGATAGTGATGGTTAACTTGTATACTGCAGCGATTGACTTAGAAATGTTTCCTGGACGATTAGAAAAATATAAAATCATATTTAAAATATTTATATTCCTAATATTATAATAAATATTACATGATCATTTCATCTCATCGCCTGCATATGATCAAAGCGGTTGTTGAATCGTCCACAGAATTAAGAAAAAAACAAAATATAATAAAAAATCTTAATTGGATGTGATCTACGAAAAAAATCTTTACTTATCGACTTGTAGATCTCGAACAAGTTGATAATACTCATTATATCATTAAAATTGAAACAGAAACAAGTGAAATATCAGCTATACAGGCTGGTATTGAAAAACGGGCCACAGAAAATAACTTTTTATTTATAATTATTTTTTAATTCCCTTTACATATTTGTAAACTAGGCTCAGGGGCTCACAAATCATGTTATTTGGCATGATGGTAGTGCTTCCGGTTTAACCGGAAATGACATTAACTTTCATATTTCAAATGGAACACCCTACATATTTGTATATATTTGAATTCTATGTAATATTACGAATTCAACGATATGCTTGAAGTGAATTTTTATTGAAGAAATTACAAAAACGTAAGAGAAAATTATGAATAATTACAACATATGGAATCTTTCCAAAATAACTTATTTAAACAATTAATGTGTATGTAATATTATCTCAACTGTTTTCACAACTTGCCTGATATCATGGCTTGCCAGGTTAATTATTCAATTCTCTTACATTTTTCTAATTTATTTCTTCAATAAAAATTCACTTCGAGCATATCGCTGAATTCGTAATATAATGTAGATTCCAAATATATAAAAATATATAAGGTGTTCCATTTGAAATACGAAAGTTAATGTCATTTCCGGTTGAACCGGAAGCGCTACCACCATGCCAAATACCATGATTTGTGAGCCTAGTTTACAAATATTTAAAGAGAATAAAAAATAATTATAAATAAAAAAGTTAATTTGAGAGGCCCGTTTTTCGGTGAATAAGAATGAATATTGTGTCTAATTTAATACTGAAATATCAAATAAATAAATTACACCGTAACACAATTGGCGAATTTTATCCATGTGGGTTTTGAATTAACGTGCCTCAAAAGACCAATCTTAAAGAAGTATATAAATGATCTTGGATAATTTTATGTGCCCATACATAAATGAATAATAAATAAATATATCATTACGGCATATTATTGTTGGGTGTGCCAATATGCTTTGTACGCAGATATTGGTAAATAATGAAATATTTGAACCGTGTGGGCTTACCTCACGGGCACTCACTGCTGTCGTGGAAAGTATACCACAGGGGTCACTTTGTGCCATTAAAATTCGAAATGATTTTTGGCGTCGGTCGGGATCGAACCCGGGTCATAATTAACGAATTTAATATTTTTTGTACATATAAATAATTTAAATTATCTATTCATTCGTTCTACAAGGGATTTTCTCCTACTCTTCTAATATATTCAAAATTCTTTATATTCACTTACGGTATTAGCGTTATTTCTTAAGGATATATGTAATATTAATACCTATAATTTTAAATATTTAATTAATAATACAATAAAAAAAATTAAATGTACTTATTTCCCAGGAAAAGCTTTCTGTAATGTTAATAAAACTGTTGATTCTTGATACTGACATTTTGCATTTATAAACATTTAAATATCTCATTTGGTTTCCATGGAGTTGTTTGGGCAGCGAGATTTATAATAACATATTATTCTATATTATTATATAATATATCTCTAAATTTATAGAAGATACAATATTTTTTTTAAATGTATCAGATTGATATCATAAATTTTCAAAAAATAATATTTAGAATTTTTTTTAAGAAACTACCACTTCCGGCTGTCCAATTGTTACCAAAACCTATTCAACTCGTTCGTAGTTAAACTGGTTTTTAGTTGTATAGAATTTGAGAAATCGTACCTACAACATCATAACACACACACACACACACACAGACATCATCGTAAAAATGTTAAAATTATATTCTAGGGACATTAAAACGTGATTATTCAATAAAATGTGGATATGCGATTTTTACCATGAATCCAATACATCTCTTAGCGAGAGGTAAAAATAGGTGCATGAATCGTATGAGAATAAAAACATTAATATTATATGCATATGCGACGATAATTTTGATTATATCATTTCTCCCTGATTCAGGGCCTGTGTTCTGAACCACCCATTTACGCCATGGAAGCAGAGTTCTCTAGTAGGAAATATGTAATGAACAGTTCCCATTGCCGGTGTTTAATAATGCAGATTCAATGCTCGAGCGCTCGGCTAGGCTGGCCACTACTGCCCACACCCGCCACATGCCTGCTATCGCACAACTCGACTGGACATTGTTAATATTAAACACGCATGTCAAATGTGAGATTGTACACGCAATATCCGACTTCTAAGAAAGGGTGAAACGATAATGTTTATATTTTATTTTATTCATTACTAATTGCGGGATGTACCAATCTGCTTTTTTCATAGATTTCGTCAATGATGATATATTTGTAAATACCGTAGAATACGTTTCACTATTGGAGTGATGAATGCATCATTAGCGTAGTAGTTTTCGGCGTCTAAATGTATATATATATATATATATATATATATATATATATATATATATATATATATATATATATATATATATATATTATAGAACTTCATAACCGAGATGTCAACGTGCATACAATATTCACGTATTTCTTTCATGGCATTCTAATTTGTAGCACTCTTATTATAGTCATATTTTAATAATATGGGGTCTAGTGGCCGTGTGCCTGAGTGTCTGGTCGCGAATCTGGGGACCCGGGTTCGATCCCGACCGACGCCAAAAATGACATCGAATTTTAATGGCACACAATTGACCCCTGTAGCGCACTCTCCACGCCAACAGTGAGTGCCAGTCAGGTGACGCCTGGTAAGCGCCCGCACGGTACAAATATTCCACCATTACCGTTATCTGTGTATGAAGCAGATTGGCACACCCAGAAATGGGTAATATGCCGTGATGAAATATTTATTTATTTATTTTAATAATATATATAAAAAATTATATGCATATTTCTCAAAAAAATCGTTATGTGAGGGTATGAAAATATTATATCACAGAATTCAGAATAAAATTCTTTATCCACAACTGCCAAATAATATACCCATAATTCAACCGATTGTTATCAATTAATGACGTTCGTTACTGTTACTAATTGAATAATATTGACAGTTCAATGGAATAATTCAAATCTTACCTTACAAAATGTACAAACAAATTATTTTTAATAAGTATTTTTTTCCACATAAAAAGCAAAATTATACTAGTTTTCTCATTTTTTATAGTTTTATTTACTTCTTAAGCTTAAAATGTAGCTGAATAGTCGGTTTAAAATTATCTGCTAAATCACTTCATAATTTTGTTAAAACAAATACCCAGTAATCAATGCTAACTATAAAATATATGATGCCATTTAAAATAACAAAGTTGGTCCCCACAATTTGAAAACAACTGGTTGAAAAAATGAAATTTACATTCCTTAAAATAGTCTAGTGCAAGAGAAATTGTACTCGAGATAGTAATAGTGGACAAAATGAAATGAACACCCTGTGTAGTCACTGTGAGTTTGAACTCTGTTTTATACTTTACCCAACTATTTTTACCTCCCGTAATGACCACGTTTTAAAGTCCCTATAATCCAATTTCAACATTTTCACGATGATGTCTGTTTGTATGTATGTATGTGTGGATCCTGTTTACGCTCTAACTCAAATACTATCATTCAGAAAGTTTTGAAACCATGTATTTTTACCTTATTCTAATATGGAAAGAAGCCATTAGATTTTGGTGGCAATCGGATAATCGGAAATGGCAGTTTACTTGAAGCTCGTTAGTTTTTCTTCAAAAAATACCTTTAAATGTATTTTTTTCGCAATTTGTTATTATAAAAATTAAAGATTATTCCATTTTCTACAGGTTTGCTTTAATACTTTTTCTGTATATTCTATGGATAAATTTATAAAGTAATATAAAAATTATACCCCATAGGTAAATGGCGGGAGGTATTGTGTTGGTCACATCAGATTTTTTATTATAAAACGTTGAATCTGGCTACAATACAATTGAAGCTCTAGTTTTAATATAATGGCTGTATTCTGTAGAAAAATGTAAATATAAGTCTTACTGATATGTAAATCTATAAATAATGAACAAAATCGCAACGAAAGCAGTTAGGTACTCTTATGTATAATTTTATATTAATAAACAAAAATAGATGTGTTTTGTATTTTTTATATAGATTTACAGAACCCATATTCTAATTTCAAAATTGCTACTATGGTGGATGTTCCCATTAAGTAGTTTATTAAAATGATTTGAAAATAGAAAAATTCTAGTCTGTGTTTACAAGAATTCGAACACATATAAATCTTCAATTTTGGCACTTAACATCCAGCTGTTAATGAGCTATTCACGTTATTAGTTTCTTACTATAGTATTTTCGTAGTTCAAAAATAGTTCTTGTAAAATATATTTATACAATTAGTGTATTGCTGAGTATGAAAGTTCTAACATTTAATTAATTACAATACAAATAAAGTAAATATTTTTAAGTAGTCACTTGAGAGTACCTATGTATATGTCATATTTATTATAACGATGAAAACGCATGTCTGGCGTCCTGTTATAACAATCCGATTACAACAAAAACAAGTTTATGATTTCCGTTGTGTTAGTTATACTAGAGATAAAAACATATCCACCACACGTGTTGTGTTGATATGATTTGATCGGTATTTTTTGTGCGTGAACAACACAAGAGCATCAAGTTTTCGGTTAGTAAGTTTTTTGGGCATGTTCGTGTTTTGTTCGACACCTCTGCGGATTCCCTAACAATCAACTAACAAGTTTTGTTTGATCGCGAGACAAGGAATCACAGTGTGCTCCGTCGGGTTGGGTTATTCTTATTTCATTCGCCGTCATCGCGGGTAAAAACGTCGGTCGACTTTCGTGGATTCCTAGGCACATACATATGTCCGCTTGTCAGATCAAACGCTCTCTGATTTAGTAGAAGAGAGAGTCTTTACATTAAATGCCAGCGACTGAGAAAAACACCCCAAGTAAAAACCGCACAACACTTCGTATGCAATGTGATGGGAATAATATTGTGATTTTATGCCCTCAATGCGATGTTGCCAAATGCTGCATTCGTTAGAATGTAATTAAGGATGGAGATACGAAAAAATATATCGAATCTTTCATGAAAATGCAACGTTCCGCCATTCGGAGGAATCGTATTGTTTTGATGATACTGGAAATGAGAGCGACACAAGAAATCCCAACCATGTAATACTCGCAGTAATTAGCGATGAGAAATGAATTAATTTTACACACTTTTATGCTTGTGTGCTGGATTTTTTTGAAATGTGGGGAAATGGATTTCTGTGGATTGCCTTATATAGATACTTTTATTATTCTAGACTGGCATTTGTGAGTAATCATGGAACTAGTTAAAGCTCTTTTCAGTTGGTTTGTATTTGCAAAGAAAATTCCTTAGTAGGACTCAATAGTCCAGTAGAGATTTTCTACTTTTTCCAATCTATTGTTCAAATGAATTCCTAATTTTAATGGCATGGACATAGACAATCAACAATACTTGCCATTGAAATAAAATTACAATATACTCGTATACGTACTTTTTTTCTTAAACTATCTTAGAGAATGCTTAATTATATAGCATGTAGAATACAAAATAGGGTTAACTGAATTGTTGTACCGATAATATTTTTTGAGCTAACTAATATAAGCTTTCCGTGCAAAATGTGTATTAATACTAACTGCAACGTTTTCTCTGTATATCTAATTATACCTACACACTTATATTCTAGGGTCACGCTAGAAAGATTGAGAATAAAAAAATAAAGTAGGCCGTGAAAAACAAAATTTGCACTAGATATATCATTTTAAACATTTATTTATGTCATTTTAAATGTAGTTGCGAAAGTTGTTAATTAGAACTTAGCTAGAGATCATAGACAGCTTCAAAACTTCAATTTATGACAAAAAATAAATGTAACAGAACACCTGTTATACACACCTTCACCCGATCTTGACAATGGAGGACTTTTAGTTATTTTTGAATAAAAAAAGAAGAAATTGCAGTTGCAATAGTGCCTGAGTGTCTGGTCGCGAATCTGGGAACCCGGGTTCGATCCCGACCGACGCCAAAAATTACTTCGAATATTAATGGCACAGAATTGATCCCTGTGGTGCACTCTCCACGCCAGAAATGAGTGCCTCTGAGGTGACGCTTGGTAAGCGCCCACAGAAAAGCAGATTGGCACACCCAACAATGGGTAATATATATAAGATTAGTTGGAAGCCTTTAAGAAATGAAAGGAAAGAATGGTGAAGTGTATTATTATTGAAAAGTACTACTTTGAACATATTTCGAATAAAATTCTAAAAATATGAACTATGTGTGTTTTTCAGTAATTGTAACGTGACCTTTGTACAAACAGAGTGAACATGAGAATCCATGAAATAAGCGTTTAAGAAGCGAAAACAGTGTTTTTTTAAATATTATTTGTCCTGTAAAATTTTATACATAGAGATTTATAAGAATTATTTGAGATCAAACCTATTTCTACAATTCAAATATATGGGTTTAATCACAAATAATTCTTATCAACGTTTAAGTGAAGGCGAAAAATTCAAAATAATTATAGCGCATTGTTCGCTCTGAGTATTCATGTACTCCGATTAGGAGAGTGTACGAAAATTGTAAAAAAATTGTGAAAGATTCATTGACCTCAATGGAAACTTGTTGCTCAGTTTGTTAGAGCGTCTCACTAGATATGAGAAGGGTCTGGGTTCAAATCCCAACGGAGTCCATGAATTTTTCACAAAATTCTACGATTTCATAGAGATTTAGAGAATAAAATACTGAATTTTAAAGCGCCAAAGTTTTTAAATTTAAACCTTTGGTGCACGAGGAAACTTAATTCAAAGGTGACGCAATAAAATGAATATTATAGTACGCGATTATTTAAAAAAATATGAAACTAAGTATTCAAAAAAATTAACAAATATTCGATGCTTATTTCTTGAAATAACGTATACTAAATCTGTTTTTACCACATGTTTAAATTAAGTTTTCTCGGCCCCTAAATCCGAAAATTTAATTTTTTTGACAAATATACAAAATTTTATTTTCAAAAACTGTACGTATACATAAATCACCCCATAAAGTTTTATGCGACAAATAATATTTGATAAATTGGTTGATGAAGCTTCTTGACTGGATGGGTGTATGGATATAATTAATTTACTGGATTGCAGTCAAATTATTTTACCGAGGCCGAAATTTAAATAAAATAATTTGACTGCAGTCCAGTAATTTATTTATTTCCATATTTGATAAAACTCTTTTCTCATCTTAATTGCCTGTCACGGATTCTCTAGGAAAACAAAATATTAGAGAAATATGATATTATGAATTATAAAAAAAAAAAAATTAAAACAATATATCATCACGGCATATTACCCATTGCTGGGTGTGCTAAGCGCGCTTTGTACACATATTTCGGTAATGATGAATTAAATTGTACAAATTGTAATGTTTTATTGTATAGACTATTTCATTTCATAGTAAAGATACAATTAATTATATTCTTAAATGAATTGAATTATAGTATTATTCTACACTAGTATCCTCTGTGATAATAATGGAGAGTACATTGTCCTCTGCTCGTACATCACATTTTGAAGTTGATACATTTAATCTACGAGGAATGAATTTAAGTTATCCAATTCCTATCCCCTTATTCTTTTGTTCATCGTCCTTATGTACTTGTGTACAATTGAGTCAAAGCAGTACAGTTTTATAAAGGGGAATGAAACAAAAAGACGACGAAACAGACTCAATTTAATTCATACTAACATCCATAGCTTCTCACAAAACCAGATTGTCATGAATCGATAAAAAAAGTTGTATACTCGTACAATGCTAACTTAAATGCATAGAAAATATATGTTAATAATAATAAATAATACTCTAATTATTATTAAAAATATTTTATTTATCGTAAGTATTTGAGATTTCGACTTCGTCTCGATCTCCAAAATTATCGTCAACCGGTAAGAAGCACTTACTTGTTACTGTCCTTACTTAAACAATAAGTATTTAGAAATATAACTAAAATATATAAACCTCAAAATTAACCTGTCAGTTATCAAACTATTAGTTTGACAGTAAACCTTGTACATTGTAAATCGTTGTTGGCAGCTAGCCAATCACTGACTCGAAAACATAAGCCATAAGGTCTATATCGCGCAACGCTCCATTCTTTAAGGTGTAACAAGAACGTTATCGAGTTACAGCGTCGACACATTGCATGTCATCTTCGAACACGATGTCTGTCGGTTCGAATCTTCCGGTCAGTTGATGTGTAAGTCGTAAAACTGCTATAATATATGAGATCGGGCGTATCGACTTTACAAGCTGTTCGACTGAAATATATTAGGTGCTAGTTGAATTAAAGTATCTCTTCTGTCGTCTTGGTAATATCGGTATGAAGCCAAAGTTATTGTAATATTAATTATTTAAATAAAACATATTATTACTTGTTATCAATTTCTGGATGTGTCAATCTGTTTTCGTACATATCGATAATGACAACACAGAGGTGGGTGAAAAAGTTAGCGAAATGAAGAGTTTTTGGAGGAGTGAAGGTATATTATATTATTTTACCTTCCGTCACCTTTAGGTAAGAAAGGTATTGTCTTCCGTCAAAAAATCGATAGTGAGTTTCTATGAATAAGCACGTTTTGGGGTCCCTAGAATACGAATTTACTATTTTTACGATGATGTCTGTATGTGTGTGTGCGTCTGTGTGTCTGTATGAGACGATAGTTTCGGATTGCATACCACGATTCAAAAAATTATAATTTTTTCGTATTCCTCAAGTTTAGTTCTATATGCAGACATGATTAGACTTTGGTTATAATTGGTCCACCAGAAGTACCCTCATTTGCAACTTTTAACAATTTTTCTTTAAAAAAAGCAGTTAAATATCATTTAGTGACATTTAATGTTATTGTAGAATATATTATTCTCTATACGATTGGATTGCATTTTATGATTCATATTCAATAGATATAAAGTTCAATAATTATAAAGATATTAAATTTCATAAATCAGCCAGCTGTGCTAACCATGGGAACTGCTAATACTCGTATATTCAGATAATTCAAATTGACAGATTTCAGAGTCAATAAAACGAAAATGAATGTGGAAGTGGTGAGGATGTTGAGATAGATGTTGGGGAAGACACGGAAAGATAGGGTAAGAAATTAAAGGATAAGGGAAATGGCTCGAGTGATAAAGGTTTCTTGAAAGACACAAGAGAGACGATTATATTGGTTTGAACATGTCGTAAGGAGAGATGAAGAATATATTAGAAGAAGAATGAATAGCTTAGTAGTAGAAGGTAGAAGAAACAGAGGAAGACCAAAGATAAGATTGAAGGCCTGTATTACGGAAGACTAGAGAGAAAAGGAATTGAATGAGGATGACACGCAACACATAAAGGAGAGGAAGAAGAAAATAAAAATAACGGCCACTAACGAATGGGAAAAGCTAAAGAAGATGTCAGTGTCAAGTGCAATTTGCATAGTTTATGATATAATTTTACTGGATATATAGGATCTTTTGCAAGAAAATTTATGTATGGAATTTGCATATAATACACAGAATTGACGGAATGTAATGTGATGGCCACATTAGATTTTTTTTAAATGTAATTTATTATGAAAGCATTTGTCAAATATTAACATATATTTTTGCATCAGTGGTTTCAAGATATCGTCGAAAAAGGAATTTAGTATTTTGAATAACTACAAGAATGATTTATAAATGGCATACTCTTTTTAAAATCGATTGAAGACGATCTCTATCCGTGATCACTCGTCAGAAATTATTGAAAATATTGAACATTCTATAGCGGAAGATGCCTTGCTGAAGAAAAAGTAGTTTGCAGAAAGGATAGGTCATCTACAACCATTTTAAATCTTTCAACAACATCTAGTGTCAAAAGTGGGTGCAGGATGGATGCCGATAATGCTCACGCTGTTTCAAAAGCGACATTGTGTCGAATGTTCTAGAGACTGTTTTCTGAGTTCTGCAGAGATAGAGAAATTTGAGATGTCGCGGGAGATGAAACTTGCCTGAGTCGAAGCAGGAGTTCATGTAGTAGCACAAAAGGGTATACCCGTCACCCCCTAAGAAGTTTAAGGTGTTATGATATCGTAGTTATAGCTTTTTTTTTGATACAGAGCGTACTCTACTAACAAATAGTTCCCCAACCTTTTAAGTATCGCGACTTTTAAAAAAGCCAAAAAATAAAGTAAATAACCTCACGACCCCCCAAATAATTATAGGCTAATTATATTATATTTACCGTTTTTACATTTTACTAATGACAAAGTCAATACTTTTATGAAAAAGCTTGGTATAGTTTGGTTCATGGAAGAGGACTATTCAAGGTCATTTGTAAGCCGTCTGATATAATATTACTTGCAGAAAACTTCACTGCATTTCGTATACATAGACGTGCAACATGAAATATTTATGGATACATTTTAACTGACAAAATAAGTGTAATTTATTAGAAAAATGTTTTTTTTAAATAATGCATTTCTCAAAGATTTATGTTCTTCACCTGTGTTTTTGCAAAACACAAAAATATACCCTTGACATAAACCATGGAGAAATATTTTGATTTAAACGTCGTCAGAGACAACTAATCTACTAACGTAGAGTCAACGTCGCACAAATGGCAGTGTAGTAGATAATTAGGTATTTATAACTCTAAGACATACGTCATTATTTTTGTAGTATGGTAGAAAGTAATGTCACCATTTATTTACGTATATCTGTCATACAACATAAATTAAATAGACATACGTCAATTAATCTTTCTCTTTCTAACATGAAATGTTGCTAAGCTACTGCTACATAAAATGCTGTGTATTCTTTCTTCGAACAAGTGACCTTGAATACTCATCTTTCGTGAATCCAACTATATCTGGATTATCTGCCTTACGCAATTTTGGCGCATTTACTTTACATCCATACACACACACACACACACACACACACACACACACACACACACATATACATACACAGACATCATCGTAAAAATGTTATTATGCTTCCAATTATATTGACAAAAATATGAACTCAAAAAATCCTATTGTTCATCGCGGTTGGAGAGCATGAAAACGCATTTACACAAATTAAAAATCCAGTTACGGGAATATTTTCTAAGTGACTTGTCGAAAAGATGGGTTCTCAATCCGTTTAATGAAAATATTGATGAAGCTGTCAAATTACCAACTGAAACTCACAATCAACTGATTGAAATATCAGCTGACAAAACTTTACTACTAGAATTTTTGTCTCAAAGTTTAGATAAGTTTTGGCTTGCACGACGAAGTGAATAGGGAAGCTTAGTACCGGATGCTTTGAAAACAATGATCCCATTTGCCACTTCTTACATGTGCGAAAGAGGCTTTTCGATTATGGTGGCATTAAAAACAAAATACAGAAATCATCTATAATCACTTGAAAATAATTTACTTCTGTTTGTTTCCAATGTCGATCCACGTAAAGAAAAACTTATAAGTGAAACACAAATCCAAGTGTCGCATTAATTCATTAATATATGTTATATCGTAATATCAAACTAAATAATAATTTATTTATTAATAAAAGGTTTTTTTCGTACATAATTATTTTATTTTTTCTGAGTGATTGCGACGCCCCGTGTATCTGATCATGATCCCCCGGTTGACAAAAGATGTACTAAATGATTTTAAACATAAGGGTGTTACAATAAATAGACAATATTGTGTTGAATTGCTAAAATATTCAAAAGAACCCATAAAGGAAAAGAAGAAGAGGAAAATGAATCAAAGAGGTGTTGATTGCATGTTGCATTAGCTGCTCTTCGTGACCTTGGCTTGCAAATTTTAAACCATGCTCCATACAGTCCAGACCTGGCTGTGCCCGACTATTATTTGTTCTTAAATTTATAAAAAACTACTTCATGGGAATAAAAAAGACGATTAAGAAGTGAAAGCTACAATTTTCGACTAATTTTTAGATATAACTGAACAATGTTAAGAGGAATATGTTGAAAAGCAAAAATAATTACTTGAATAAATTTACATTTCTTTCCGAGAATTTTTTAACCCCTTGTATATTGGAATCGTAGAAGGCGCTTACCAGGTATCATCTTTCTGGCTCTCAAAGTTGTCGTGGAGAGACCACTAAAGGGCCCATTTTTGAGTTTAAAAATTGGAAATAAGTTTCAAGATTGAAATCAGTTGGAATTGAACCCGGGACCAATTCACAATCATCTAACGCATATAATATCATAACAGTTTATTCTACATAGTTAAATGAATCAATCTGGTTTTCAGATTTCAGTAAAGACGATTTTTAAAACAATAATTTGAAATGATTGTATCCGTCACCGTTCAAATTCGAAATATTAATATAAAATTAGATTTTTCCCATTCTTCACCAATATATTATTTGTTTGTTCTTTATTTTAAGAAGAGAACTTTAAGAAATGATAAACCTTGTAGAATATTTCTTTGTAGTGCGGCATAAATACATTGGAATAAAATAATCTCATTGGTAGTTCCATTACTGGTGTAGGGACAGAGCAGAGTCCTGCGTCCATCTCACTAAGAGAGACCAGTCTACTCACACTCACACTCACACACTGCACGTACCACACATCAACGTAATCTCATTTCGTGTAATTTCAACATCGGTCGACCAGGGAGCCGTCGGACCGTCAATACCAGTTATATATCGATTGAGAGTTTGTCATTGTGCGCGTGCGCTTGCTCGGACAGCGGTCAGCGATGATCCGAAGCGGCGGCGGAGGCAGAGCTGATCAATACGCTGGACCAGATACGCGCCGCCCCCGCGTAAACCACGATATGACACGAGAAGATGCTGACGTGGACTAGACGATGAGAATGAGAAGGAGAACGAAAATGAAATTGACTAAAATATAAAAGTAAATGATAAAATTGATAGTTGTCACATTTTGATTGATATTAAATTTAAGTGATTTATTGTTTATTAAATTTAAGACCAAATGACAAAATGCTAATGAATACGGGAATGATAGAAATAGTTGAAAGATGGAAAGAAAAGAAAAATCATACACAAGAAATGAAGACTGTAGGTTGACTATTTTCTTAGGGGGCGGGGGGCTGCAGTCATGTCAGGGGAGGGGGTAGGGCACTAGAAAATGACGAAAAAATGATTTTGGTCGATTTTTACCTTCCGACACCTTTAGGTAAAGAAGGTATTGTCTTTGGTAAAAAAATCGGTGGTGAGTTTTTAATGAATAAGCACGTTTTAGGGTCTCTAGAATACAATTTTATCATTTTTATTATGTCTGTAAGTCTGTATATATGCGTGTGATACGATAATTTCGGCCGCGTAACTCCTATACTACAATTCCATAAATTACGTATTCCTCTTCCTTACATTCATATGCAGACGTGATTAGATTTTGGTTAAGTACGAAGATGTTAACAGTTTATCTTGAAAAAACGCTGTTAAATTTCATTCTCTCACATTTAATGTTATGATAAATATGGGAACCCGGGTTCGATCCCGACCGACACCAAAAATTACTGTGAATTTAAATGGCTCAAAATTGACCCCTGTGGTTCACTCTACACGCCAGCAATGAGTGCCCGTGAGGTGACGCCTGGTAAGCACCCGCACGGTACAAATATTTCATCATTACCGATATCTGTGTACAAAGCAGATTGGCACACCCAGTATGGGTAATATGCCGTGATGATATATTTATTTTTATTTTATTTATAAATATTAAACAATATTTTATTCTCTATACAATTTGATTGTATTTTAAATTTCAGTTTCAATACTTAAAAAATATAAAGAAATTTAATTTCATAAAGCACCCACGTATGCTATCACAATGAAAACAGCTACTATACTAAGAACATTCTAATTGACAGATGTCAGTGTCAAGTGCAATTGACATAGTATGTTTGTGTTATAATTTTACTGGAAATATAGAATCATCTAGGAAAGTAAATTCTGGGATTCTAATTATTTATTATATCGCCAGTCAAGAAATTACTTTGCTACATAGAATTTTTTGCTAGAAACTTTCTGTATTGAATTTATAAAAAATATGTAGAACTGAGGGAAGGTAATGTACTGAAAATATAGAATCTTTTGCAAGAAACTTTCTATATGAAATTTGTACAAAATACATACAACTGACGGAAGGTAATATGCTGGCCACATCAGATTTTTTCTTTTACCAATAACAAATTTGTGAACTATCAGTTATCGAGAAAAATATTATAAATGAGAATATAATTCCTTAGTCACGTGACATGTTTTCCACCAATCAACATTCAGAATCTCCCTAGCTACGCGTATATCACAGCGATAATAAAAAATAAGGAAATTATCACCGTATTTATAGTCGTTACTAAGGGATTTGTTTTCTTTATTTATGATATTGACAGTTAATTTTAAGTATAAAAATAAATAATAACAATAATTCAAACTCCGAAATATTAAATAAAACTCGTAAGTACCATGTTTTAATACAATATGAATATGTATATCAAAAGTTAGGTTAGGTTAGATTGCAAAAATTCATTATATTCTGTCATTAAATATAAGCTCGTGATATGATTAATAATCGAGGATATTGCTCGTGAAACCGGAGCAGCACATTTCAACTCGTCCTTCGGACTCGTGAAATCTGCAGCTCGGTTTCACTCGAGAATATCATCGATGATAATCATATCACTTGTTATATTACATATGAAAATATGTAATCTAATATTATATTTTCTATCTAGGGGCGAACGGAAATATCTTTCTGTCAGTAAATTTTCGTGAGATAAACATTAGTTTTATATAGAACGCATAATTATTTGTTTTTACTGAAAAATTGTTTATTGTGTTTCGTTTCGTTTTATTCCTTTGTTTATAAAACGAGTAACATACTATACTTTTTCTACCACTATAAATTAAGACAGCAGATATACAGAAATACACTTTTTAGATTACTTGTTACTTATTTTTACAGAATGACAGCTCAGCTACTGCAGCTAACTTCAAACCGTGCTGAATATAACAGCTGTTAATGGTCGCTAGTTTCACGCCGTGTCTAATACGATCGAAGTCATATCTTGTCAAGTTGTGATTAAGATGTTATATAGCGCCATGGAATCCGAATTCTTTATTATTTGTAAAAATAACATTGATTCATAATAAACTTGTAATATTCGACACATACCTACTACTACAGATTAGTTTTAAGTATGACATTCATCTATGTAATACCTTAATAAAAACCTGACTTCTGAGTAATTGGTTTGAAAGACAACACGACTTCCCGTAATACTCGAAATTGAATCCCATCACTTTGATAATCTTTCTTTCGCTTTGTCTTGACCACAGCATCATATCAGCAATTCTTCAGACAGCAATTTCCCCAAAAAGATCAAAGCGTTCTATCGAACATAAAGCGAGCACGTGTCAACATCCGCTGAACCCCAGCTTGTGTCCGTCGCTTTATGAGGAAACGCGTATGACCAATGGTCAAATGCTCATCATTTCACAACGGTCGGCAGCACACATGTATTGTGCTCTGGCTATGTTGGAGAAGCTGAAGCTGGATTGTTCAGAGTTCAGGCAGTAAAGGGAATGAGTTACTGGACTGGAGGGTGGACATGCTGGACATCTGCGGCAATTTACACGAAAAGGGAAACGAGCAAAGTTATTAATACGGATATGTCGATGACCTTTCATTGCAAACGGAATAACATTTAACAAAATTATACTATAAATCGATGTTCGTCAACAATATAATGATCCTTTTTAATTCTCTTGGATGAGTGTTCCTATATTATGTAATTGAATGTGATTCGGACGACCAGGTTTCGAATTTCACCAGTGACAAACTTCAAAATTATTTTCAATTTTCTCCTTCATCTCCAACTTCCTTATACCCGTAGTCGAGTTTGGTAATACCTTTTCTCAAGGTTAATTTTTAGTCCATTTCTTCCACTTTTTTCTGTCACTTGCCAGCTTTTTCAATTCTTCCAGTTCTTTTAGCTTTTTTTATTTTCGATACCTGCTATTCTTTTTTCTTATGTTTTCCTCGTTCTTCCACATCCCTTACGTTTGGATACAAATATGTGGTAATGTATAAATATTTCATGATTGATAGTTTCGTGTCAGCCTTATGTGGGCTGCGGAAATTTTTTAAATGTATGGGTTACATAAAAAAAAATCTGTTGTGGCCAGCACAATACCTCTCGCCACTTCCTTTTTTTGGTTACATAAGTATAGGGCGCGAACGGTAATGTAACATTTTTGGGCTTGACAAGCAAATGTGTGGGCCCGTTTCAGAATGATAATTAGTAATTATGTACATAGATGTCAAATGTTAGAATTTTTCATTAAAAATTTCAAGATTTTCTAAATTTACGTAGTTAATTTATCACCAGGAGTTTAAAGTTTACTTGTATGCCTTAGATATTTAACATTTAATTCT
Source organism: Harpalus rufipes (assembly GCA_951394225.1). NCBI lineage: Eukaryota > Metazoa > Arthropoda > Insecta > Coleoptera > Carabidae > Harpalus > Harpalus rufipes. The sequence goes on from OX596280.1 coordinate 11,749,285, forward strand.
GCTCCATATGGAATTGGAAAATCACTAAATTTAGAATGAGAAATTATGATATTTGACATCTATATACATAATTACTAGCTATCATTCTGACATGGGCCCCCATATCTGCTTGTCAAGGCCAACAAAATCATATGACTGCTCGCTCCCTATTGTATTTAACATTTCTTGTATACCTACACTCTACACCAAAAATTCTACTTACGCATATATCTATTCCATATATATTTAGATTGTTTAATTTTAAATTCATTTTTGATGAAGAAATTTTGTCCTCTTCTAATTTTTCGAAATGTTTCCAATTCTATTAATACATTAAGAAATAATATAATGTATGTACTTCCCAGAAAAAGTCTTCAGTAATGTCTTCGGATTTCTGACACTGACATTATCTGTCAGTTACAAACAAATTAAATTTTCAACTATTTTCCATGGCCATTCTTTCGGCTGTAAAATTTATTATAACAGATTATTTTATATACTATATTTCTTCTATCTCTAAATCTATAGAATATATTGTAAAATATTTAAATGTATCAGAAAGAGAATTTATTTTTCTTTAATATTATCAAGAAAAAATTTCAAAAAATATTATTTAAAAGATTTTTTTTCAAGAATCTTCTACTTCCGGTTGTCCAATTGTTACCAAAACCTTTTCAGATCTTCCCATGAATGTCCGATTGGGAAATACGTAGTTAAAAAAATTTAAAGTCTTATAGTTTTTGAGTAACCGTCCTTCCAACATCCCACACACACACACACATACACACACACATCCACACACACACACACACACACAGACATCATCGTAAAAATGATAAAATCGGATTGTAGGGACCTTAAAACGTGCTTATTCAATAAAATCTGGATATGCGATTTTTAGCATGAATGCAATACCTCTCTTAGCGAGAGGTAAAAAATCGCTGTCTTTGAAAATAATTTTACATATCGTGTGACAAAAGATCTACAAAATATCTTGTTTTCTAATATAATTTGTATTTAATAAAGTTCAAATGTTAATATTTGTTTTTACCTTCCGTTACCTAGGTAAGGAAGGGATTGTCTGATCAAAAAATTCGTTGGTGTGTTTTAATTGAATAAGCACGTTTTAGGGTCTTTACAATACGATTTTACTATTTTTACGATGATGTCTGTATGTGTGTGTGTGTGTGTGTGTGTGTGTGTGTGTGTGTGTGTGTGTGTGTGTGTGTGTGTGTGTGTGTGTGTGTGTGTGTGTGTATGTGTGTGTGTGTAAATGTGTGTGTCTGTGTGTCTGTGTGTGTGTGTGTGTGTGTGTGAGTGCGCGTGTGTGACCGCGGTTTCAGCCGCGATATCTCCAATACTAGAATTCCAAAAATTACAATTCTTGCGTATTCCTTTTCCTTACAACCACATCCAGACTTGGTTAGATTTTGGTTATAATTGGTCAACCGGAAGTAATGTCATTTGAAGATTTTAACAGTTTTCCTTGAAAAACTCAGTTACATATTATTATAACTTAAAGAATATATTATTCTCTATACGATTTGATTACATTTTATATTTCATATTCAACAGATATACCTAGAATTAAAGAATTATAAAAATAATAAATTTAAATCAGCCAGATATGCTAACTTAACCATGGAAACTGCTAATATATGCAGATAATGCAAATTGACAGATGTCAGTATCAATAAAAAGTAAATTAATGAAAGATAAGCGAAATAATTCTAGTGTTAGAAGTTTCTAGAAAGATATAAGAGAGATGATTACATTGGTTTGAACATGTCATGACGAGAGATGAATATATTGGAAGAAGAATGAATAGCTTAGTGATAGAAAGTGGAAGAAACAGAGGAAGACCAAAGATAAGATGGAAGGACTGTATTACGGAAGACTTGAGAGAAAAGCAACTGAATGAGGACGACCCGCAAAACAGAAACGAATGGAAGAAGAAAATAAAAAATAGCGACTCCTAACGAATGGGAAAAGCTAAAGAAGAAGAAAATGTCAGTGTCAAGTGTCATTTGCATAGTTTGTTTATGAAATAATTTTACTGGAAATTTATAATCTTTTGCAAGAAAATTTATGTATGGAATTTGTACATAATACACAGGATTGACGGAAAGTATTGTGCAAGCCACATCAGATTTTTTATCAATAATTTGATAACGAAGGTCAATAAAATTCACTGTTAATTTTGATTTGACTCCCAAAAGCACGGGAGCCTTTATTGAGAAAGTTTAATGTACAGAATTCGTTTCAAGGATAAGGGCTCGTCTAGAACTGTTGCATTTTAACTCTATATTATTTTGTGCGTCTGGCGTCCTTCGATTAAATATTGTATCCAATTTTTCGACATTTCATGTTGTTATAAATATTAAAGATTATATTATTCTCTATACGATTTGATTAAAAGGTTTTATTTATATGCAATAGATATACAATTAAAAAATTATAAAGTTAATAAATTTCATAAACCAGCATGCTATGCAGCAACAATGGAATTGCTAATATATCCAGATAATTCTAACTAATACATACTTGTTAGTATAAAGTGAAATTTACATAGTTTGTTAATGAAATAATTTTACTGGAAATATAAAATCTTTTGCAAAAAAATTATTTGGAATTTGTGCAAAATACACAGAATTGACGGAAGGCAATGTGCTGATGGTCACGTCAAATTCTTTTTATAACATAAATCGCGAAAAAAAAAGATGTTTAAGAATATTTTACTACGAAAACCTATATAGAGTTTCAAATAAAGAGACTTCAGGTTGTCTGATTGACACCAAAATTTAATCGGTTCTTTCTATATTATTATGGATTAGGAATACAAGATTTCAAAATTTTCAGAATAAAAGTATTTGAATTAGAGTTAACAGGATCTACACATGCACTCATACTGATACACACCCACATACATTATCGTGATAATGATAAAATGGGATTCTAAGGTCATTAAAACGTGTTTATTTACTAAAATCTCGATATGCGATGTTTAGCATGATACTTATACCTCTTGCCTTAGGTGGCGAGAGGTAAAAAATAATTAAATGAATATCATTTCTGACATATTTAAAATGTAATTATACTGGGGAAGCAAAAAAAGTATTTTCAATTTGAAAGAGAATTTATTGAAGCTGGTCTGTAAGAAAGGCAGTAACATTGCAATGTATGAATGTCATTTATGATGACAATAACCCCGGTGTAATAAGATTTCTGGGCGGATAATAAAGTGCAAGATTTGTGCGGCGTAATATCAGCGAATAAGAAAACTCAACAATGTTTATGAAGAAAGAAAACTCTTATTAAAATGCGAGATTAAAAAGGTCCACGAGATGTTATTAAGAGAAGAGAGACGACACAAAACAAGCAGAGGAAAGAAAAAGACAAACGCAGGACAACGAACGACAACACTCAGACATAGACAGAGATAGCGAGAAAAAGTGATTCACCATCAGCGCGAGAGAATCTCATTATGCATTTCGTAACAGCGCTGTCATTTTATAAAATACATTTCTCGTGTTTTGAAAATGCAAACGGGCGCGGACAAAGAACAGATTAAACTCGTCTCGGGGTGTAATTATTCAGAGGGGTGCGAGTGCGAAGCCGGAAAAGAAACGTTAGGCGGCTGTGTCCGCCCTCGCTTTCAAGCCACGCTTATGCAAGGTAAACATTCAGATGAAAACGAAATCTTAATAATTGTGACACAAACATTATATAGTCGCTGTTGCTACAGACAAGAAGCTTAATGCGAAATGCTCTTTTATTTCACCCTCACTTTTCCGTCACTCGTAATTCATTACAGAATTTAGATATTGAAATAGTGTCATAAACCAAATTGGTACAAAGTTTTGTTTGAAGAAATGAAGGTCAAATAGAAACGACTTAAGGTACGTAATATAATAAACTAGATATACCTTATCGTTTTGAGTTATTCATTTCAAGTGAAATCAGAACATTTCAGATTTGCACAAAAAAATATTTGAAATTTACAGTTCTCTTTAAAAGTAATTATGTGAAAACTAAAATCCTCTAAACTAATTAAACCAAAACTAAAATACTGAATGTATAAATTGACAGATATTCTTACGTACTGTTTGTAAAATAATCATATATTATACAACAAGACGATTGAAAATTCTCGATTATACGAAACGTGTTACCCGGAAACACCACGAGACCGAAGGTCGAGTGGTATTTCCTATAGGCAACACGTTGAGTATGTCGATAATTTTCTATTGTCGAGTTGTATACAGGTAGACTATATCATGAATAAAAAATCTGTTGTGGCCAGCTCAATACCTCTCGCCATTTCCTTTTTTTGGTTACATAAGTATAGGACGCGAACAGTCATGTTACATTGTTGGCCTTGACAAGCAGATGTGGGGGCCCGTTTCAGAATGATAATTAGTAATTATGTACATAGATTTTCTAAATTCACGTAGTTAATTTGTCACCAGGAGTGTGAAATTTACTTGTCAAGGAAAATAAACTACATGGAATTGGAAAATCACTAAATTTAGAATGAAAAATTATGATATTTGATATCTATGTACATAATTACTAGCTATCATTCTGACACGGGCCCCCATATCTGCTTGTCAAGGCCAACAAAGTCACATGACTGCTCGCGCCCTAATGTATTTAACATATCTTGTTTACCTACACTCTACACCAAAAATTCTACTTACATCTATTCCATATATTTAGATGTTTTAAATTCAAATTCATTCTGTGAAGAAATTTTGTCCTACTCGTCTAATTTTTCGAGATGTTTCCAATTCATTGTCGGGAGTAACACTATTTCTGAAGGGTATGTGTAATATACCTATAATATTAAATATTTAACTATTAATACATTAAGAAATAATATAATCTATGTACTTCCCAGAAAAAGTCTTCAGTAATATTTCCGGATTTCTGACAGTGACATTTATCTGTCGGTTACAAACAATTTAAATTTTCAACTATTTTCCATGGCATTCTTTCGGCTGTAAAATTTATTACAACAGATTATTTTATATATTATATTTCTTTTATCTCTAAATCTATAGAATATATAATAAAATATTTAAATGTATCAGATAGAGAATTTAATTTTCTTTAATAGTTCGGCTGGTTTTCATTTTCCATTGTAAATCCTAAACAAACGGTTAGAAATTTGTACAAAATTCTTTCAGTTACTTTAATTATAGACTTAAAACTTAAAAAAAAAAACTGTGGGCCAAATGACGAGTGATAATAGTTCGACCGACATTTTAAGGCGGCTCATCTTCTAGTCCAGAATTAACTTCTACCGAGACCCTGTATGTTGGCACAATGAAAAACAACTTCGTAAAAATTCAGTGCATACACTAAAATCTACCTTGTAAGACATATGGGACAATACTCATAGAAAAATTTGCAGGGTTTAGGGATACAATGCCTAATTGAATTAAAGCTGATATTACTAATAAAGGCGATGTAACCCAGTATTAAATGGAGGAATACTTGAATAATATATTCAGTTTTTGTATACAAATAGTAACTTGTAAGTTTCTTTTCTAAAGTACCTACATAACTTAGTTCCAGAACTAAGTTCCTCTTTTATGCATGGAACTATTTCGAAAAAAATGTCTCGAGTAATTACGAGTAATTTATAAAAGTAACCAAATATTTTTTTTAAAGTAACATTCCCAGCTCTGTGTAATAATAATAAAATAATCTGTTGTTTCCAGCACAATACCTCTCGCCATTTCCATTTTGTTACATAATTAACGAATTTAACATTTCTTGTACACACAAATTATTCAAATTGTATCGCTCCTTTCGTACTTTGGGGAATTTTCTCTTACTCTTCTAATATGTTCAAAATTCTTCAAATTCATTGACGGTATTCGTATTAGTGGTATTTCTTAAGGATATATGTAATATTAATATACATATAATTTTAAATATCTAATGAATAATACAAGAAGAAATATTAAATGTACTTCCCAAAAACGCTTTCAGTAATGTCAGTAAAACTGTTAATTTTTGACACTAACATTTTGCATTTATCTGTCAATTACAAACATTTAAATATCTCAACTGGTTTCCATGGAGTTGTTTGGGCAGCGAGATTTATCACAACAGATTATTCTATATTATTATATAATATATCTCTAAATTTATAGAATATATAATATTTTTTTAAATCAGATTGAGAACTTAATGATCTGTATTATTTGAAACAACATAAATTTTCAAAAAATAATATTTAAAATATTTTTTTTAGAAACTAGCACTTCCAGTGTTCAATTGTTACCAAAATATTATCAGCTCTTCCCCATTAAGGTTAGATTGAGGTATCCGTAGTTAAACGTCTTAAAAAATATAGTATTTGAGAAACCGTACTTTCATTATCCATACACACACATATACACGGAGACATCATCGTAAAAATGTTATAATCGGATTCTAGGGACGTGCTTATTCTCTAAAATCTGGATATGCGGTTTTTAGCATGAATCCAATACCTATCTTAGCGAAAGATAAAAAAGTTAGATATACCAATATTTAAGATTGAACACTAGGAGAGAGAAAAGAGGAGGAAAATTCATTTGGTGATAAAGAGAAAAATGTAAAATGTGAATGAAAGTGGTCAGAAGATATAGATTAATACAAAAGAATTAAGATAAATATTAGTATCAAGAAATAATTACAGTACTTGTGGTCTTGGCTCACAACAGCAAACATTGTAACATGGGAAAAGGAAAAATAACATAATAACATCAATTGTATGTTTGTCGTTTGTTATTTATTGAAGAAATAACTTTTGGCGGAATGGAATGAAATTTCAAGTTGGCAAAATTGTATCATGATAAAAGTTTCCTCTGCGGAATAGGAGAAGGAGCGGAGCTGAGACAAAGAGCTACATTTTGTATAAGTTCTCGTAGATAATTTCATGAAGGTGAGAGATGATTGTTGGAGGAGTTTTCTTATTAAAACGTCGCCTTATTTCGTCGCGAGGTCGCGCTCTGCAGATATATCCCAGCCAAACCCGGTACGAGATGATTAAAATATTTGGCTGTTCGCGACAAAAGTTTACTAATTAAAAGTTCGCGTATTACTGTTTATCGTTCGACGCTGCTTGAGCAAACAAAACACAACTGTAGGCTGAGGAGCTCTTGAATGCGTAATTAAACTTCTCACGGTTTTATTATCTGATAAATTTATCATTTAGCGACGCGGAGAAGTTATTAATTCGTCAGCAATAAGACGAGCAAAAATAGCGACGCAGCCAGGTTTAAATGACGATGTAATAAACTTTATATGTTCCAAGTTTTCCCGGCAATTGCTAGTTTAATTTAATATCCTGCTTCAAATGTACCGGCAACCGGGAAAGGGCGGATAAAACGCCACATCCCTTTTCTACCCACCTCGCTTATTCCTTTCACTTAGCTCGTTCACCAAAAACCCAATAGCATCTCCAAATTTCTTTCATTCCTTCATGTCAGAATGCTATAAATAAACAAACAGTAGACGATCACGTCTTTTATTCATTAACTGATCACGGATTTTAATAACCAATGATACATTTTTACTATAGAAAACAGTGGTTTTGGTAAAATTGAAATGTGATTTTTCAGATTCATAACACGTTCAAATGTATTTCTTATTAATAATAGTCGAATAAAGTAGTGTTACTAGATGTTTGTACACGTGTTTATCATTTTATATTTATTTAGTGTCTGGTCGCGAATCTGGGGAATCGGGTTCAATCCCCACCAACGCCAAATATTTCTAATTTTAAATGGCACAAAATTGACTCTTGCGGCTAACTCTCCATAAAGAAATATAAGGTAAATAATAATCTGTTGTAATAAATCTCACAGCCCAAATAATGTCATGGAAACCAAATGAAAAATAAAAAATGTTTGTAACTGACAGATAAATGTCAGTGTCAAAATTCCAGAGACATTACTGAAGTTTTTTTGTGGGAAGTACATACATTATATTATTATAACAGAAGGTGGAAGAAACATAGGAAGACAAAATAATATAAGATGAATGGAGAGAAAATGAACTGAATGTGGACGACACACAAAACTAAAATTAGTGGAAGAAGAAAATAAAAAATAGCGACCCCCTAACAAATGGGAAAAACTAAAGAAGAAGAAGATGTTAGTGTCAAGTACAATTCGCATAGTTTGTTTATGAAGTAATTTAACTGGAAATATTGGATCTTTTGCAAAAAAAATATGTGTAGGGCGCGTGCAGTGACGTGACATTGCTGACTTTGGCAAGCAGATATGTGGACCCGTGTCAAAATGACAGCTATTAATTATGTCCATAACTGACAAATGTCATAATTTTTCATTCAAAATTTCATGATTTTCTTATTTCATGTGGTTTGTACCGACATCAAATTATCCTAATCATCGGGAAAAAAAGAGTAACAATAGCCTAAGACGATTAGGATAATTTGATGTCGTTACAGGTTTATTTACTATCAGGGGTGTGGAATTCAGTTGCCGAGAAAAGGAATCATAAAATACCAAAAAAAGAAATTTTAGAATGAAAATTTTTGACGTGAGGATTTGACCCGCAAAACACAAATGAATGGAAGAAGAAAATAAGAAATAGCGACCCCTAACGAATGGGAAAAGCTAAAGAAGATGTCAGTGTTAAGTGCCATTTGCATGAAATAATATTACTGGAAATTTAGAATCTTTTGCAAGAAAATTTATATATGGAATTTGTACATAATACACAGGATTGACGGAAGGTATTGTGCTGGCCACATCAGATTTTTTCATATTAGAATAAAGTCGAAATACAATGTTTCAAAATTTTCCCAATGATAGTATTTGAGTTAGAGTGTCCAGAAGAACACATACACACATACACACACATACACACCTACAGACATCATTGTGAAAATATTAAAATCGGTTTCTATGGACCTTGAAACGTAGTCATTTATCAGAATCTCGATATACGATTTGTAGCATGATCCCTATCGAAATATGAAACTTCTATAGTGTTTCTATCACAACAAAACAAATAGGAGTAAAAACTTTCTAATATACTTTAATCAACTTCGAGTATCCGTACTCCCGTATAGTATAAGTAAAGTTGTTAATCCAAAATTGCCAATCTCGCCGAAAAGAAATTGTAGTAGGACCAACTCATACTGAGAGAAGTATATAATTAGTATTGCGGTGTGCTTCAGGTGTGTGAGGGGTCTTATGCAGTGAACGCAGGGCCTTTCCGTTAGTACCGAAGCTACGTGGTAACGCGGAACGGTCGAATGGCTTCAGCCGCCCGCCATTCTGCGAGTTTTGTAGCCACATAAATAAGATTGATGTTCGGTGGAGATGGAGCCTGGAAAAAGAAGAGTCCATTCTCGGCCTCTCCTTTCTTTTTTCACAGATGCGAGGGCTAAGGTGTGAGGAAACACGTACAAGAGGCTAACATGTGCCTACTAGCAAAATATAGCCGGCGGACATAAAGAATGCTGCTTGTAACTTTTATTGTCTTCTCCAACAGGAAGTGGAGTTTTCATTTTTATTAGATTGTAAATTACATCTATATTTATATTTTACATGATAAAAATTCATTTAATTTTCATGTTTACACAACGGAAACATTTTCTTTGTAAATATTTTTCAAAATAAAAATTGCGAAACATTGCTATGGAATTGTTAGAGATTTTGTGATTCAATAATATTTTTGAAATTATTTGATTCGATTTTCGAATTTTTCTTGAATTAATAAAAATAATGCAGTACACGTATTAAGTCCAAAAAGTACCATTTTTATCCATTCTAGCGACCGACTCCAATCATATCAGTCACGTATATTCAGAACAAAGTAATTTTACGTAACGTTTTGTAATTGATATTAACACACATATTCAAATATTTAATATAAAAATTTAGTGAATGAGTATATCTTGTATGTATCTTTGTTTGTTTGGTTAATGTAAAAAATGTTTAATTACAATAATGAAAATGACAAATCACTAGAAAATAATTAGAATAATAATTGTTCCCTACTAGATGTATCTGTACGTTGTAATACTATTATAAATGTTAGAATGCGGTATTTGACCATTTTTTAAAAATCTATATGATTATAGAGTTAAAAAATCTGATGTGGCTAACACGTGACTTTCCGTCAATTCTATGAATTTTATATAAATTACTCACAAATTAGGTAGTTTTTAAAATTATTTCACGAACTATGCAAATTGCATTTGACACTGGCATCTGTCAATTAACAATATTTTTTGTTTAATTGATGAGCTTGTAGCAGCATAGGTTGCAAGATTTATGATAACTAATTTCTTTATAATTTTTTATCTGCAAATACATTGAATATGAAGAAATAAATGCAATCAAATCGTAACGTGAATAAAATATTCTTTAATAATTATCATGACGTAAAATGTCAAAAAAAATATATTTAACTGGGCTTTTTCGAAAAAAAAAAAAACTGTTAAGAACTTCAAATAAGGGTATTTCAGGTATATCAGTTATAGGCAAAATCTAATCATACGGAAAGGTTTTGGTAATAATTGGACAATCGGAAGTAGCAGATTCTTATAAAAATCTTCTAAATATTATTTTTTGAAATTTTTTATTGAGTAAATTCTCTATCTGATATATATATATATATATATATATATATATATATATATATATATATATATATATATATATATATATATATATATATAAATATTCTCTTTTATAAATTTAGAGATAAATAAATATAATCATCTATTGTAATAAATCTCACAGCCCAAATAATGTCATGGAAACCAATTGAAAAATGAAAATGTTTGTAACTGACAGATAAATGTCAGTGTCAAAAATCAGAGACTTTACTTTTACTGAAGATTTTTTCTGGGAAGTACATACATTATATTATTTCTTATTGTATTAATAGTTAAATATTTAAAATTATAGGTATATTACATATACCCTTCAAAAATACTGTCAATCCCGACAATGAATTGGAAACATTTTCAAAAATTAGAAGAGTAGGATAAAATTTCTTCATAGAATGAATTTAAAATTAAAAAATCTAAATATAAAGAATAGATGTAAGTAGAATTTTTGGTGTAGAGTGTAAGTATACAAGAAATGTTAAATACAATATGGCGCGAGTAGTCATGTGACTTTGTCAGCCTTGAAAAGCGGATATGGGGGCCCGTGTCAGAATGATAGCTAGTAATTATGTACATAGATATCAAATATCATAATTTTTCATTTTAAATTTAGTGATTTTCCAATTCCATGTGGTTTATTTTCCTCAAATAAAGTTCACACTCCTGGTAACAAATTAACTACGTGAATTTAGAAAATCTTGAAATTTTTAATGAAAAATTCTGACATTTGACTTCTATGGTCATAATTACTAATTTTCATTCTAACACGGGCCCCATATCTGCTTGTCAAGGCCAACAATGTCACATGACTACTCGCGCCCTACACTTATGTAACCAAAAACGGTAGTAGTGAGACGTATTGTGCTGGCCACAACAGATTTTTTTTGGGGGTAAAATACAATTTTTGAGGCCCTGTAAATATATTTCTGGCAACTGCAATATATAGCTCTTTTATTTTTTTTGGTGCTCAATTAAATTATTCCACTTTGAAATAGATGTACCCACTATATTAATCTGAATCTCATCCTAACTGTGTATTACTATTTCAAATGTAAATTAGATGGCAATTAAAAACAAACCGTATGTAGTGAGAAAAGCAATAAACTGCGTGCGAAAATCGGCGATCGATATCAGGTATGTTTATTTTCCCGCCAGGCTCATGTCGTGGTCAGGTGCGTGCGAGCGGCATTAAAACTGTAACAGATTGTGAGTCTTTCAGCCGCAGCCACACAATCCTGCATAGGTAACGCCGGCGCTGGCACTAATACAAACACCAACACTGCCGTAACAGTAGGTATCCTGCGCTATGCTATGCTATGGCTCTAAACCCCGGGAATACGCGAGCTGTTATATTTTATTTCGCCTCGTATTTCTAAAGCCGGTTACCTTCACTTAGCCGGGGAAGTATCACTATTAATTTCCCGGCCGGCTCTAGTCATACCTTACATCTAATTGTTCTGGCCGGAAGCGGAAATAAATTGTGCGCAATACATTAATTACTGGCCAACGGGGTGAGGTGAGGGAAGAATACTGCTTTCAGCCCCAGCCGGTTCTTCCGACCCTTACATCACATTTCTCTAGATTTTTTATTTAATTATTACGAGTATAACACAACATAGCTAGCTATAGGGTTATTATTTGTCCTGGGTTCGGGGTTCCAACCTAGACAATGTTTTCTATGATACATTTTCTATAAGTTTATGTAGTTTAAATGCAATGCCTATGATTCATCTCTTAAAAACCATCAAAGAACTCCTTGATGAAATTATATAAGACACTCTTTTATGCAGTGTTGTATAAAAAACTTGAAAAAACTAATTTGAAATATAAAATACTAAATATAAGTATTTCAAATGTTTGATAAAATAGAATTATTTTTTTAGTATTTGAAATATACCAATATTTTAAATACTTATTTCAAATATTTTACTTTTAATTATTTAAAAATTGATAAGAAAAATTAGGGAATTACTTCATGTGTGTATACATATTTCAAATACTATACTGCTGTTATGTCGAAATACTGTCATAAAGCATGTGACTAAATTTAGATTTTTACATATACAGGCTGTTAAAAAGAAGGGTAAAATATTTTAAGGATATGTAGTACTGACCAAAATGAATAAAAAAAGCTTAATTAACATAGATCTGATATTCAACTGTTTCCGAGAATAACGAAAAATCGAAGAAAAACTAACAAAAATAGTAATCGAACAAAATTTTGCCTACATCAGTAAATAGACTATAAAAAAACATTTTATACGAAACATTTTTCTTGACTTATAATAGTAACGAAGTAATTTAAAAATTAAATATTGGTCAAGGACTCTGCAACATTTAACTTAATACAATCTAAAATGACCTCTGAAATGCAAACAAAAAGTCTTGAGTCATAACTCATAGTTTTTGAGATAGCACAGGTAAACCCCATAAAAATTCATTTTCACTGCCTTATATCTCTGTAAATATTGAAGATCGAACCTATGCCCTTATTTTTTTACCCTTTTTAACGCCCTGTATAATAGTAGACAAAAAATAAATTTTTATATAATTATTTGAGTTGGTTACAGGTTAGAAGGACAGTGGTGTAAGTCAATAAATTGCACAATGTGACTTATGCGTGGATTTGTGTTCAGTTTTTGTTCCTCTATTCAGTGTGATATTATATAGTACAATAATTGGCCACTAGGGGCAGCAACATTTTTTTCTACGAAACTAAACAGCTGACAGTAACACAAGATTTTACAAATTTTACAAATTTCATATGACTTACACCACTCTTATTCTAACCATCTCATTTACCAGAAAATAATGTAGTAAACACAAACAAAGAATATGCCATAACATTAGAAATATACCTAAACTCAGGCCATGGTTACATCACCTTATCCCTTCTCCAAAACATTTGTTTGCAAATAACAATATTATTAATAACAGGATTATATTTATGACCTATTATTATGAGTATAATAAAATATAAAAAGGTGTAATATGTATTAATGTACTAAACAGTGGGCGACCCGAACTTTTGCCCCCAAATCGAATCAGCAGACTCATTCACAGTGCTCAAGATAAAGTTAAAAATTATTGTTAGCAGAACTTTGGTCAGAAATGATTTAAAGATTCGAAAAAGTAATAATGGAATCAAATTGACTGCGGCTCAGTTTGAGGGAATCTCTAGATCAGTGGGCGAAGTGATTGAAGACTTTTGGGCATTTCTTAGCAATAATACAATAATGGCTGGGACTACCAAAACGAACAACAGAATATTTCTGACGATCCGGGAAGTAGATTTAACATGGTCCAGAGACAAATGACACAAGATACGTATTAAGAAACTGCGTCGCATTGAAGATAATGGTCCCCTATCAGGTTGGAAAATTAGATTTCTTAGTTTATAGGAACAACCCCTTTTGTCAACATTTCAAATTTTTTCTATTTGATGAAAGAGTCCAACTTTTTCTCAAAACTTTTGTTACAAACATTAGAAGATTTTGAAATATAAACAATAATATTGATACACTCTTTATAATTTAATAAACATCTATTAATTCACTGACTTTGTAGCTCAGTTGAAAGAACATTCTAATGGGAGTCTTAAATCTCAGTGAGGTCCATGAATTTTCCACAAATCCTTCTTCGTTAAATACTTTTTAGTATCGTTTCCTTGTTTAGGGAGGAACACCATTATCTAATCATTGAAGTTTTTTCTTAGGTCAAGAATATGCATGCTACGCTTTCTTGTTGTTACATTGTCGTGAATGTGGATGATATTTGTAGCATTTCGGGTGAAATGCACCGGGTTGTGTTAGGGTCAGGGGGTTATCTTGTGTATGAAGCATTGGGGCTAGCATAACGTCGCGGACTGCGGGAATGCGCGGCCATATATTACAGTGTTCTGCTGCCTCCGCCGTCCGCCGTCCACGCTGCGAACACGGACGTGCGGCGTATTAAAAACGTGGCACGTAACGCCCCCATTCACCCCAAGCGGCTGGACATTACGACCCCCGCAGGGACGGACTCGCACAACATGCGTAACATATAAGAAAGATTATCAATAATGGCATGACAAGGTTTCATATGTCTATTTAATCGTTGAAATTAAAACTTTCTACTACAGTTTTATGTCAGTGAGGTGACGTTTGATAAGTATTCTATATGCCCGTTTGAACTGTTTAAAACGTAGACTGCCTCGGGCATACTGGGATGTGTGACCTTCTGTTGTCGAATATGAAAGCAAACTGATGTGTATGTGCTTTTTATGAATTTTTTACGATGTTGTAAACTGAGTGTAAAAAAATATATATTTTGTGCACATCAGAGTACGTATTTTTTATAAGATCTTACTTATAGATGAAGGTACTAAAGTGTATGCTGTTTGCCTGAGAGTAATTGTTAATACCTAATCACCATGAGAATGGTAATGGAGATTTTGTCAACACATACTTTTATATGGTGACGAAACTGGTTGAAATGTAGAGGAAATGTGTAAAATTAAATAAAAATCTCTTATTTATACTCAAAATTTGACTAAAATATTTTTAAATAACAGCTAAAGTGAACTTGGAGGTTCTGAAGCTGTTTTAACAGGTTTGGAATGATCGGGGTATAAATACATTGGTTCTAATCTATTGGCCGGTTCAATATGTATTAGTCGTATATTTGATCGCTTTCGAGTGGGAAGACTTAATCAGTTGTTTATCTTAAATAATAAATACATGCATGGTGTTGACCGAAAATCATCCCAAAAATAGCGATAGCCACGGAATTGAAAGTAGAAATTAACAAATGTTAGCGATTTAACTGTTAAGCTTGGTTAATTTAATTTTATTATTATTTGTAATTTTTGTTAAAAGTGAAAAATTATTTATTTAAATTAACAGATAATTGTTCATTTGAACAGATATTACAAATAATACCTATTAGAAATATATTATTAACTTCACTGGTAAAACGTCAAACATTTGTTAATATGTCAATTCCATGGCTATCGCATTTTCATACCTAATTTCTGCCGTTAAAAAGCATGTAAAATTAATTTTGTTTATTAATTCAGATGCGAAATTTTTAGCTCTACAACTGTTATTTGGAGCATGTTTACCTAAAATAATTAGGGAAGTATTTTGGTTATATCGATTAAAGACTCTCTTTTAAGAATCATGTAACTTATAAGTAATACCGAAATTTAAGACTACTCCTACAAGGGTAGCCATTAGAGTATTGTTTTTTTTTTTTGGTAATACCATCTCGTTACTATGATTTAAGAGAACTAAAAAAGGTGTCCTTAACGGTCGGTGGCCGTTAAGATTTATAACGGACGCACCACAGCATCATGAGAACTGTTTTATAAACAACAAAAAAAAAATTATCAATACGACAGGAGAAAGAATTTTCCGAAGATATTCCTGAATGTCTAAATTTTATGTTATTATGAAAAATCTTGAGCGCCACACGACCGATATGGAAATAACAGACTTAGCCGATTATAAACCTCGGCATCGCCTCGGTTTCCAAACGTCAGCCCCGTCCATTATTTGCTTTATATCGGTCTAATGACGTTAATAACTATAAGGATTTCTTGCCTGCTTAATATGTTCTTAGTTTTTTTTTCTGACTTTAGAAGAAAATTGGTGAGTGTAGTTAGTTTAATTATAATTTTATTAATAGAAAGTTTTGCAATGCTATATGAACATATTATGTAGTGGAAAAAGAAAATAGAGGTTTTGTTGATTTAGTTGGATTGATGTGTGTAAAAAGCAGTTATCAGAGTGGTATCAGTCCGTCCCTGTGTATGCTGGGTCAGCGTAGCGTTGTTGGGCGAGGGTGGCGGATGATTTGTGGACGGGCTCGTAGCGCAGCGCCGCGGCGCAGAGAAATGGACTGTCCACTTCTCTGGCCGTCTTGTCCGTCGCTCCCGCTCGGCGCCCCGGGAATATTGACGAGTCTCACAGCCCCTACACCCCCAACATCCATCTGCAGGAATTTATATGATGCTCGCGCGGTGTGCAAGAGTATTGGTCAGACAGAGACGGCAGCGGCATCCAATAACCGGCGCCATTTCACGTCAAAGTGAAAGAAAACCGCACCGATAAAACATGACATTCCCGAATGGACATACACCGCTCTCTTACTAACTATAACCAAAATGCGCTTCACTCTTAATTATTAATCCTGCTCTTCTCTACCGTAAGATACGGAAAGAAAAACTATTATTACTGAAATACTAAATTTGTGTTTATAATTCAAATTTGGCAAAATAGTTAAGAATAACAATTATACAAGGGGTTGCCTTCCATTTTAAAATCCTTGCCTCAATATAAAATAAATAAATAAATATCATTACGGCATATTACCCATTGCTGGGTGTGCCAGTCTGTTTTGTACGCAATATCGGTAATGATGACATATTCGCACCGTGCGGGCATTTACTAGCCATCATCTCACAGGCACTCATTACTGGAGTGGAGAGTGCACCATAGGGGTCACATTTGTGCTATTTAAAATTTGATATAATTTTGGCGTCGTAGGTACGATGTGGGGGCAAAACATTTTTTCAAGACGACATGATTCTTTTATACCTAGTAATGTTTTTTTTTAATCTATTACTAGAATCGAGCAAGATAAAATAATATGAACATTATTAAACAATGCATTGTAATTTTTTGATGACTATCTACAAGAACCCTTATACAATATTTTTAAAAGTAAAAATTGAATATGAGAAAATTTATAGATATATATTTTTTTATTTTTCTAGATTACTAATTTATTGCGATTTATTTGAAAATGGAAATTTCGACTATAATAAGATTTCCTAGTAGTCTATGAGAATTTTTGACAAAACAAAAGCACATCTAATATTCTTCACATAAGAATGGCATTGCGCAATAAAAAGTATACTCGTATGACTCTTGACAACATACGTAATTAATGTAGTTTCTTTTTGCCACACAGGTTATAGAATCTATGCATAAGACAACGTATCATGAAACTCTGTTCAGGAAATAATTTGGAATTGTCAACGTAGTTATATATATTGGCGTGGATTTTATCATTTTTGTGTGTCGTGTTGGTTTAAGTGATTTATAAATAATGTCAAAGAAAAACTATCGAAAAGGGCTAGAATAATGGTCTTGTCTGCATGTGCGTTTTTTGTCGTAGAAAAAGATAGTTTCCTAGTCGGTGTCAGTGCAGATTATAGAGCGAATTGAACTACATATAAACGAAACAATAGGTTTGTTCGTTCCGCTATGCAGCGTATTGCGATAATAATTTAAGTTACTAAAAATTATTTGAGTTATTTTCGAAGATACTTCAGCCTATATTATAATAATTATAAAAGTTACTCAGTAAAATATATTATTCCAATCTCCATAATTTTAATTGTTAACTATTTTTATCAAATAAATTTACCTTTACAAATCATAATTGGTATGACATTGACATTTATTTATTTTACAAATTATTTCAATTTCTAAAATTGAAACATTACATAGCATATTTATTGAAAAATATATTTTTTTCCCAATATTTATTTGTCAAACACTGACATAGTGGCACATTCTGGTATTTCATATGTAGACGTAAACATTACCACCGATTATTTATATACCACCGAGTCATGAGTTACTGTAAAAATGATCACCGCCAGGTGCCACGGCGTTTTACCGCAAGTTACTAGAAAAACGGAGTGAACAGAATCTAGTGACTTTACAGTTAAACGCGAACTGAATAGTACAGCAAATTTCATCGCCGTGGTTTGCGGTAGACGCAAGATAGCGGAACAAACAAACCCAATATTGCACAAAGCCATTCTCACGTGAAGAATACTATAAAAAGTCTCCTACATTTAACTGGAGTCGTATCACTTATTCCAATGCTGGACTTTAAAATCCGAACACTGTAAGCGTAGTGTAATTAATTTTCATATATAAATCCTAAAGTACTTGAAGTAACCAGTAATATATACTTAAACATGATTCCCTGTTTATGACAAGGCAACATTCATAATGTTGTGATAATATCACTAATGTAAATAAAGTTTTATTAAATTCTATCGTAATAGTATTTTTCTATTATTTTACTTTACAGCAGGTTATAGGCGCCGACTAATCTATTACCCAGGGGGGCCAAACATTTTTTTAATATATTTTTTCTCTCGCTAAGAGAGGTATTGGATTCATGCTAAAAATCGCATATCCAGATTTTAGTGAGTAAGCACGTTTTAAGGGTCCCTAGAATCCGATTACAACATTTTTACGATGATGTGTGTGTGTGTGTGTGAGAGGTCGTTGGAGGTACGATTTCTTAAATTCTATAAGAATAAAGACGTATGTAACTACGGATTCCTCAATCTTACAGTAATGGGAAGAGTTGAATAGGTTCTGGTAACAATTGGATAACCGGAAGTAGTAGTATTTTAACAAAAATCTTCTAAATATTATTTTTTGTTATTACAAATATTAAAAAACAAAATTCACTATCTGACATATTTAATTTTTTTATTATACCTTCTATAGATTTAAAGATATATAATCTATAAAATAATCTGTTGTAGTAAATCTCACAGCCTGCTCACAGCCCAAACATCTCCATGGTTACTACTTGAGAAATTTAAATGTGTGTAATTGACAGATAAATGTCACTAATGTCAGTGTCAAAAATTCAGAGATAGTACTGCAGGCTTTTTCTGGGAACGATATTTAATATTTCTTATTGTATTATTAATTATATATTTAAAATTATTGGTATATTACATAAATAGCGCCAATCCCGTTAATGAATTGGAAAAACAAAAGTTTAGAAGAAGAGGAGAAAACTTGCTCATACAATAAATTTAAAATTATAGAAAATACGTAAATATAAAGCTTAAGTGTAATTAGAATTTTGTGTGTGTACAAGAAATCTTAAATACAATACTTATATATACCACAATGGAAAGGGCGAGAGGTATTGTGATGGCCACAACAGATTTTTTTATGTATATATTTTTTTTATTTATTAATAAAATAATTACCGAAAAATTAAATAAAATACTGTTTACTTTAAGTACCTATACGATTCTTAGGTTTTTACCTCCCGCTAAGAGAGGTATTGCATTCATGCTAAAAATCACATATCCATATTTTATTGAATAAGCACGTTTTAAGGTCCCTACAATCCGATTTTAACATTTTTACGATGATGTCTGTGTGTGTGTGTGTGTGTGTGTGTGTGTGGATGTATGTGTGTGTGTGTGTGTGTATGTATGTAGGATGTTGGAAGGACGATTACTCAAAAACTATAAGACTTAAAAATTGTTTAATTACGTATTTTCCAATCGGACATTCATGGGAAGATCTGAAAAGGTTTTGGTAACAATTGGACAACCGGAAGTAGAAGATTCTTGAAAAAAAATCTTCTAAATAATATTTTTTGAAAATTTTTCTTGGTAATATTAAAGAAAATTAAATTCTCTATCTGATACATTTAAATATTTTATTATATATTCTATGGATTTAGAGATAAAAGAAATATAATAAATAAAATAACGTTATAATAAATTTTACAGCCGAAAGGATGCCATGGAAAATAGTTGACCAGTTGAACTGTTTGTAACTGACAGATAAATGTCAGTGTCAGAAATTCATAGATATTACTAAAGAGTTTTTCTGGGAAGTACATATACATTATATTATTTCTTAATGTATTAGTAGTTAAATATTTAAGATTATAGGTCTATTACATATATCCTTCAAAAATACAGTCAATCCTGACAATGAATTGGAAACATTTAGAAAAATTAGAAGAGGACAAAATTTCTTCATATAATGAATTTAAAATTAAACAATCTAAATATAAGGAATAGATATATGTAAGTACAATTTTTGGTGTAGAATGTAGGTATACAAGAAATGTTAAATACAATAGGGCGCCTTGACAAGCAGATATGGGGACTCATGTCAGAATGATAGCTAGTAATTATGTATATAGATGTATCATAATTTCTCATTCTAAATTTAGTGATTTTCCAATTCCATATGGTTTATTTTCCTCGACAAGTAAATTCCACACTCCTGGTGACAAATTAACTACGTGTATTTTGAAAATCTTGAAATTCTGAATGAAAAATACTGACTAATTATCATTCTGAAACGGGCCCCCACATCTGCTTGTCAAGGCCAACAATGTAACATGACTGTTCGCGCCCTATACTTATGTAACCAAAAAAGGAAGTGGCGAGAGGTATTGTGCTGGCCACAACAGATTTTTTATATTATTTTAAATATGTTACGCCTAACAGTACTTTTTTTAGAAAAGCTGTTTGAAATTGTATTTAAATTTTTGGATGAAAATTAAGTATAGCGACATAATTTAGTGGCCATCTATCGAATTAGTTCCAAATGAAACTTGACCAGTGATGCAAATGTCATGATTGACATATTTTAAAATTAATGAGATCGAAGCAAAAGCGCTAAAAAATTGTATGGAAGAAGGGGGGGGGGGAGGCAAAACATATTTTTGCGCCTTCTATATTTTCTCAGGGGGGGGGTAACGCCCCTTTGCCCCTCATAGTCGGCGCCTATGCATCAGGTACTGTTTCAATAACTGAAAACGCTTTTACATCAATTGCAACGATGATAGATATCGTTAATAAAATATGTAACAATGCATTGCAATTCAGATATAATTTTCAATATATGCCTATAATTTTTGTGTTTCGAGGAAGACGGGTCAATCACCCCTATTACCTTTCTCTGAATCTGCCATGCCATCTCCATTGAGATTTCCGACACGGTCTCGTGAAATGTTAACCACTGCGATTGTAAAACTTACGTTATAAAACGACTTCGAAGGTTTGTATTATTCATACTTTACGCACTTCCATCTACCCCTGGTATTCAGCTTAACCTGGACCCGAAACAACAAAATACATCCCCAATTCATTTTTAATACATTATTAACCTACAACTCCAATAACATAAACTTTCAGTGTTCTACACCTGATATAAAAAGTTAAACGAGTTGAGTTGACTTTAGGGTTCACTTTATCTAGACGATTCGGACATCCTCAAAAAAATAGTAATGGTAACCCAAAACTATAGCGATGTCATTTAGTTAGTTATTTGTTGTAGTGAGAGGTTGTTACAGAAATTAGAAAGACAAAAAATTATGATTTTTTAAAAAATAATTGATTAAAGGCCGTCTGCTAAAATAAACGGAAAAAGATGACGTGGAAGACCAAGATAAGATTGGGATGGAATTATGGAGATGGCGCAATTTATGCAAGAGAGAGGAAATAGGTAACAGTGGCAAAAGTTTGTGCACGAATAAAGACTCAAACCTAATACCTAATGGTGGAAGGATAGGTAACTACAGAATCGGACATAAATAGACCGATTCCGTAGGAACTAATAAAAAATATTCCCCCATATTTTAAATATTCAATATAGTTTCATACGTAAATGTGACATAATCATAAAACCTTATGGATGGACGAAACAGAAGAAGATCAAAGATAAGATGGAAGGACTGCAATGCGGAAGACTTGAGAGAAAAGAAACTAAATCAGGACGACACACAAAACAGAAATGAGTGGAAGAAGAAAATAAACCATAGCGACCCCTAACGAATGGGAAAAGGGAAAGAATAAGAAATGTACATAATACACAGGACTGATGGAAGGCAATGTGCTGGCCACATCAGTTTTTTTATTAGTTCCTACGGAGTCGCTCTAATTATGTCCGATACTGTATGACAATCACGCTACAATCATTGAGAATAAGATACATGGTTCATATTACAAAAATAATGGTTGTCTTCGACAATAATACACTTCACCATTTTTTCAAAATAATCATGAATTGCACTAGTGCAGCATCAATCGCTTCTTCTCACGAAAATCTTCTTTTTGTCGCCAAAAGTTGGACAAGGCCACATCAAGTAAATATGGCAGTTTTTATTGTTTTTAATTTTTTTTTAAACACTAAAAATTGAAAAATATGCTCTGGTTAAACATATATTACTCAAGATAACACTTTAAAACAATATTATATTAGTGATATCAACTTGGATTTTTTTCTTACTAGTATATATGTATTATAGCTGAATTATTATTGAGATGGTACTTTAAATCAAGACAAGTACAACATAAATGAAAACTTATTTGTAATTCATTGCTTGTCCGACACCATACATCTTTCTCGATGATAAGGAAGCTTCACTTCCATGAACTTGTCTTTTTTTTGGTAATATTTTATATCCTGTTAGATCTCATTCGTCTTTAGTATTCCAATGCAATATCTCCGAGATAATGAGGAGCGTAAATGGAACACGAGGGAAAAAACTAAATGAAATCTTTAAGAATGTGGAGTTGAAGTTAAATCTAATACATGTGAGGCACGTAGCAGTCTTGCCTTGCCTTGCAGTTGGTGTCCGAGCATTGCAGGGCAATGCAGTGTAGGGGGGTGAGGTTTTTAAAGCAAATGGCCGCGGTTGCAACAATGTGTCTCATGAAACATTGAGCCGCCCGAGCACCGAGCTGGGGCATTAATTGTGTGCTTCATTATTTGTCTCGGACAAAACCAACCCGGGAATAAGAGAACGAAGGTGTAGGACATCTGTAACTGTTCGCTATAATACAAGGTTTATACTACTATATTTAAGACATTCTCATTCATATTGTAGGGAATGAGTTATAAATTTATATACTCGTATTTCAAATAGTTTCAAGATTTACGCACATAACTTACATTTAGGTTTTTGAATTAATTTTTGAAGCATGGTACAGAAATTTCAACCTACTACAACAATATTTATTTGCTCGAGTTGTAAATGTAGTGTACAATCTCTGAATGGATCTAATAGTATGGATTCTGTACCTTGGATTAGGTTCTGAAACACTGAGATATAATGGGGTCATTTCACAATTTCTTATTTATTTTTTTCTTGATAGAATAGGTCAAATTAAACATGTAGGTGTATGTTTTTACACCTTAAAAGTCTTTAGAATCAGAGATATGATTTTTTGAAAGTTGTCTATAATTTCAAATATTTGGACGCTGACGTGACGGCTACGTCACGGCTTAGCGGATGCTGCAGTAGAGCTCTACCGGTGTTGTTTGGAACTATGATTGTTTGGGTTATCACTTGTCAGTTTGATTTTCTGACACCAGCATATTGTTAACTAAAAACATATTTCATACAATTTTTGATATTTATTTATATACTCTTAACTCTGCTGTCACCTGTCACAATTTTAGGTTAGTTTGTTTACAACAGCAAACGGAAACCATGTGTAACGTAAATGAGTCTGTGTGTGAGAGAGGAATGTCTTTGTGTGAGTAACAAACCGTGACGTCACGAATTTTATAACCGCGAAAGTTTATTAGCAAATTTATGAATGAAAAGTCGCATAAACAAAATGTATGCGTTTCACCACTGGGTGTGGAAATCTCTTATGTTCTAATTATGAACGAAGTAAAACATTTTGTCTAGCAACATAATATGTCAAAAATAAACCTCAAGGAGTTTATATTATCTAATTAACAATCATTATAGTAATATGTCGATTCCTAATCTTTTAGAGGTTGGGAAATGACAGATAACGCTTCCACCCCAAGAGTTCGAAATGTTTATGTAGGGTTGCCTATCAATATTTTCATAGATCCCTATAATAAAGTATACTAAACAAATTGTAATAGAGCTGTCAAAAAATATTAATAAAATTAAAATTAAACTCAATGATTTATATTGATAATTATTGATTTAAAAAGCGAATGAATAAAATAGTATGCATACTTCGGTGGGAATTTCATTACAGCCTTGCGCTGTATATACACAAGCCCTCGGCTGCAATGAAACATTTCCCACCTCGGACGTAATATACTATTAACAGTTCAGTTGTCTAATATAGGTTAGAAGTCATATCTTTTTTATATTTTTTCAAATTTAATTTCAGAAAATGTAAATTCAGTTTGAGAAAAGATAAATTCATTTTCGGAAAATAGTTATTTGTTTAACTAGCAATACCAGATTTACAGAAGAGACTGCTGAAGCTGTAAATCTGTATTTAGTGCCGCGTGGAACACAGTTTTTTCCGATTTTAAAATTAATATTAATTTAGTGATTATTTTAATATCTATTTTTTAAATTAGGCTACTTACATAAATAGTTATTTTATGTATCCTTTGACAAATGTAAAGTATCACTTTTATTTTGATATCTGTCAAAGACTACTTTACGGCCGCATTTACTTAATAAAGTTTGCGGTTTTGTTTCGGGTTCAGGTTTGGTTCGATCTAATGAAAATAGAATTAATGTTTTTTAAATAACAATCTTTATATAGAAATAATTTAAAATGCGAGCCAAAATTTACGCAAGAGAAGAACACACGAACACAATTTTCACAAACAAACAACGCAGGCGTCGATAAATGGCTGTATTACGATTACGTTTACGTTTCGTACTCAAAATGAATTTTAATACCCGGTTCGGTTCCGACTCGGGTTCAATTGAAAAATATATTTAAGGTTCGGTTCCGGGTTTGGGTTCACCAAAATGTTATGGTTTTGGTTCGGTTCAGGTTCGAGTTCGAAGCCTTGCTTGATACATAAATAACTATATATTGCCTAGGCTGTAACAGTGACATTTTAGAGATTGTAAGCTTTTTCGAAAATGATTGTTTATGAAATGGAATTTACATTATCTGAAATTAAATTTACTTTTTAAAAAAATTGAAGTTAAAACGGATTGATAAATACAATTCATTGGTAATAAGTTTATAACCGTTGTAAAAGCTGCATCAACAATATCTTAGGTTCCAATTTAGAAAAAAAACGACGTACATAAAAATTAACCTCTTAAATCCTTTAAATAGTTGTTAAAGATGACAATCGAGTGTGTTACAAGCTTTTAATTCTTCAAAATTTGATTTTTTGTGATGGTTTTTATTCACGGTGTTAAAAAAATAGTAGTTATAATACACCTCGGAAGAGATTGCTATTTTTCTCTGTTGCGTTTTCGAGATTATTGGTAAATTCTATGATTTAAAAATGATTTACTATAAAATAAAATTTCTCAAACATCAGTTCTGCCACTCCCTATTACTATACAACATTATATATAAAAAGGAAATCTGTTGCGAGCTTGTTAGGAAACATTATTTGAGTGTGATGTGTATATAAGTGTGTAATGTACTTATCGAGCTGTCCCTGAAGGCTGAAATGGTCAGCAGGAGCTGGCTGTCAGGGGGCTGCAGGAAATGTGAGGTATTCATCCACTCAATATCATCTGATTATGGGTACATTTTCCGCAGGACCGACTCTGCACCTGATCCGCTCAAGATGACCGAAATCACAGGGCCGTATTACACTGAAATCACATCAAAGAGAGAAAGAAAATGAGAAGATTTCTTCAAGTTACAATAAATATAAAATTTAAAGAGGTCCGAATTTTTGTAAAGTTGTGGATGGGAAAGTATTAAATGAAAATTGTAAAACTAAAATAATAATAGATATAATAAGCAAAGTAAAGATGTGAAATTTGACTTATTTATTCAAAATACTGTTATAAAAATATGAATATGAATTTAATAAAATAACCGGCAGTTAATTATTTACAGATTATTTTTCACATGATATGATCTCTATCTATAGTACACTCAGTACACTCTATACATGAGTAAATGCTCTTCGGTAGAAGAAATAAGTAGGTAAATATCTGTAGTCAACCTTTTAAATATTCCAGGCAGCATCGTCCAACAAAATTATTCAAGGGCTGCTTCTAGAATTTAATATATACTTATTATACTACAATGTAAGCCATATTACCAATGAGTATAATAAAACTACGTTTACTTTAAACAAAAAAGTACGAACGTCACATTTTTAATTTGAACAGTACCCAGCCTGTTTTTTTCGATAGGTACCAATTTATATACATACACGGTTAAACAAAGGGTTAATTATTTAAGGGCATACAGTACTGACCAGAATGAGTAAAAAAAGCTTTATCAACATAGGTCCGATCTTCAATAGTTTCCGATATATCAGACAGTTAAAAATGAATTTTTACGGGGTTTACCTCTGCTATTTCCAAAACTATAAGAGTTACGACTTCGATTAAATCTTTATTTACCTTTTAGAGGTGAGGCTAAATGTGGCGAACTTGACTAATATTCGTAACTATTAGAAATTGAGAAAAATGTTTCATATAAAATTTTATCGTTTTCTTATGGTCTATTTACTGACATTTTTCGTTTTCTCGGAAACAGTTGAAGATCATACCTATATTGATTAAGCTTTTTACCTATTTTGGTCAGTACTATATGCCCTTAATTTTTTTTAACCTGTTTTTAACACCTTGTACAAATTCATAGAGATAGTAGTGATTCGAATTGTATTTTTAAAAGGCTAGCTGATTCAGTCTGATAGTGGTTAACTCATTAGTCAGAATGTTGTGAACCCGTTCATAGGATATGTCAACAGTCCCTGTCATTATTAGATTCTTGAATCACTGATCTGTCATGACCATAAATCAAATGTCTTTACTGATAACATTTGCAGGCCTTCCATTGCAAGGATCATCTTCAATGCTTTCTCTCCGTTTGTATTCAGCTTCTCACTTATTTATAGGGGCATCGCGTTAAGTTGAGACTGAGTATTTGGTTGTCGAAATGTAATAGTAATTATAACATGCTATTGTTAAAACGAAGAAAATACTCTGTTGACATCTAAAATTAGTATATAGGGAAAGAGGATTCATTTATAAGCTAAATTATGTACAGGGCTAGTCCTAACTTATCGCGCGCCAGCTATAGGTACCATTATGTTGAAGGACAAGATGCTTCCAGGGTATTTGCCATATGCTCATGAATTTGCTTCGGTGTTAAGCCGTTTTATACAGGGTATTTGATGATTATATGGTGTTGTATTTTTTCCATTTTTTAAAAAAGTCAATACACACGATAATTAAAAAATTCAATTAGGCCTATTCTGTAAAACATTCGCTTAACGAATCGTTATCATAACGAAATCGTTATTATGAAAATCGTTATATCTACTTAAAGATAATCGTTATTTTCGTATCCGTATTCTGTAACAAATTTTGAAAAATAATAACTTTGGGATCAAGTTAAGAACTTTATTTCCTAAAATCAAATTATAATTTTAAATGAAATATCTAAAACAATTCATATCACTCATAAAACTTCAAGGTTAGATTAGTGGTGGGAGTCAGCTGTGAACCTTTCAGCTGTCAGACTCTTTCTTCTTCTTGTAGTGAGCTATGCTATAGCTATAGCATTTGTAGACAAATTAGAAAGCTTGTGTTAGGCGCTAGGAATAAAAACTTATTAAATTATTTTAATATTACCTTGTAAAAAACTATAATGTGGCGGGGTTTTTGAGATCACTATAAAACAAATAGCAATTTTATTTTGACACGAATAAAAATACTGAATTATTGACAAAACGTGTAGCTAAGGAATGAATTTTCCAGTCGTTAAAAAATAACGATATCGTTATCTTTTTTTCGTTATGTGGGATTAAATTATTGTTTATAGAATACCACTTTAACGATTATCATTATAATATAATATAATGTCATAACGAACGTTTAGAGCATAAGCCCATTAAATGATTTTCGTTATTATTTTAACGATATAACGTTTTAAAGATTCTTTATGTCATAACGATGCTTGCAGAATGGCCCTGTCATAAATTAACACATTAACGTTAATTTCGCAGAAAGACTAATGATAGTTGACGTAACCTCACGAAAAATATATAATTGTGATTTTATTAATGCCCTCCCAGTGTTAGACCATGAACTTTTCAATCGGCTCTCATAAATGACTACAGACTAATAGGTATAATACTTCCGCCTTTTCCAGGATAATAGAAGCATTGTTTGACGAACATATTAATTGAAGCAGAGTTTTATTGATTACTATCGGCCAACACCTCTCCTTTTATACATCCAATCTTGCGAGTCCAGTCCTGCAAGTATCCTCGCAGATGGTCGTTTCACACCCGGATGACCAGTGGCATGGCACAACGTTCTTATCCTGGTGCGGCTGTAGCGGATCGGTGAAGTGAACGCGTTCGTCAACTAATCTAATAACTAATTCGTGTGCGCTGTGGCGAGCTGCCATGGCCTACACCCGCTTCCCTGATGTACCCTGTGTGTGCCCTGACCCAGCGGATCATCTGATACCAGACCAGGGCGTCTGATTACATCCTGAATCCGAGCTGAATATTACGGATGGTTATCAGGAGGAAAACAGCGTGAAATCACAGTCAGGGGAGGGTGGTAGTGGTGTAAATTGGGGTGTTTTATATGCTATTTCATCATAAAAGATATTATCGTATGATGCACAACAATACACTTTTGTTAGGCAAGAGGTTGAGAACTATCCATTGGGAATAAGAAGTCGTGGATTCAAATTCTGTACCGAATAAAACAAATATAGGACTACGTTCAAAATATTAAAATCCCGAAGAGGCGTTCGGGGCCAATTAAATCGCGTTAAGTCATGGTTTACTACTAGGAACGTTCGGGACTTTTGAAAAAAAGTAGAAAACCCGAACTCAGGATCGTTGTTGAACACTTTTTGATAAATTTACCGCCATTTGAATTTTAATAATTAAATATAAATACACGAAAAAGAAAAAAAAATACAGTTGTTGTTACCATAATTGTGATTTTCTGAACAGGAAGATGTAATTATTAGGACAGCAAGTTGATGTGATTATTACTATACAGGGTGCAACAGAAA
The DNA here is from genome assembly GCA_951394225.1 of Harpalus rufipes. NCBI lineage: Eukaryota > Metazoa > Arthropoda > Insecta > Coleoptera > Carabidae > Harpalus > Harpalus rufipes. Next base: position 11,778,669 of record OX596280.1, read on the forward strand.
TAAGTACATTAAATTTAAACAGTGATAGAACAATATTTCTTAATAACTTTTTTCGAAATCTCATTTTTTTTAGCATTTTTTCTCCCCCATAAATTAACGAGTCGTTTAGATATTTTCCTAATAATTTTATCTAGTAGCAATAACAATGAAACAATTGTTTTTGACAAATGTGAGTTGTCAACTTTTTCAAATAAATTTTGACAAATAAATCGATTTATAATTATTATAAAAGTTATAATCAGTAAAAAATGCCTGCCTTTACGGATAGCGATTATAGAGACATTGTGCTGAAGCTCAAAGAAACGCTGCTGAAGCCAACCAAATTTATTTGGTACGTTTTCCGAATCGTCATCTTCTAAAAGTTTGCACCTTTGTACATGTATATAAATAAAATAAATAAATTTCCGAGATCATAAGTTCTTTAAGCCTCCTGATCAAGATCGTGGTAGAACACGCTCTGATCACAAATATAATATTGAAAAGGATGCTGAGCGTCAAGAAGAAAAGCACTACAACACAGAGTGTCACATATAACAATTTGGAGGATATTGAAAGAACAAAAGTTACATCATTTCGTCGACGCCTTCAGAGTGATTTCATTTATGCCTGCATCATTTTTAATAATCTTTATGCGTTTTCTTGTTCTGTTAATTGTAGAGTTGTTCTTGGTCAACTGCATACTATAAATAACCTCATATTTGGATTGTTCAATCTGTTGTAACATAATAATTTGGCGTAAGATTTTTTTGTTACCTTAATCGAGGTATTCTATTTTACTCGTGTATAGTTTAAGCTGCAGATTTTACAATTTGTTAAGATTTACCATAATGTATTGTCACATGTACTATAATGAAACGCGTAGAATTTAATATATAAATGATTAAAATTAACAAAAATTATAACAACTACAGCAATAAATATATAAATTTTAATAAATACTTTAACAATATTTGTTATAAGTTCGTTACATATTTGTTGCTAATACTGATAAAATAATAATTTGAATGTTATATATTGTTAAAATTGCGTTAAATATAAATAGAAATTAAACGTGCTTTTATATTTACTAGTGGCATAATAAAAAATATAAGCCAAGAAAAGCAGAAAATACAATAAAATTAATTACATCAATTATATTTTGATAAAAAATTATAACAATTACAACTAGTATATAAATATAACAAAAAATATAAAATAATTCTCTTTTACAACGAAGATATACATAAGAAATATATACTAATTTTATCATCTAAATAAACAGAAAATACATGTCACATTTATTAAATAAAAGAAATAAATAAAAAACAAAAAATAATTGTAAATTACAGATTTACGTAATTGATTTAAATACTTATTAGAGTAATCAAGTTATGATCAAAATCTTTGTCAAACTGGAAAAAAATATTAAATCATTATCATCGTGTTATTTATTCACGGTAATTGATTACCAATTCATAACCGAGTGGTTGTTTGAGGCAGAATTCAATAAATAAAAATTTAAAAAGCTGATTACAAATCACAATACGTGCAACTAGGATGAAAAATATTTCACAAGCATTAATTAATTAGTTTCGTTCTAATTCATTGCCACATTTACCAAAATTTAATAGGAAAACAAATAAATACATAAATCTTGTTTTCCTCGTAAAAAAACTCCATTTCTTGCAGCATTCCCCTTCGCTATCTTATTCCACCGTTCATCATTATTATCTTTGCGTTGCTATGGTTATAGGGGGCTAGACTGCGAGTTGGTGGCACGCGGTGCAAGGACCATATTTCCTAGTTTACGGTGGACAGGAGGCAGCTTCCCGCCGCGGATTGGAGAAATCGCGGCTCGCGCCATGGCGACCAACTGAAAACGTGATCCCGGCCCTAATGCACGATAAAAGATACATGGCGGGTAATTAAACAATGCTAATTTAAATTTACGGTGACGGGACTTAATTTTAAAGAGATAAATAGTAGCAATAAAAAAGGTTTTAGTAAAAATTGAGATCTTTTAATTATTTAGTTCCTTGTTCCTTCACAGTCAGTAACCATTGTAGGAGAAATGGTGTCATCACCGTGGACACGAACACTGTACATGCAGTTATCTGCGATTTTCAAAATCTAGTATTGATGAATACGATTGGATGGGTTACCGACTGTGACTAATAACTTTTTTTTATTTATAATTACTTTTTAATTCTCTAAATCCGGCCAACTATGATTAAGATAAAAATTAGTGTTTCAAGCAAAGGCATAGTATCGATCAAGATAGAGAAAAAAAGGATTTAAAAAATTTGATGTGGCCAGCACAACATACTTTGGTTCACGAAAGATGACTATTCATGGTCACTTGTTTGAAGAAAGAATACACAGCACTTTATACAGTAGTAACTTAGCAACATTTCATGTTCGAAAGAGCAAGATTATTTGACGTATGTCTATACAGTTTATGTTGTGTGACAGATATACGTAAATGGTGACGTTACTTTCCAACACATTACAAATAATAATGACATATGTCGTAGAGTTACAGATATCTAATTATGTACTGCACTGCCCTCTGTCCTAATAGTTACCCAGTGACGTTGACAATAAAATCAAATTATTATTCCATGGTTTTTGTCAAGTCTATGTTTTTGGGTTTTGCAAATACATAGGTGAAGAGCATAAATCTTTGAGAAAGGCATTATTTAAAAAGAAACATAATTTTCAAATAAATTATACTTATTTTTTTCAGTTCAAATGTATCCATAAATATTTCATGTTGCACGTCTATGTATACGAAATGCAGTGAAGTTATCTGCTAGTAATATTATACCATACGATTAATAAATGACCTTGAATTGTCATCTTTCGTGAACCAAACTATACCTTCCGTCAATCCTGTGTATTATGTACAAATTCCATACATAAATTTTCTTGCAAAAGATTCTAAATTTCCAGTAAAATTATTTCATAAACAAACTATGCAAACGGCACTTGATTTTCTTCTTCTTCTTTAGCTTTTCCCATTCGTTAGGGGCCGCCATTTTTTATTTTCTTCTTCCATTCATTTCTGTTTTGCGGGTCGTCCTCATTCGATTGCTTTTCTCTGAAGTCTACCGCAATACAGTTTTTCCATCTTATCTTTGGTCTTTCTCTGTTTCTTCCACCTTCTATTACTAAGCTATACATTCTTCTCCCAATATATTCTTTTATCTCTCCTCATGATATGATTAAACCAATGTAATCGTCTCTCTTGTATCTTTCTAGAAACTTTCAATATTCGAGTTATTTCCTTTATTCCTTCATTCCTTACCGTATCTATCCGTGTCTTCCCCAACTTCTATCTCAACATCCTCATCTCTGCCACATTAATTTTCTCTGAATTGACAGACATCTGTCAGTTAGAATTTTCTTAATATAGGAGCTGTTGAATATGAAATTTAAAATGCAATCAATTCGTATAGATAATAAAATATTCTTTAATATTTATAATAACGTTAAATGTGTAAATAATATTTAAGTGTTTTTTTTAAAAAAAAAACTGATAAATCTTCAAATGAGGGTACTTCCGGTTGATCAATTATAACTAAAATCTAATCAAATCTTTATATGTATATAAGGAAGAGGAATAGGTACGAATTGTAATTTTTGGAATTCTAGTATTGGAGATATAGCGGCCGAAACGGCGGTCACACACACACGCATACACACACATACACGCACACACACACCACACACGCATACACACCACACACACACCACACACACACACCATACACCCACACATACAGACATCATCGTAAAAATAGTAAAATCGTATTGTAGAGACCCTAAAACGTGCTTATTCATTGAAAACTCACCACCGATTTTTTTGACCAAATACCTATAGGTGACAGAAGGTAAAAAGTTGTTGCTAATCACTAAAATATTCCAAATACGAAGTTTCGCTGAACAATTTTAATTTGTAATTTTTCTGCCATAAACCAATAATTATTCAAATCAGTTGATCTGTTTTGGAGACTCGCTGGACAAAGTGTTCCGTAGAAATTTGTACACAACCTTAAGTAAATGCTATTTTCAATAATTGTGCTGGTAATTTTCATGTAAATAAATAAATGTTATGTATTCTATTATAGTTTATTACTATTTTCGGTAAAGACAGGTGAATGGGCGAAAGTTCACTTTCGCTCACTATTTTCACCTACCAGTTGCCATAGGAATAAGTTGAGTGGATAAAACAGAAGATTTCAAGTTCTGTATCCAAGCAAGAAAGAAGTTTCAATAGCAGGATTGATCAAAAATTATTTATAAGTTGTCAGTCTTCTCAAGTTGTTTAGAAGTAACATTCTTTACTTAGGCCGAACAAACGGATATGTTTTTAGTTTTACGATTATTGTGAACAAAATTGTTTACAACCCCATGAACAATAATTGTTATTGTGATTAAAAAATTATATGTTTGACACTGACTTGGTACTCTTACAAATTATTTTCTAAATTGTAAAATGCAACTTTTTGCATAAAATTTGAATATAAAGTACTTAAACACAGTCAGAGATAATCAGAAAAAATATGTTCCATGTTGAATCCCTTATGGATCCTCCCTCATTCACCACTACGCGATAATAATGACAAATGTTTCGCGCCATCTGCAGCAAGTATCATGAACCGCAGTGTTCTTATGATGAGCAGAACATTGCAGCGTTTTATCGCTTTTACATAATTGCACACATCCGCTTCTGGTGACAAAGTACCGAATTATTCCGCTCGCTAGGGGAGTTTTATTATATTAACTACATTTATCTGGTTCCTGTTTCAAATTAACCCCGTGTCAGATCATCCATTCGTCATCTCCGCTCAAAACCGACAACAGACGATCGACCCTAGCAACGAGGGGACGCTCTCAACGCCAAGTCGTTTAGAGAGAAATCTGTTAGGGTATTAGCGATACGGAAGCCTGACGACTCATCCTGCATTAATTATTTAAATTACCTAAAGTTCTAACAAATTAAATCAAATATTCAACATGGTTTGCTAGTTGCCTTTATGGATATTATACGAGCATAAAAACACCAAGTCAACGGGGGAGATATGTATATGTGTTCTACACATACATGAAAATGTAAACTTTTATTATATTGTTGACTATAGCATTTGTAAACCACGGGTCGACGATTAATATTTCATATCTAAGAATAAATATCTGTTGTGGCCAGCATAATACCTCTCACCACTTTCTTTTTTTGTTAAATAAGTATAGGGCGTGAGCAGTCATATGACATTATTGGCTTTGACAAGCAGATATGGGGGCTTGTGTCAGAATGGCAATTAGTAATTATGTACATAGTTGTCAAATGTCAGAATTTTTCATTAAAAAAATTTAAGATTTTCTAAACATAGTTAATTTGTCACTTGTCGAGGAAAATAAACCACATGGAATTGGAAAATCACTAAATTTAGAATGAGAAATTATGATATTTGACATCTATGTATATAATTACTAGCTATCATTCTGACACGGGACCCCATATCTGTTTGTCAAGGCCAACAAAGTTACATGACTGCTCGCGCCCTATTGTATTTAATATTTCTTGTATACTTACATTCTACACCAAAAATTCTTCTTATATCTATTCTTTATATTTAGATGTTTTAATTTGAAATTCATTCTATCAAGAAATTTTGTCCTACTCTTCTAATTTTTCGACATGTCGATATTGACATTATTTTTGAAGGGTATATGTAATATACCTATAATTTTAAATATTTAACTATTAATACAATAAGAAATAATAAAATGTATGTACTTCCTAGAAAAAATCTTCAGTAATGTCTCTGGATTTCTGACACCTTATATTTCTTTATCACTAAATTTATAAAAGAAATAATAAAATATTTATATGTATTAGATAGAGAATTTACTCTCCTTTAATACTAAAGAGAACAAAAATTTTCAAAAAATAATATTTAGAAGATTTTTTTTAAGAATTTGTTGCTTCCGGTTGTTTAATTATTGTCAAAACCTTTTCAGCTCTTCCCAGTAATGTCCGATGGAGAAATACGTAGTTAAACAGATACTAAATATTATAGTTTTTGAGAAATCGTCCTTCAAACTTTCCCACACACATACGCACTCACACATACACACACACACACATAAATCCACACATACACACACAGACATCATCGTAAAAATATTAAAATCGGATTGTTTTAAGGTCCCTAGAATCTAATTTAAACATTTTTACTATGATGTCTGTGGGTGTATGGATTTTGTTATCACTCAACTCAAATACTATTATTCATAAAATTTTGAAATCATTACTCTAATATGAAAAGAAGCCATTAGATTTTGGTGTAAATCGAAAAACCGGAAATAGCTCTTTACTTGTAGTTTAAAATACTTCTTCGAAAAATTCCTTCAAATCGTTTGCAATTTATGTTATTATAAAAATTAAAGATTATTAAATTTTGTACAGGTTTGGATTAATACTTTTTCTATACAGGTTGAACACAGAAAACCGTAACCTAGGTGTTTAACATGGGAAAACAGTTTTTTCAAATGTCATTTGTCTCATAAGACTACAGTGGGAGTTTTTGATTAGAAAAATTATTTAATTTGGCATCGAGGAATCTCTAAATACTGCTAATTTAAGGGCTTGTTATTGTAATATTTGTAAGAATATAATGCTGTTTGACAGTTATTAATTATAATTCTTTAAAAACAGTAATCATGGAAACGCATTCAGTAGTTGATTAGGTTAGATCGAGATACTATAATAATTATTCACGAGTTCAAATTTTAACATTCAGAAGAAAAATAATTGAGGCATGTGAAATAATAGTACCGGAACAGTTATTCTGCTGTAACTGCAACTGTAATGGTACGATGCCATGCTTGCCTACAGGTTCATGGACATTATTAAATTTTATATAATAATTTTTTTAAATTGATTTATAATTCTAACTAAAACTATTTACATCGCGCTAATTATGGCTAAGTTTAGTTGTTTAGTTTAGGAACACCACTGTATAATATAAATTTAAAATGATTTATGAATAAAGTAAAACCGTTTACTCTGAATACATTTTGTGCAAAATCTTGAAATATTACTTCAGAGGGATGAAAAATCGGTGGAATATATTTTCAATCAGATTTGTTGACTTGGTATTAAATCCTGCTGGAAGGTGGTGCGCTGAAAGGAGATGATATCTGAAATATGTTGTTGGTAGAGAGATATGGGGAATTTTTGTGGGCGTCTGGGCCGATGACAAGCCAACATCAATCAGAGGCAGGCGAAGCCGCCATTCTCGCGATGATGGAGATGAAGCTTCTACAACATGCGCGATAAGGCGGCAAAAACTCCATGCTAGAGTTGCTGTATGTATAAAAGAAACGCGCAGCGAGCATGGAAGACGGAATCTTCCAGATCGCAAAAGCTTCACATTTATAACTAACCTCATCCATCTTCTTCCGCTAGGGGAAACTCAAATGCAGCTCAATTTGTCAGAAAATCTAATGCTCCAGTTTCTTCCATAGCCGAGCCGTGCCGCCGTGCGATCTCCGCCAATAAAAGGCGCAGAACCCCGCCGTTTTGTTCGAGGATTGAAGTGCCATCGCGGAATTTATTTTATTTTTGCCCGACACCTTGCGACTGCCGGCATCGAAGCCAAAGCCGAAGCTAGAGCCAGAGCCAACTTTCTCGCAAGGGTTACATTCAGTTCAGACAACTGTATCCCAATCCCAGATTCAATCTTCTACAAATATGTACAGTCGAAAGAGGTTATAAACTCATGAGACCGACTCAATAATTTTTGCCCCTCTTACAGAGAACAAGAAGACACAACTTCGTATAACTAAAACCTACATTTCTCCTTAGAGTTATTTTCAGATTTTACAGAATTCAATATACTAGATTTACAGCTTACGCCTACATTTATATTTATTTAGTAATAAAGATTAGAATACATTCCAAGAAATTATGTGTAAAATAAACACTAAAATTGGATTATATTAGGTCCACATGATGTGTAAATTAAGTTTTACATAAAGTTAAGGTTCACCTTAAGTTTAATTCTATTGCACAAGTTCTATTTATTTAAGTATAGAATTCGGTTAAAAAGTTAACGTTTTTGATATATGTTAGTGATAATATTAATACTTGTTTTATTAATGAATAATTTAAATAAGAATAAAAATCATAAATAAAAGGGAACAACTGGTGGTGATATAGTGTACCTATAACGCCACCATAGGCTCTAGCGTGACAAAGTAGAAAAAACGCTCGCTGTCCAAATTTCTAATTATAGAATGTTGAGAAATGTCACTTCTTAATGGAAACGTTTAGTCAAGAACTTATGGCACTGTAGTGACACATTTACCACTTTTACAAATCAATCTGACATATAACTGCTCTGTCGGTATGTTACATAACCAAAAAAAAAATGTTATTGTGAAAATAAAATAGGGCATTCATTTACAAAAATGAAAGTATAAAATGTTTAGATTAGATTGAAGCAATAGGTCAAGAAGAATGGGCAAAAACGATATTAATTAAATATAAAAGATGTTTTTTTTTATATTAATCGTTATTAATTGAGTAGTAGTGTACGTACAAAGTGTACCTACATTTTATTATTTTTTGTTATGGTGGAGGACTGTAGAAAAAATCTTATGTGTGTTTCGAGCGCAAATGAACATTGTCGATTTCGAAAGAACAACCTCTCAATCGACAATGTCCTATTTTTCGCTCTTAATACACAAATAGCTATTGTGCACTTTAATAGGAGCGCGCTAGCCCAAAGTATTCATATTTGGAGAATCCAATATTAAAAGTGGATTTGGATTCTTTTTTAAAAATTTATATCATATCAGTTATCAAAGTTAAGGTTAAGTGCACCTTAAGCCACAGAAATCCGAAGCTTAAAGTAAGTGTACCTTAAGTATAACTTAGTATACGGTGCAATATATTTTTAAAATTTAAGTTCCATTTAATGTTAACTTATACTTAAGTAGATGTGGTGTATACGGCCATTAGCAAGTTAAGTAATTACGATGAAAAAGGAATTACTTCAACAGTTCTCCAAAGTTGTGGTACATTTCACATAAAAAATAGACAAAATAAAAAAATGGCTGCGGAACTATTTAATGCATTTTTCATTGTGGGACTGTTCTTGAATTTTGGGCTAAAACAATCCGTATCATACTGTATGTGGCCATAGCCGTAGAGGGAAATATGACCAAGTTAATTATATAACGCGTAAGCACTTATTTTGTGAGTTTTATTAGAGAGTGTACGGCATAGATTCACGCTGAATCAGTTTTATATATACGTGCGTTGCTCGTTCGTTGCTCATCGATTGTTTCAGTCTGTGAAAGTTCAGAGCACGCTTGATTGACAGATGTTATTCTTGTTTGGCATTCAGCATGCAATATAAAGCCACTCTCAGACAATTAAACCTGTCATTTTAACTTGGATCAAACGGAACACAGCCAAGAGTTGATTTAGATTGCCTCTAATATCCCATATATCTTTCATCACATGCCATTACAATCGCAAATCAAAAAGAAAAGTTTCAAGTTCATACCGAAAAGCAAATTCCGTTAGTTGTAAATAAAATAACACCGTTTAGGAATATTGATTGCCATTAGCGCTTTATTATGAAGTGAATGACTTTCAGTGTAAGTAAAAAATTACATAACAAAAATATTTTATGTTTATATTTAGTTGCAGTATTAGAAAGAAGGATTAGTAATCAATATCTATTATTTCAAAATTATTATAAAAGTAAAACATTTTATCTCCCGGGAGAAATTATATCTAAAATAAAATCATTGTTTAATATTACGAATTCGTTGCTAATAAGTTCTAAAGAGCTACAGAAGCATAAATAATTTCGTGAGGTTTTTTGCTGTTAGCATCTCGGCATTCGATTTTAGAAAAAAATGGCATACATCCACGCACGAACATGCACACACTCACACACACACCGACACATACACACACAGTGAGAGAGAGATAATTGTAAAAATGTTAAAATTGAATAAAAATCACTATAAATGGGGTTTCGTGAACGTTTGCCTAAGTGTTTGGTAACCAGGTTCGATCCCGACCGAAGGCAGAACAAATATTTCGAATTTTAAATGGTATAAAATTGACCCCTGTGGTACAATACAATGTGAAAATTATGAAGCTGCAAATAGTGCAACATTAAATTTATTTACTAGTTAAACAAACGAAGGACTATAGCGATCATATAGTATTCATTCATTCATTCATTAAGGTGAGGGCTTTAAGCGCTAACCGCTTTTGTCACTGCGACCTATAAGATCTGTTGTAACATGACCTTATCTTAGTTTTCTGGAAGTAGTTCCAGAGTTTTTAAGAAGCCAATTACTGCTCCAGGAGTCAGTTTCCTGATCTCATTTGCCGCGAGGTACCTTTTACCAAGATGATTAAGTCTACTTACGGCCACAGCTGGACATTCACATACAATGTGTTCCGGTTTCTTCGTCATCTTAGCAGTGTCGACAGATATTGTTTTCATCTATACCAATCTTGCATAGATAGTAATTCAGAGGACAATGCCCATTAAAGATACCAGTCATAGTTGCAAGGTCCTTCTTGCTGAGAGCTAATAGCTCTTTGGCGTTTGCCAAAGAGGGTGAAATGAATTTTTTCGACTGACTTAGGCCTGGGATTTCTCTCCAATATGAGGTTATGGCTGCTTCCTCCCAGTTTTTGATTTCCTTCTTTATATGGCTTTTCAAGAGTCCACCAGAAGGTTCAGGCCCAGCAATTTAGCTCCCTTTTTAGCGAGCTCATCTGTTTTTCATTGCCTAGAACTCCCTCATGCCCCGGTACCCACCACAAAGTGACATGGTTATCTTTGGCTAGTTGTAGGGTGTTCATACAATTCCAGACTAGTTTTAACTCACAAGTGAAGGCACTTAGTACCTTTAAAGCAGTCTGGCTGTCTGACAAAATGTTGATTGTTGCTCCTTTGAGACCTTTGTTTAGGTTTATTTGAGCACAGAGATTTATTGCGTAGATCTCTGCTTGAAATATGGTGGGACTGGTGCCTGTGGATGCCTTTATTTGGTAGCCTGGACCAAATACACCCACTCCAGTTTCTCCTGCCTCTAGTTTTGAATCATCCGTGGACCAGGATAAACAGTCCCTTGGGAAGTGTGGCCCTCCTACTATCCACTGAAGGCGATCACCAATGATTACCTTATACGTCTGGTCAAAATTGTATTTTGTCGTCATTGTATCACAGACAGACATGGCCATTCATTTAGGCGTATCTCCCTCATATAGTAAATGCAGCTGTGAAGTCAAAGCGGCCGCAATGTCTTTGCAGATGTTAAAAAAGCAAAACTTTATGGTTTGGAAAGTATACGGAAAACAACCACTTTTCCCAAAAAAATATTTGTTATTGAATAGGAAAATAATTTTATAAAGGAACTTCGTAGTGTCCAGAAACTTTTGTCCTGCAATGTACATATATTTATAATGAAGTAGCATGAATGTTAATGACCGCACACCTTGTCGTGAAGAAGACACCAACACCAGTGAAGTTCATCTTTTTCTCATGAAACCAAATAATTGAAGTAGTGAGTTTCATTGCGAAAGTTGGCCGTTATTCTTCTTGTTTGGTTAATTGTAAAACTATCTCCGTCACTCCTCCCTTCCTCTCCTATCTGGTAGTTAATAAAACTACAGATGTAGCAAGTTTGTATTAGTTCATCAACAAATCCTCTCCATATCTGCATACCTTTAGCAGGCGTCGGGCGTCGTCGGCATCGCTCGGGGGCGGCATAATCACGACGCGATGCTTTATTGTCAGGCAGACATAGACATGCCGATCACAAGACACGACACCGTCATTATACGCCGAGCAATACCGAATTAGCTGGTAAATATTCATGCGCTAGCGGGTACTCTCTCATTGTGCCGCGTTCATTACGTGGACGGAGACGCCTCCGCCTCGACGCCGAGACGATGCCGTCCCGACGACTCATTCTGATCATATACACCAGGATATTTGCATGTCAAAAGTGACGAAACCTGTGCACTGTCACGGCGTCATGCGCATTTGGTATTGACAACGCTCAAGAAATTTCTTAATCAACTATCATCTATTTAACAAGTACATACATAGAAATAAGTATATTTATATTCATATATTATAGAAGACGATTGAAAATTCTCAATTATACGAAACGTAGGACGAAAAGTGTGAGTACCTTAAAGACACTTTTCGTCTGAGGTACTAACATAATTTTATGTCATACTGGTTTCTATTCATTAAATTATTAAAAGAAATATGCAGCAATTTGTAGGAATAAGAGTTTTGTATAAGTAGGTTAAGTCGCATTCCTAGCAAAATTTTGACAGATTGAAATTGAATTTTTCCGGTTTCGTTAACATTCTTATTCGCTATAATTAATGAAAAATACGTTCCTCGCTATATTGTGTATAAAGCTGCTGAGATGAAAAACAATTTAATGCCGCATAAACAAAGGTTTCAGTATGAAGGCAAAATTTTAAAGTTCTAGGACTTTAATGTTTCACTTTTTGTTTTATAAATCGTTGAAGAAAGGTTGCTTTAGAAACCAGTATGACATAAATAATAATATTATTTATTACTTTTAGTACTTGAGTAATATTTTGGTATCTAATTCTTAAAAATGGCAAATAAGTTGACATTAAAAAATTATATTAGTGGTCATTTAAATTATTCCGGTACTTTAATATTATATACAAAGAGTACAGTCGATGATATGAAAGTAAACGGGTCTGAGGAATGTTAAGGGTTAGTAGGATTTCTGTAAAACGGCACTATGATCAGAAATATTTTACTCTGACTTATTATATGCAATACGTGTACCGTTCAACCAAAAGTAGTAGATTTCACCGAAGCAAAGCAACGCCCATGGTTTACTAGATAATCACGAATACGTGAAATAATCTCCCTTTTCAAATCGGTTTTCTTTCGTGTCATCGACTGTACCTATCTAGCTAGGGATGGTTGTAGAACCGAACTATGAAAATGTGTTCTATTAAAAAATTGTAATCACTACTATTCTAATCTCTCATTTATGTTTCTGTACCTAGTAAATAAAAAGTTCCAAATAAATCCCCATACAATATAAATCCCTATGCAGTAGCGCCACAACGACAAAAAACTGTAACAGCAACTAAGCAACTGAATACCTATATTTTTTATTACGCTCGCGATGTACATTGATTTTTAAAGCACATTCAGAATCAGAATAAAATAAAAACAAAAATTGCATCAATACAACAAATGTTTAATTTGGAAGAGGAAAATATATTTGAATGTTTATTTTATGTAATAGTTTTTGAAAAGTATAGTAAAACTACGTGTGCTAGTTTCGGGAGGAAAATAAACAAATGCGTAAACAAATGAGAAAATTTGATGAAACAAAAGGCGTGAGCACGTGAAGCAAATAAACAGCCGCAATGCTCGCTCGAATGTTTTAAAAAAGATAGCGGTAACACAACAAGGCGTATATTTAAAATCAACAGAAAATATTTTTAGGCATTTGCGGTGTAGACATGTTTATAAACGTAATGAAAACGCTCAGAATTGAATGAAAACAGTTTAGTCTTTTTTGTCAATTAAAATTGAATGCTGTAAAAATACGTATTCGAATTGGCAGCGCTAATGGTCAGGGTATTGACTCTGGAAAACTTGGCTCTCGCTTGACAGATTAAAACGCCGTGTTTTGCTTTTCATTTTTCACTGTACTCCCGTATATACCACGCATTAATTTTAAAATGTTTTCACCGCCACCGCGCCCGCACCATTATATTCCACCAATATTTGCTGCTCCGCATTTTTCATTTATCTCAATTGAAATTTGCGGAAAACCGCTTCAGGTATTTACAGAAATATTTGTGTAAATAAAAACGTTCATTGCTCATCAAAGTATTCAAACATATCCTATATTCTCCTTCTACAAGCCTATATATTCATTGCCAAATAAATTACCATGGAATTATTTTTTTCGTCTCTCCATTTCAACATTAATTTTATTTTATACAGAGTGAAATTTGGTGGAGTCTGAATTCTTTTCATAAATTTTACAATGGAATAAAAAATGAGAGCAGTGGTGAAACGAAAGCGAGAACACTTCCAACCTCAATTTTTATCTGTAAAACCTTTTTTTAAATTAATGTTTTAGTCAAATTTTGAGTATAAGTAAATGATTTTTAGTTAATTTTCTACGTTTCTTGTAAATTTCAACCAGTTTCATCACCAAATAAAAGTATTGCGTAAACAAAATATCCGTTATCGTTTTCGACCCCGGACTATTATGTAGCCGCCTTTACTGTAATAGATATGAGCGAAAATGTTAATTTTTCAACGTTATGAAACAAGAATTTTGCAGTGGCGGCGTTAAGAGGGGGGTGGCAGGGTGGGCACATTCTAAACAACTTTTTATCCTTGTAGTTTTGTTTTAAAAGATACAGGAGTGGCTCTTCACTCTTATTTAAAATACCATGTTAAACTCCTACGTGTTCCGATGTACACCCGGTATAAGTACCTCTACTATTAAAAAAATCTGTTGTGGCCAGCACAATATCTCTCGCCACTTCAGTTTTTGGTTACATAAATATTGTATTTAACACTCTACACCAAAAATTCTACTTATCCCTATTCTTTATATTTAGATTTTTTAAATTTTAAATTCATTCTATGCAGAAATCTTGTCCTAGTCTTCAAATTTTTTGAGATGTTTCCAATTCATTGTCGGGATTGACAGTATTTCTGAAGGCTACTATAATTTTAAATATTTATCTATTAATACAATAAGAAATAACATATGTATGTACTTCCCAGAAAAAGTCTTCAGTAATATATCCGGATTTCTGACACTGACATTTATCTGTCAGTTACAAACATTTTAATTTTTCAATTGGTTTCCATGGTATTATTTGGGCTGTGAGATTTATTACAACAGATTATTTTATATATTATATCCTTTTATCTCTAAATCAATGAAAGATATAATAAAATATTATTTTCAAAAAAAAAAAATATTTAAATGATTTTTTTTAACATTTGAATGATTTAAATTTATCAACTGGTTTGCTTGGTGTAGTTTGGACTGTGCGATTTGTTACAACAAATTATTCTATATATCATATATTTTTATCTCTAAATCTATATAAGATATAACAAAAAAAAAATTATCGGATTAAGAATTGAATTATCTTTATTAATTGTAAAAACATAAATTTTAAAAAAATAATATTTAGAAGATTTTTTACAGAAATTACTGCTTCTGGTTGTCCAATTGTCAATAAAACCATTTCAACTCTTCGCATTAATGTCAGATTGAGGAATATGTAGTTAAACAGGTCTTAAGTCTTATAGTTTTTAAGGAATCGTCCTTTCAACATTTACACGCCCAAACACATACACACACACATTCACATACACAGATATCAACGTAAAATGTTAAATTCGGATTCTAGAGACCTGAAACCGTGTTTATTCACTAAAATCTGGATATGTGTATTTTAGCATGAATTCAATAACTCTGTTCGCGAGAAGTTAAAAGTTTCACGTAAAATAACACTACCAGTCTGCAGATTATAAATAAAATCAAATACTCATAGTACTTTTGCATTCCAGTGTGTACCTTATATACCATAATTTTAATAAAATTCGGTCTGACACGTAATCACACAAATATATATGTATATTTGGTCGTGAACATATGTAGATATTTACAACAAAAACTAACTTTTCATAATTCACAATCGCAATAAGCTTTTACCTAAGATAGGTGTGGAATAAAAAAGAAAAAGTAACACGCATATTTTAAAATAATCTCATTGTTCTGAGACCATAAATTTAAAGCGTAATGAAATTTTCCGTTGCTAGTAGCGTTTTACAATGCATGACGTATTTGATTGAATGAGTTGGAAAGATTTAGTCGTTTCATTTAAACGTTGCGTGTAATTGTTGGCATGGTAGTAAAAATGCGTGCAATAGCGACAATAGCGGATACAAGATGAATATCATTTGGTGGGAGGAATGAGCGAAAGCGTCGCCGAATTGAAGCGACATGAGCGTCGGAGTGGGGCGGTGGCGCGGGAGCCTGCCCTGACAACCTCCATAAATTAGAAGATATCTAATAAAGTCGCTGGGATTTATAGCGCCGGCTCCTGCACAGAATAAATTCCAATAGCGGGTGGGGAGTCGAGCATCTCCAGCCTGCCACTTTCAATGCAAATACATACTTATTGGAAATCACCAATGACTGATACGACACGCACAGGGGATTAATAAACACGTGTAATTAAACGAAACAACACCAGGAAGAAAAGGCACTCAAGAGATACCGACTCCCTAACTCAATCTCATTTATTTTTTCTCTCTTCCTGTCTTCCGTAATTTTGTACATTTCTTATTCCTACTTATTTACATGGGCATTAAGGTTTACTAACAATTTATTTCTAGACGGAATATATTACAAACAATATTTCTTCCTAATACATACTAATAATTATATCAAATTTGAAAAAATATTTCCAATTTTCAAATATCATAAAAGTGATTATTATATTGCTCAAAGCCGGATGGTGGTTTTGAAACAAGTGACACAAACTTCAAATTCTGCGCCCAATTTTTTTTAACAATTTGCAATTAATTAACATTTAATTAAATTAAATAAGCTTAAAATTAATTAGTATAAACTAGAAATATCAACTACTAAGTCTACGTTCAGTTTTGAAAATGGTGTCAGTTTTCAGTCAAAATTACGTGAAAGTGTTTACATGCAATAGGGCCCTTGCACCTACGTCACAACATGGCGGGTGAACAGCTGATTCTGGACAACCAAGCTTCAATTTTATATTGCGTCTTATGCAGCGAATGTATTTTCTGTTCAAGAAATTCAGTTTTTCGCAAATTTATACATGCTACTTTAAAATTGAAAAATATTAAGTTGAAATAAGTTGCATTTGAGTTTTTGTCAGTATTTTTTGTGTGTATTGTTAAATGAAAACATGAATATTGAAATAAATATAAATTGAACTATGTATTTGATTTCAATTTGTTTTGTGTGCCATTATTGAATGCGCATGAATTCTTGACTAGTAGTGTTATTATTTTCAGTGTATATTGGCAACGATGTGTAATTTTATCCACGCGTGGATTAATAAACACGTGTAAGAGAGTAAACAGTTGGAGAAGGCGTAGTGAGAGGAGAGTTTGGATGGAACGTGGAGCAGAGCAAGGAGATCAGTCTCTGTCGCCTCTCGCGACGGTTCCGCTTCCTGCACGCGTCTAACGAGCAAGATCAATCTCGACACCCGCCGAGATCCCCACACTGATTTTGTTTATTCCACTATTTAAATCATCCACATCAAATTTACACACTACCCCAATATATCTCTAAGCAAACTTTCACCAACACTCTATCCTAATCAACTATTACTTGCATGCCTTATTTTGCTATTTAAGCAGAAACAAATTAAAGTATATTAAACATACATGTGTGGCCTGGAAAAGAAAAGCAAGGAAAGGGGATAATCTTGGAAGGGGATCAGAGTATTACCACATAATAAAAATATATTTGCACAGGTCTTATGCTCCTTCTATACAATCTTGCTCTAATTTTACACACTAAGTTAACCCCTTAAGAAGCGTTTGAATTCCGTCTTTTTGGTTTCGTGTAGTCACTCTTACAACGTTTGCATCATATGATAACAAACTTTGCCAATTAATATTTGGTTTGAAGAGATGGACCCAAGTCTCATTAACGGTTATTACACTATTCAAAAACTCGTCTCTTTCACCCTCATTAAGTTTCAAATTAGTTTTGGAAACATCTAAACAATTATATTTGTGTGCTTGCATCAGTTGACGTGTTTTGATGATTATAAATTAATGGATATGATAAATATGAGCATAGGCGCCTACTTTTCTATTACCCAGGGGGGGGGGTTAATTTTACTAAAAATAACAATTATTATTGTTTTCATAAATAATAATAATAATAATATACTTTTTCTACAGTCTACATAGAAAGTAGTCATTTGCGCTCTCTTTTGTTAACGCAAAGTGTCACTTTGCCGTTCTAGCGCGACAAAGTAGAAAAATCGCTCGCTGTCCAAATTTCTAACTATACAATGTTGAGAAATGTCACTTGTCTACATTCTTAATGGAAATGCTTAATCAGGAACTAATGGCAGTGTAGTGAAACATTTACCACCTTTACAAATCAATCTGACTTATAACTGCTTTGTCGGTATAATACATAACCAAAAAAATGCCGCACTATTGTGAAAATAAAATAGGGCATTCATTTACAAAAACGAAAGTATAAAATAAACATTTTATTTAAACAGATTAGATTGAAGCAATAGGTTAATAAGAATAGGAAATAACGATAAATTAAAATTAAATATAAAAGACGTTTTTTCTTTATATTAATCCTTATTAATTGAATAGTAGTGTAAGTGTACATTTTATTATTTTTTGTTAGGGTGGAGGATCCCACTGTGGCGACTGTAGAAAAAATCTTGTGTGTGTTTCGAGCGCAAATGACCATTGTCGATTTCAAGAGAATGCCCTCTCAATCTACAATGTCCTATTTTGCGCTATTAATACATAAATAGCTATTATTGATTCCAATAACCAAAATAGATAAAGTAAATATATCATAACGGCATATTACCCATTTATTGTTTTCATATATTTTATTTCATGAAATTTATACTTTATTAATAATAATTACAGAAAAATTATATAAAATGCAGTTTAGTGTACGAACCCAGAAATTTTGTCTTTTTATATTATTTTAAACATGTTACGCCTAACAGTGTTTCTTTAAAAAAAGTTATTTGATATTGTATTTAAATCGAACTCATTTTTACTAATGACAATTAAGTATATGGGGTCACGTGGCTGTGTACCTGAGTGTCTGGTCGCGAATTGGGAGACCCGGGTTCGATCCCGACCGACGCTAAAAATTACTTCGAATTTTAATGGCACAAAATTGACCCCTGTGGTGTATTCTCACAACAGCATTGAGTGCCCGTGAGATGACGCCTGGTACGCGCCCGCACGGTACAAATATTTCATCATTACCGATGTCTGTGTACAAAACAGATTGGCAATGAGTAATATGCCGTGATGGTATATTTATTTTTATTTAAATATAGCGATATGATTTACCTTTCTTGTGTCATTATCGATGCCCCCTTTGCTCCCTCCGCCCCTATAGTCGGCGCCTATGAATATGAGATTACGCTTCCCCTACTCTATGCTGTTCAGCTATCCTGTATAAATTAAAAAAATATGTTTTAAAAGTAAGCTTTTTGTTTGTTTTTAGGGTTAGAAATTTTATTTTATAACAGTGTCAAAAAGTGACAGATCATTGTTATTTTTAACATTAGTGTTAAAAGTGAATTAGTTACCTTGGTAATGACGAATGGAACAACAAATCGATATTTTATTAGAAATATAAATTTAAATGAAAAAAATCTGATGTGGCCAGCACATAACCTCTCGCCGTATACTTTACCTGGCTGTATGCATAAAGCAAAGAATATTTTTATAAATACAAATAATATATTCATATAAATCTATGACGTATAAACTTCTTTATTATTCAATAATAGCATGTCTCAACATAAAGATATTTTACCATAAATTATGTTACAGTAAATTACAAAGTAGAGTTTACTATATATAAATATTAGGCTGGTAACAGCAATTTTCAATTCGAACAACCTTGTTTATTTTCTCTTCATATTCTTCTAGTAAAAACATTAATTTTGGGCGGTCTAAAATGTATATATCTGGATTGTGCATCTATTCTTACATATCTTCTTTTACATTTTATTTTTTCATACATGTTATATCTAAATAACACTAATTCCCTTTAATAAAGTGACGGATAGATTGCACTCCGATTATTCGATGTGTAATTTTGTCAATATTTACAACTTACTTGAGAAGAATTTGATAGCTTTTCCGCAATTCAAAGTTACTCTAGTCTACAGTGCTGGTGTACATTGTCCCATAATGTTTGAAACAAATTTAAGTCCTTCAACCTAGACTTGTCATCTCCATAATAGTCACAGATCAAGAATTAAGGGATTCTCCAAGTACATTTTTCTTTCATAACTCATTATTTCTGACACTGACATTTATCTGTCACAAATAATTTAAATTTTTCATGGCATCCTTTCGGTTGTAAAATTAATTACAAGATTATTTTATATATTATATTCCTTTTATCTCTAAATCTATAAAATATGTATAAAAATATTTAAATGTATCAGAAAGAGAATTTATTTTTCTTTAATATTATCAAGAAAAATTTTCAAAAAATAATATTTAGAAGATTTTTTTTCAAGAATCTTCTACTTCCGGTTGTCCAATTGTTACCAAAACCTTTTCAAATCTTCCCGGGAATGTCCGATTGGGAAATACGTTGTTAAACAAATTTTAAGTCTTATAGTTTTTGAGTAACCGTCCTTCCAACATCCCACACACACACACACACACACACACACATCCACACACACACACACACACACACACAGACATCATCGTAAAAATGTTAAAATCGGATTGTAAGGACCTTAAAACGTGCTTATTCAATAAAATCTGGATATGCGATTTTTAGCATGAATGCAATACCTCTCTTAGCGAGAGGTAAAAATAGTGAGTGATATATGTTTCGCTTCGTGTCGTGTGCCAAACTTCCTTCTCACAAAATAAAATGTCACTTTTAACACATATCGTAAATAATTATAATGCATTATTAGTTTGATATGACAGTTTTGCACCATCTTTGATTGAAGAAATATATTGACGTTTACCTGATGTATAATTTACGTAAGGTACTTTCAGAAAATATATACACGAAACGATGATACAGCTTCCGGTGAAACCGGAAGTTTAATTCAGAACCTATCCAATCCAAAAAGTGGCCTTCAAGTACATCCCTTACTTTGTAATTAAATTAAACAATAGTTCTAAAATTAATAATTAAGATTATTGTAAATTGTGTCTATTTTCAAAACACCTGTATAGCTGAGCGGAGTCGAAGTCGAATTCATCTGCGGCAGGAATATTAGTGTTTGTCTTTATCATTTCCATTTGTACTATTAGCAGTTGTACGGCAACAAACATTTAGTAATGATAATAATATATATAAATTGCACTTCTTAGGGAGTATACTATTTTTAGATATTTAATGTGAAGACATTTTATACTTTTAAATTAGAACTGAAGAAACTCTAAATTGTGTTAGTTGGAACTTCAGCGTTCGTGAGAAGTCGAAGTATAAGTTTTCAATAGTTAATAATATATCGTCTATTACGTCCATTATAGAGCTGTTATATCTACATTTAAACTAAGTAGTAGGCGTGAAGAAATATATAGTATGTTAGATATCATCTCTATCTCAACAAGTTTTACCATAAAACCTAAAAAAGGTTAGTATTGTAAACTGCAGCAGTTAGTATCGCGATATAAAATCTATAATGGTGTTGTTTTGTCGATAATAAGCACTTATTTGTAATGTCGATGTTGGTGATAAGAGATAAACACGTGATTATAACTAATAATTACATTAAACACGGAACACGATGATGGTTTCATTTATTTCCCTCGCTGGAGGCAATAAACCGCGAACGTCGTTTATGTAACTATGGTTCTTAAACTTTTTCACTATACGGACTGCTTCATAACAAGTAATTCATTTTAGGAATTGTTAAATAAAGAACAATATGCATCAAAAATTATACCGACTGTGGTTTCACGGAGTAAGAGGAGGTCCTGGGTTCGAATGGTGATAGTAAATCAATATTTATGACTGTCTTTGTCATTTCATCTCTAACAACAACAATTAAGAAAACCGATATTTACAAGAAGTAATTATACGTCTTATTTTTCAATAGATAAAAATGACGAAACAAAAGCTATAGCTCTTTTACTCAAATATCTGCAATGCTACGAAATTAGAAAAGTCATAATAGAAGGATTGGATTTGATGAATGAATAAGTGTGAACACCAGTATTAAAATATGATGTGAAAATCCAAATAACATAGCACTACAACTATAAACATTTAAACCCGCCGTCACTCACGTAATTCGATTTTATCTAATATTTTCAGATTTTTCCTTTTTAAATTGGGAGGAGTGGGTGTTATTTATAGTGATTCCATCAATGCCCTAGTAAGTAAGTAGAAATAGCCTGTTACTATCTGCTTAGTTGTACCCTCAGTAATATTATTCATATTAGTCAACGTTAGGTAAATTTTAACAGAGTGTTATAGTTTATAATTTTTTTTTTTTAATTTCGTACGAATAGGAGCAAGAACGCCTTATGCCTTTGTGGAAAAACTTAAAACATTGTCTAATTTTGAAAGTAATAAATCAGAACATAGCCTATATAACACGGATACCGACCAGCCCCGTTCAGAATGTGATGAATTTCGAAATTTCCGAACTATTTACAACAATGAATCTCTGAAAACGAAGTTTCAGATGATAAAATTGAAACATTTTCAATATTTTTTTTCTCGTATATTTGTTCTGTTACGAAATTCTTTAGTTTATATAAAATATTTTTGACGTACCTGTTTTTTTTTCTTTGTTTACACTTGAATTCTTTTGTAGTTTTAATATTTTTCAAATATTGGTTTCATTTTTCAATCCACATTTACGTATTGTTAAAAAACTCATATGTTAGATGAAATCTGACACGCGAGTAATGCCGTTCCAACACATAAAGCGAGTGACGGCGAGTTAAAAAATCAATATTATGGATACCTACTTTTGATTTTAGACTTCGTTTAAAAATAAATAATTATTAAAATCTATTAATATTTGACTTTGATTTAAAAGGAACAACAAAAAATCGGTAGCGTTTTTCATAGGTCCCTAATGTTGATAAAAAAAAAAAATTATTAGTTCTAGTACTAGAGCAAGTTTTTTGAATTTTCACGTCATTTTTACCTCTCGCTAAGAGAGGTATTGGATTCATGCTAAAAATCGCATATCCAGATTTTATTGAATAAGCACGTTTTAAGGTCCCTACAATCCGATTTTAACATTTTTACGATGATGTCTGTGTGTGTGTGTGTGTGTGTGTGTGTGTGTGTGTGGATGTATGTGTGTATGTATGTAGGATGTTGGAAGGACGGTTACTCAAAAACTATAAGACTTAAAATTTGTTTAACAACGTATTTCCCAATCGGACATTCATGGGAAGATCTGAAAAGGTTTTGGTAATAATTGGACAACCGGAAGTAGAAGATTCTTGAAAAAAAATCTTCTAAATAATATTTTTTGAAAATTTTTCGTGGTAATATTAAAGAAAATTAAATTCTCTATCTGATACATTTAAATATTTTATTATATATTCCATAGATTTAGAGATAAAAGAAGTATAATATATAAAAAAATCTATTGTAATAAATTTGACAGCCGAAAGAATGCCATGAAAAATAGTTGATAATTTAAATTATTTGTAACTGACAGATAAATGTCAGTGTCAGAAATAATGAGTAATGAATTAAAAATGTACTTGGAGAATCCCTTAGTTCTTGATCTGTGACTATTATGGAGATGACAAGTCTAGGTTGAAGGACTTAAATTTGTTTCAAACATTATGGGACAATGTACACCAGTACTGTAGACTAGAGTAACTTTGAATTGCGAAAAAGCTATCAAATTCTTCTCAAGTAAGTTGTAAATATTGACAAAATCGGAGTGCAATCTATCCGTCACTTTATTAAAGGGAATTAAGGTTATTTAGATATAACAAGTATGAAAAAATAAAATGTAAAAGAAGATACGAGGTGTGTTCAAAAACTATCGCGAATTTTGAATTTTCGCGGGTTACGTATATTCGAATTTCGATCTTTTTGTGGCTTTATGTTGGTACTCATGTCTCTCACTTATGTCGACAAGCTCGGCCATTTTGAATGTTCACTTACTTGTTGACAGCTGCTTTGCTTGCACGTGTTTTGGATCGTCTTCGATTTTTACCTATTGTGCTTATTCGTTAAAAACTGACTATGAATTTTTTGACCAAGACAATATCTTTCTTATCTAAAGGCGACGGAACGTAGAAAAAAATAATTCATTTAAAATTTGTCATTGTCATAAAATGTTTTTATCAAAGAAGTTATTTCATTTCTACGAGTAGAAATTCATAGTCAGTTTTTAACGAATAAGCACAATAGGTAAAAATCGAAGACGATCCAAAACACGTGCAAGCAAAGCAGCTGTTAACAAGTAAGTGAACATTCAAAATGGCCGAGCTTGTCGACATAAGTGAGAGACATGAGTACCAACATAAAGCCACAAAAAGATCGAAATTCGAATATACGTAACCCGCGAAAATTCAAAATTCGCGATAGTTTTTGAACACACCTCGTATATAAGAATAGATGCACAATCCAGATATATACATTTTAGACCGCCCAAAATTAATGTTTTTACTAGAAGAATATGAAGAGAAAGTAAACAAAGTTGTTCGAATTGAAAATTGCTGTTACCAGCCTAATATTTATATATGGTAAACTCTACTTTGTAATTTATTGTAACATAATTTATGGTAAAATATCTTCATGTTGAGACATGCTATTATTGAATAATAAAGAAGTTTATACGTCATAGATTTATATGAATATATTATTTGTATTTATAAAAATAATCTTTGCTTTATGCATATAGCCAGGTAAAATATACGGCGAGAGGTTATGTGCTGGCCACATCAGATTTTTTAATTCTGGAGTACACAATGTTCTTAATTTTTTACTTTTGTACAAATATAATGTAAGGACTATAACCAATAATCTTTTTAATGCCCAAGTATTGTATGTGATTTTTTTAACAGTCTTAACAATGTTTTACTGTGAACCTACAATATTTATGTTGATTTTGTTATATTATTCAACAAATTTATTAACAGATTGATATTTTTTATGGGGCTCAATTGTTCCTGCAGTAATTACAGGAATAACTTTTATTTCTATTATATTATTATTTTTTTATGTTATTTTACCTTTTAATTGGAGTACTATTGGGTAAAAAAGTTATTATTATGTATCATTATTATATTACCATAGAAGCGTAGACCTAAACTTTCTTCCTAGATCTTCTAGGCTAGAAGCGAAAACTGTCTATCAATTTAAGGGAGCATTATTACTTGGAATAATAATATATTGAAGAATACAACTTAATATTTAATATTTTTGCTAATTTTTCTTAAAACTGTGTTATTATATTATGTACGAGTATTCCATGTCATTTATTTATTTTTCTGCAGTTACTTAACATAATAAACTGAACTTATTAGATATACTTTTCGGACAAGGTAGTGTGGATGATAATTATGTCGTTTAGCGAGCCGTAGGACCTGGATTCGAGTTCATGATATCTTACGGTCATTTTAGCATCGTAGTCGTCCAAAATTTAAAAAATCTGATGTGGTCAACACATGACCTTCCGTTAATTCTATGTATTTCATATAAATTACTCACAGATTTCTTGCAAGAGATTGTATATTTTCAGCAAAATTATTTCACGAACTATGCAAACTGTACTTTACACTGACACTTGTCAATTAATAATATTTAGTTTCCATTGTGGTTTCCATGGTGAGCTTGCAGTAACATAGGTTGCAAGATTTTATTTATTTCTTTATATATTTTTTTATTCAAATACTTTGAATATGCAGAAACAAATGTAATCAATTCGTAAAGAGAATAAAATATTCCTTAATATTTATGATAACGTAAAATGTCAAAAAATGATATTTAACTGCGTTTTTTCGAAAAACTGTTAAGAACTTCAAATAAGAGTACTTCCGGTTTATCAATTATAGCCAAAATCTAATCAAGTCTTCATACGGACCAACAAAAAGGGAATATGATAGAATTATAATTTTTGGAATTGTAGTATTGGAGTTATCGTAGGAGAAATTCTAGTGACTTTAAAACATGCTTATTCATTAAAAACTCACCATCAAATTTTTTACCAAAGTCAATACCTTCCTTACCTAAACAAGTAAAAAGATCTTAAGAGTGAAGTTGGGGACCTCTTACTCTCAATTTGCTGATCACCGTTGGTTCTCAGATCACAGTTTACTCATCACTGTTGTATATCATCATCATCATTATGTGGTGCATGTTGCGTGCCCATAAACATAACCACAAATTTGTCTTGAGCCGAGCGCCGTTCGCCGCCATTACGTGACGTCACAAGGTTGTCATGTCGGCCAGATAATAAAAAGCAATCGCCGGATTGATGGGCTGTAAACGTGGCGCCGCGAATAAATGAAATTGGAAAAGTTTTACAATGTCTAAAATGAAAATCGGCAGCTAATACCTACCACTGGTGAGTGTATTAATGGCCGGATGCAATGCATGCAGTCATGTAATCATAACGGCGCATTGCATTCGTTTGTTTATTGATATCGCAGGCGGTGTGCGGCGGAGGCCTACCGATGTCGGTAATAGCGTGACCGGATATATCGACTTGATGTTTTAACGAGCAAATTGAAAGCAAACACGCTATTCATTGTGGCGTACAGTATGTTATTTTTACTGGAAATATCAGGCCCAATTCTCGTGGTGCTTGTTTTAACAACAATTATTTAGCGAACTTCGTGTCTTGTTTTGTTATACAATGCGCGGTGTTAGATGAAGTTGGCCCGGCCGTACCATCCTTGGCGTGACACCCGGAACTTCTTCCATTTTCAGCACGAATTACTCTATTATAACTGCGATGCCAGTCACTCTCTCATTATCTTAAGCACACTTCTTCCTCAATTACTTTTTTTGCCAAACGAACTACGGAATTTAATCAACTATACCACCAACATGAAACGAATATTTCTCTCCGCAGTTTCTTTTTTTACAGATTTCAAGAGAACAATATGTTTGTTTTATTATAAGTTATTGTTAACGAAGTATGAGATTAATTTAATATGTAAGGCCCGATCTTACCAGTTTTAGTTAAAGTTACTGTTTATTAACCATTAGTTAAGAATTAAACTTCCAGTTAGCTGTAACTAAAGGTGTTAAGGACAATAACCGTTAGTTATCACTAACTGTCATTTTAACTAGATGTGGCAAGAGCAGATGTAACAGAATTAGGAAGATATAACATTTAATAATTTAATTGTTTAGATAGAACCTATATTAAAAATATCTAATAGTGTATTCAATTTACCTATATATTTATAGCGATTTTTTTTGCACTGAGTGCATAACTCGTTTTCCGTTTAAATCATCATTGCGCACTGGCTGAGTTTTATGTGTTCCGGTTATATTTTTTGAGTGAAATGAACATTGAGTGCGCACTTTCTTGCACTTACTATTACTACGATCGTTAGTTCTCGTGTGTGTGTGTGTGTGTGTGTGTGTGTGTGTGTGTGTGTGTGTGTGTGTATGTGTGTGTGTGTGTGTGTGTGTGTGTGTTGGGTAATGGAAGACTTGAAAATATGTACAAATAAACAGTTGCAGTTTCCCTATTTGACAATGACAGCTAACAAATTTGCAGTAAAATTTTCATAGATTGAGGAAAATATATAGTAGAAGATTGGGTAAACCGTGATAACAACTTTTAGTGCCATCTATGAAAAGGTCAGAAAACTAAATTTGACAGTCGAGAAGGTGGCAGGAAATAAGAATTCACTTTAAATTATTCTGAAAACTAAATTTCATTTCTTGATTATGTAATTAATAAAAAATCTATGGAATATATACTTTATTAAAGACATCAAGAAATGAGAAATATATGTTGCCCGGTACAAAAATAATAAAAGTATTTAATACGTTAATGTCATTATTTAAACAGGTATAAATTACATTGTTTAAATCAAATGTCAAACTACACGGCGACAACTAATAAAATTGAAGCACATACTACTAAGGAAACAGAAATTTGAATTATTATTACTATAAAAGGTAATTTTATTTCTAAAAAGGGATGTTACTTCAAATGTCAGCCAGAAATGCACTGCTTCTTTGATCTCATAATCGATGTTCGTCCACTTTTTAATAAATCTACCCCCTTCTATTCCCCTTTTTTATTTAACCCTTTCGCGACGACTTTATTTTAAAAAAAATTGCTCTGAAAAGACTATTGGGTCATATATGTCCCATTGAAAAATATATTTGGGCTACAAATGTCATTTTAATTACATTGTGAGCAGTTCCAATCGTACATGTAGGTACGTGTATTTTTAACTCCTGCTATAAATAATCTTATTTGATTTAAATCCGGAGATTGGGATGGTCAATCAAGAATTCCGACTTTTGTTAACTTAAAAATTATTTTACTACTTTCGAAGGCATAAGAGCCTACACAATGATGTTAATCCCGACTAATGAATCTATTATCATACAATCATTACAATTTCATTTGTCAATTTTTAACAAGCTATTTTATTTTGCTTTAATTTTAATATAATATATATTTTTTACTTAATACATTAATAATTTAGCTAATGTCACCATGGCTTGTACTAAAATTTATTTTTTATATGATAATTATTTTTAAGATAAAATTTGAACAATTTTAGTAAAAGATGAAAGAGATCTGTTAAGTGTTGTTAAATTAAAAGTAAACTACAATTTGAGTTAAATACAAGAGCAAATATGAGGCTTGATTATCTGATAAAATATTTGAGAGGGGTATAATGTTTGTAGATTTACAGTCCAGGAAACTTATAGCAATAAATCTGGTTATCTCCTGCGAGAGCGAAATAATGAATGAGGTACAATTTAGCACTTAGCCCCAACCGCGAAGTTGATATTTACCAACGCACATATGTCTGCTAGTTGGAAACTTTGTCACTAATTTATTCTACGTGGGGCCGCAGTGATTGCCAGCGACTGCGAGTGCGACTCGAAGGGAGAACTTCGTTTTTAGAAATTAATTTTTATTAATTCTGGTCGGGTAGTTCTCGGCAGGCACAGCTTGGCGGCGTCATGTATCATGTATGTGTCAAAGGAACTTTCAAATTAACCCAAACAGCTTATTCCATTAATGTGCATGAATTAGTGATGGCGGGACCCGTTTTGGGGACGCAGATTTGCAAACAAAGACACGCGTGAGCAAAGACAAGGGTGGATGGTATTTCGACCCGAGCCAATACGATGGATAAACAATATTTTTTCATTTTAATATAGAATTAATTATTAGGGAATTTGCATTACTTGTGAAGATTTATCGAAATAAGTTATGTAAAGGCAATGATAACTTATACGTGCTTATCTATCGCTCTGACGACTATAATTTTGAATACTTCTTAACATAATATTTAAATATTTTAACATCATTTTCAATTTGTTTCCCTAGTTTGAGGTATTTGATTACAAACAAATTTAAAGTTATGTATTAAAAATGTGATTAAAATCAATGACAAATAAAATAATTTTATATTTTTATCTAAAATAATAATAGGGTCATCGCAAAAGAAAAAAATCTGATGTGACCAACACAATGCCTCCCGCCATTTACCTATGGGGTCTCGTTGCCGCGTGCCTGATGTCTGCTCGCGAATCTGGGGAATCCGATTCGATCCCGATCAACGCCAAATAATTCGAATTTTAAATGGCATAAAATTAACCCTTGTGGTTAAACGCCCGCACAATAAAAAAATGTCATCATCATTACCGAAATGTGTGTATAAATCACATTAGCACACCCAGCAATGGATAATATGCCGTGATAATATATTTATTTGTTTCTTTATTATTTAAATACATACGAGTACCTGCATATTTACTAATGCTAGAAATTATGTATTTTAAGTTCCTTTCCATAAAAATATTGTTCTATTTACAATTTTCCTCTTAAAACGTTACTATTATTAATTTGAAATGAAATGTCTTTGACAGTGACATTTATCTGTCAGTTACATATATTTGAGCTGAACTATATAACCACGTAGATGTGTTTAAAGCAGAACCTCCAAGATATAATTTTTATATTTCTTTATAAATTTATCCATAAAATATATAGAACAAGTATTGAAGCAAACTTGTAGAAAATGGAATAATCTTTAATTTTTATAATAACAAATTGCGAAAAAAATACATTTAAAGATATTTTTTGAAGAAAAACTATCTTAAGCTTCAAGTAAACTGCCATGTCCAGTTATCCGATTGTCACCAATATCTAATGGCTTTTTTCCATATTAGAATAAGGTAGAAATACATGGTTTCAAAACTTTCTGAATGATAGTATTTGAGTTAGAGCGTAAAGAGGATCCACACACCCACACACATACATACACACATACATACACACAGACATCATCGTGAAAATGTTAAAAATGGATTCTAGGGACCTTAAAACGTGGTCATTTAGCAAAATCTCGATATGCGATTTTTAGCACGATCCCTATACCTCTTTTATCAAGGGTAGCGGGAGGTAAAAAAACATGTAATTTGTACTTGACATCAGGGAGGGATGTGCGTCTACACGTAATCTATAATAATTTACATACATACGTAAACAATGTGTAAACAATAAACAATAATCTCAAATGTAGACAATGTGTAGAAAATGTAAACAATGTAAACTTTGTATTATTCCACATGCGCAATGGAGGTTTAACAAAATGAAGATAGTTTCATACTTATTTTGATAATAAATAAACAAATATGAGACGCAGAAAAGAATACGAGAGTTTTAACAAAATTAAATTATGTTTTGAAGCACATAAACAACAAATACCGGGTGACCCATTTTAAAAAATCCACTGGAATATCTCGAAAAATATGCATCGGACAAAAAAATATTTCAAACAAAAGTTTAATGGTTTTGAAGGGGCCATCCGATACTGTAATAATTTCCCCTCCCCCCACCACTAGGGGTCGGGGATGGGGGTAACTTTGAAATTTTGAATACGGACCCCCACTTTTTATTCCAGATTTGGATTCTACTCAAAAAAATAAGAAAGTTTTGTGTGTGAATTTTTTTTCGATTTGCAATAGAAGGCGCTGCAAAACTAAAAACAAATTTAGTTTAGGCCCCATTGGATGGCCAGCAAGGTCACCAGATTTGACATCTCCGGACTTCTACTTGTGAGCCTTGAAAGATGCGGTTTATAAAGAAAGACCAACTACCAGGGCCAACATGATTCAAAGGATACAGATAGCTTGCGACAGTATTCCTCGTGCAACGCTTTTGACAACGGTGAACAACTTTAAACGCCGAATTCAGCTGTGTCAATGGGAAAACGGGGCTAATTTTGAGCATCTTATTACTTAAAGGTCGGCTGAAATCAGCCCTTTTTAGAGAGAGGGATTGCATTCATGCTAAAAATCGCATATCCAGATTTTATTGAATAAGCATGTTTTAAGGTCCCTACAATCCGATTTTAACATTTTTACGATGATGTCTGTGTGTGTGTGTGTGTGTGTGTGTGTGTGTGTGTGTGTGTGTGTGTGTGTGTGTGTGTGGATGTGTGTGTGTGTGTGTGTGTGTGTGTGTGTGTGTGTGTGTGTGGGTTGTTGGAAGGACGGTTACTCAAAAACTATAAGACTTAAAATTTGTTTAACAACGTATTTCCAAATCGGACATTCATGGGAAGATCTGAAAAGGTTTTGGTAATAATTGGACAACCGGAAGTAGAAGATTCTTGAAAAAAAATCTTCTAAATATTACTTTTTGAAAATTTTTCGTGGTAATATTAAAGAAAATTAAATTCTCTATCTGATACATTTAAATATTTTATTATATATATATAGATTTAGAGATAAAAGAAGTATAATATATAAAATAATCTGTTGTAATAAATTTGACAGCCGAAAGAATGCCATGAAAAATAGTTGATAATTTAAATTATTTGTAACTGACAGATAAATGTCAGTGTCAGAAATAATGAGTAATGAAAGAAAAATGTACTTGGAGAATCCCTTAATTCTTGATCTGTGACTATTATGGAGATGACAAGTCTAGGTTGAAGGACTTAAATTTGTTTCAAACATTATGGGACAATCTACACCAGTACTGTAGACTAGAGTAACTTTGAATTGCGAAAAAGCTATCAAATTCTTCTCAAGTAAGTTGTAAATATTGACAAAATTACACATCGATATAAGAATAATCGGAGTGCAATCTATCCGTCACTTTACTAAAGGAAATTAGTGTTATTTAGATATAACATGTATGAAAAAATAAAATGTAAAAGAAGATATGTAAGAATATGTGCACAATCCATATATACATTTTAGACCGCCCAAAATTAATGTTTTTACTAGAAGAATATGAAGAGAAAGTAAACAACGTTGTTCGAATTGAAAATTGCTGTTACCAGCCTAATATTTATATATGGTAAACTCTACTTTGTAATTTATTGTAACATAATTTATGGTAAAATATCTTCATGTTGAGACATGCTATTATTGAATAATAAAGAAATTTAGATTTATATGAATATATTATATGTATTTATAAAAATATGCTTTGCTTTATGCATACAGCCAGGTAAAATATACGGCGAGAGGTTATGTGCTGGCCACATCAGATTTTTTTGAGTAGAATCCAAATCTGGAATAAGTGGGGGTCCGTATTCAA
Organism: Harpalus rufipes; assembly: GCA_951394225.1. Lineage (NCBI taxonomy): Eukaryota > Metazoa > Arthropoda > Insecta > Coleoptera > Carabidae > Harpalus > Harpalus rufipes. The sequence continues at coordinate 11,811,253 of OX596280.1, forward strand.
AATTTCAAAGTTACCCCCCTCCCCGACTCCCTGGGGGTGGGAGGAGGCGAAATTATTACTGTATCGGATGGCCCCTTCAAAACCATTAAACTTTTGTTTGAAATATTTTTTTGTCCGATGCATATTTTTCGAGATATTCCAGTGGATTTTTTAAAATGGGTCACCCGGTATATTAAAATTGATTAGGCAGAAGACGCATGCACACGTCATCAATCTGAAAAAATCTTATAAAAAGAAATATAACTTGTAGAAAATTATTAGGTGTTATTTGTTTTAAAAAAAGAATAGCATTATGTTACGTATTATACAAAAAAACAAACAAATTTAAACTATTTAATTTATTTTATGGGACAAAAATATTGAAAATCATAATTTTGACAAAAAAGTCTCCATACAATAATAAAAACATTAAAATCATGAACCGTTTATATAAATATGTTTTATAAAAAAATATAATATTTTGTTGGGTTTCCGTCGGTTTTTATAACAACAACTATATGAGGACGAGCAATTAAATCTATCCAATTTTGATACACTGATGGAGAGATATTCTGTAATTCATCTTGTTTATTATTTAATTTTTCTTTAGTTTTAATGGTATATATTCTTGTTTCTTTCAAGGATTACTCGCACTTACTCAATTAGGTTTAAATTCGATGATTGTGGGGGATGATTTAGCTAATTTTATATTTTATACAAGACGCGAATTATTTGTAGAATCTTTTACCTTCCGTCACCTTTAGGTAAGGAAGGTATTGTCTTTGGTCAAAAAATTCAATGATGAGTTTTTAGTGAATAAGCATGTATGTATGTGAGTGTGTGTATGTGTGTGTCTGTGTGTATGTAACGGAAGTTTCTTATCGCATAACTTCAATACCACGATTCCAAAAATTATAATTTTTTCGTATTCCTCAAGTTTACATCTAGAAGAACAACTGATTAGATTTTAGTTATAATTGGTGAACCGGTAGTAGCCTCATTTGAAGATTTAACAGTTCAATTTGATTATTTATTAACATTTAACGTTATTATATCTTAAAGAATATATTATTCTCTATACGATTTGATTACATTTTATACTTCATATTCAACAGATATAGAGTTAAAGAATTTTAAAAAAATTAAATTTTATAAATCTGCCAGCTATGCTAAACATGGAAACTACTAATATATTCATATAATTCAAATTGACAGATGTCAGTATCAATAAAAAGTAAATTAATGTGGCAGAGATGAGGATGTTGAAGTAGATGTTGGGGAAGACACGGAAAGATAGGTAAGGAAATAACTCTAGTGTTAGAATTTTTAGAAAGATACAAGCGAGATGATTACATTGGATTATATTGGATGAAGAATGAATAACTGAGTAATAGAAGGTTGAAGAAACAGAGGAAGACCAAAGATAAGATGGAAGGACTGTATTGCGGAAGACTTGAGAGAAAGGAACAAAATGAGAACGACACGTAAAACAGAAATGAGTGGAAGAAGAAGATAAAAAATAGCGACCCCTAACGAATGGGGAGAGCTAAAGAAGAAGATGTTAGTGTCAAGTGCAATTTGCGTAGTTTGTTTATGAAATAATTTTACTGGAAATTTAGAATCTTTTGCAAGAAAATTTATTTATGGAATTACACAGGATTGACGGAAGGTATTGTGCGGGCCACAACAGATTTTTTATGTATGAAATTAAAATTTCTACTAAGCCCTATTTTGCGGCACATTGCTTCAAATATACTTTTAAAATATCAGATAACCTTTATCATAATTGTTTAAAAATAAGCTAAATTTCCTACTCTCGCTGACTATATATTCCCAATCCAAAATGCTGCAATGAACCCACTAAACAGTGTTAGCCCGCCTCCAAAGTTCACGGTCCGCTCCTTCTACTGGGTAAGACAACAAGGCAAATAAATGAGATATGGAAGATCAAATATATTAAAAATATTTTATGTCTATGTACTCGTATGTTGCTGCGCTGTTAATTGATATTAATAAAAACAAAGTAAATAATAAAAGATAAAATATTTCAGTGAAATGTAAGACCACTCACCATAAAAATACTTTTCTTTCCTTCACTCTACGGAGCCACCTGAAATACGAAAATATAATATTAGTATAAGATCTACATTTATTTTTAAATTAATTATAAACAAGAAATAAATTGTATACTTGTGTACAAAAAATAACATAAATTGCTTATTCTTATTTCTGTCTAATGCGGTTTAACTCCTTCGTCGGTTTAGGAAACCCTTATCTGCACCTCAGAAGGTCAAATCACGTCGCTGTGTACCGAGCGTCCCTCAACCCTGTTCCTTGCACGCCACTGCTCTTCCCGATCCCGCCTATCTGAGCGATTTGCAAGGAATAGGAAGCAGATGAGATGAGTTAGTTCAAACACACCGGATTAGAAGGGTTCCGTGCCGACAAATTATTCATTCAAGATTATTAAAACTGGGGGCCGGATTGTTCATTACGAAATTATTACGAGAAATTGAGATTAAGTTCGTAGTTATAAAGGAAGAAGAGCTGTATTTCCTCACTTGCAAAAATATGGTTTGTAACTTATTTTACCAGTAGCTGACGGGTAAATAGATATTTTCAAAGAAAAATTTTAATGAGAAATTGAAAATAACACTTAATAGTACTAGATCTGAAATAAATTTGTCGATTGTTAGGTGTTAAAAAAATACTCGAAATATAACTCATACAACATTTATTCATACAAAACCGACGTTTCGGTGTGTATTTTAAAATAATGTTTTATCTACTACGTTGTGTTTGAATGATGATACAAGGTATAATTGTATAGGTATACGGAAAGGTCGAATTTGTAGGAATAAATGCTGTATGACTGAGATTTTGAGTATTTGTTAACACTTAGTTCAAATAGTCCTCTTTACCTCTTTTCTGTTCAGTAATATAATAATAAATAGAAATCCATGATATATTTTTTATTGCCTCTCTCCGGGCATATGCGTAAAAGAGTGGCTGTTTCCGATATACAGGTGTCCCGTTTTCGAAGGCCTCTATTGTAATCTGAGAAACTATAAGTCATACGACTTATATGGTTAAATGCGACATCTGATGCAGTTTTGGGGAGGGCATCTTAGATATGCTTTTGTTTCTTATCCAGTGGCGTGATTTTTTTATCAATTTATTTTGGAAATATAACACAAACTTAAATTAAAATTATTATATTTTTTACCTGCCGTCAGCTTTAGATAAGGAAGGTATTGTCTTTGGTCAAATAATTCGGTGGTGTTTTTATGAATAAACATGTTTTAGGCTCCATGGAATACGATTTTACTATTTTTACGATGATGTCTGAATGCGTGTGTATACAGCGTGGAATCGAAAGTTGGAAACATGGTTACCCTGTATATTCTTACACAGAATAATAGAAAATAATTTTAATGAGGCTATAACTATGGAAACCGAAACTATATTAGGAAAATTATGATTGAAAGATGTCAGTGTCAAGTGCAACTGACATAGTATATTTGTGTTATAGATAATTTTCTGTATGAAATTTGTACGAAATACATACAACTGACGGAAGGTAATGTATACTGAAAATATAGAATCTTTTGCAAGAAAATTTCTGTATGGAATTTGTACAAAATACATAGAATTGGCGAAAAGTAATGTGCTGGCCACTTCAGATTTTTTTCGATTCGTGTGGGTTATCATGTTTAATTTTTTTTAAGGTATGTGAAATATTTACATGTCATGTTAGTTAATTTATTTAAAAAATTAATTTTCCTGTGCTAATAATATTTTCGTCAATAAGAAATTTGCTGATATTTTCCGAGGTTCCAATGGTGGCCTTAAAAAGCCGAATACCTATGTATAAGCCAGTTACCAAAGCAACTTTTCCTGCTTAGGATGACATAAAATAACATAAAAGGTTTTAATAATGGCGTATGTGACCAAACTTTTATTTATAAATAATATAAAAGGTACCTGGACAAAAAACCGTATTTTTTTAAATCGATTAATTATTTGTACTTTACAATAAAATAATATTAAAAATTTGGGCGATTTTATTTATTTATTTAGTTATAACCACCCAACAGGCCAAGTCCAAATAAAGGGTAGTAAAGAACAACAAATTTAACAATATTTGGTGATAAAGTTTGACAATTTTCCAAACTCTAACTGGAAGATATCAACCTTAGAAACTTAATAGTGTAAATAATGTGTCATTCTATAAATGGGTGACATAAGGCAATTACTTTTAGCGGCGGGTAAATAAAAGGTGAAGGTATTTCTGGTTCTAATAGAAGGAGCATGGATATTAAGACAGGAAAGAGAACGGGGATCATCAATACAGCCATTGATAAGTTTAGACAAGTGTAAAACATGACCATTTTCTCGATGTACAAAAAGACTTTTAGATTGTAAACAGACAGAAGGTCATTGTAAAACACGGAGTAATCGGGGTAGACGTGAAATGTTTTAAAGTACATGAACTTTAGAATTATTTTTTGACCTGATTCTATGAGATCCTAATGTACCTCATAAATCGGGTTCCAAATGATATTACAATATTCTAATTTGGTCCGTTCCAATGAGTAGTATAAGGAACGTATAGCTACTATATCGTGAAAACTGCGAGTATTTCTAATAACAAATCCTAGCATCCTCATAGCCCCATTAGAATGGATATATGACGTGAGCATGGTAGGGTCGTGGAAGAAGACGGATAGAATGGGAGGGAAATAGATAGTTATAGCTGTCGTCATGCCATAACCTACCACAACGCTGATCTTACTCTCTCAGTCTATCTGTGTTCTTCCACGATCCTACCATACTCACGTCATATCTCCCTTTTCCAAAACATTAAATTGCTAATAACAATATTATTACAAACTAATGTTTAATTTTAATTTTTATAATGAGAAGTTATAGTGGTTGGTTTATATATTTTATGGCATATGTCACATACCCCGTTTTGTACCTTTGACACTATAATAAAACTATATCGAATCCAATAATTTCCAGATAAAATTAATTATTAAATCACCTCTTCATCCCTTTTGTAAAAATCGTAACAAATCACTTATCTTCACACCCTCTGCCCGGGAGATATGGGGCTACGTTCGTCCCTATCGTTTTGTATGCATATCATCATCGCGTGTCAAATAGCGTGAAATGTCCTACGTTGCTTCAATAATGCACCGGCGCTGCAGCTGTGATTCATTCAAATTAAAATGTTGCACCGACTCGGCAAAAAGAATGAAAGGGATGACCAGAAGGGAGAGTGTTTGTTACAGCAACCAGCCTAGCGAAGGTGACCACGTTGTGGACTTTTTTAGTTTTTTGTGTCTGGCTTCTAACTCAAAAGTGAGGGAGGAGGTCCAATTTGCATGTTACGTAAAATTATATTTTAAAATTTTTATGATGTAATTGACTTTAATAATTTACGCAGGTGTAGAGATTGTGACATTTTTGAATGAATTAAGAATTTTGAGTTCAACAAAGACTTATTCTCAAATACGGTGTAACTATAAGGTAGGCCGCTGTCTTATCTGCCGAACAATTTCGGACAAAGAATGTTATAAACAATAAAAAATATATATTTAATAATAAATTACTGGGACCACCGTATTAGTAAGGACTGTAAGTCCAGAAGGACGTAATACAGGTGAGGTCGGATATAACGTACCCAAGATATAACGAGCGCTTGTTTATAATTTATAACGAACAAAAATAAATTCCGGGAACAGAAATCATATATTTAATGTATATTTTGATTTTGTTTATAACAACCAACTTCTTTGCGAAGATTTGCAATACTTCTATACTTATTTTTACCTCTTGCTAAGAAAGGTATTGGATTCATGCTAAAAATCGCATATCCAGATTTTAGTGAATAAGTACGTTTTAAGTCCCTGAGAATTCGATTATAACATCCAGTTAGGACCTATTCAACTCTTTCCATTACTGTTAGATTGGGGAATTCGTAGTTACACAGGTCTTTAGTCGTATAGAATTTGAGAAATCGTACCTCCAACATCCTCTCTCTCTCTCTCTCACACACACACACACACACATACACACACACACACACACACACACACACACACACACACACACACACAGACATCATCGAAAAAATGTTATAATCGGATTCTAGGGAACTTAAAAGGTGCATATTCACTAAAATCTGGATATGCAATTTTTAGCATGCATTCAATACAAAGGTAACGCAGGGAAGAGGAAGAAACAAAGAATAGTTTTTCTGTGTGCAAATATGATCGAAAAAATAAAACTATTGGTTATTAAGAAAACGCTAAAAGCCTAGATGTTTTAAAAGTTATACATATTTGCCAAATACATGTAACATCTGAAATATTTGAAAATTAGTTAAGAAAATGAGAAAGCAAACTGGAATAGAAAAGTAGAAAAATATTCCTAATGGTAGATAACACATACAGAAAATAACGTTATTCGTACGGCTATGAATCAAGGTAATGTATCTGAATTAATAAATAAACTTACGTTATAGCGAAAGTATTATCAACTACGAGCATCGTTTTAAAGTGGAATGTCGTAACTTAATCGAAACAATATGAATTTTTGAAAGACAAGCGTGTTTTATCCATCCTTATCGAACACGCTTATAATCTTTGCAAAGGAAATGTATACCAATTTGTTAATTCGTTCATGATACAGATGACCTTGATCGGACATTTTTATTTTTTTACTGTATTTAAGTATACAAAAAATTAAGTTTTAATTTGTAATTTAGGTTAGAATAAAATTGCTCATTAGTCTTAAGACTAGTTTTTAATTTGAAAAATATATAAGAAATTTGGACATTTTTATAGATTTGTTAAGGTATTGATCATAGGAACACATATGAAAGTTAGCATATCATTTATTTAACTGTACAGTACTACATGTAATATACTCGAATATAAGTTTAGATAATGTATTCGTTATTATTAATAACAATTAATAAATCCTGTATTATTTTTAACTTGAAGTACACAATTCTTAAAATCATCAATAACTGACAAACTGTCAGTTTTGATCTTATTTTGTGCAACTAAACTACAATCTACCATGTTATTTATGACTTGTATTACATATTTACTTGTGACTTCAAAAAATTCCTCCATAAATTTGATGTTACCATGAATATGAGGTTTTATAATATTATATAGATATTGTATTAAACAATCTTGCATGATGTTAGCCGTTGGACTAGAACTGCATCTTTCCTTCACATTTTCAACGAAGTCGTGTTCATCTAGCCTCATGTAGAAAATATTCCACTGATTATCTAAATTTTCAATATTTACCTGTCCAAGCCCACTGCAAAGATCTCTCATGGCAAATGATTGTGCAGTTAATATATTGAGATCAGATTCTTCTTTTGTCAAACAATGTAGAATTTTTTCGTTTTGATCAATCAAATTATTTTCAATCAAGATTGTCTCAACTTGAAAAGCTATGTCATTTTTGGTAGATTCTAACATATATTGAATGTTCCGAGAGCTCAATATGATGGAATCGTTGATTCGTTGAACTTGATCCTGGGCTTCAGCTTTGGCTTCAGTCTGTTGTCTGTTAATGTCGTCATGAGTTTCATTAAAGACATGTTCAAAGTCTTCTAAGACGTCTTCAACTGTTCGCGAGAATGCATACTGAAATTTTTTTCTGTTAAAATAAAGACTATATAGTTATTATTATTATAATTATTATGGAAAAGTTGAAATGGTTCGGCCATTTAATAGTAGACACTGGTAAATATAAAATAAGAAAGGTTTATACTTTTTCCAGCTAAATGAGAAATAGTATAATTTTACTAATTATACAGTTTAACATGCTTTTAATTTAGTTTCTAAATATTTAATACGAATTCCGGAATTTTATTGCTTTAAAAATAAAAATATTTAGGGGGTTGACCTATTTCTTGGAACAGCAATTTATGATGATAAAATATGATGTGAAGTGGGGGTGCGTTATATATAACATTTAGAGGATATATATATATATATATATATATATATATATATATATATATATATATATATATATATATATATATATATATATATATATATATATATACAGGATGGTGACCAGCACAGCCGAACATAGGACTTTAATATGTAAAATCAGACTTTCGTAATTTCCTGCCTCCGTAATTATTTTAGGTAAAAAAGATTCAAATAAAAGATGTAGGCCATAAAATTTTGCATCAGATACAATAAACTAAATTATTTTTTTCTTCAAGCGTATTATAATATGCATATTATGCTACTGTACACACACTATAGAAGATATTAATTTTCTTACTAGTACAACAATGTTGTTCTTTATTGTACTAGTAAAAAAATGTTAGCTTCTTAGTTCACCGCTGGCGGCAGCAGTCGTCGCAGCAACACACACTATATTGAAAATTGTTACTTGACAGTTGTATCGTTTGTGTTTTGTAATGTACACAGCCAACTTTGGCGAAAATTGCAAACTCTACAATTAAACCAATTCCAAAAAATATTTAAAAATCCCCAGTTTTCTTTGAAACACTTGAAGAAAAAATAGTATATGTTATTCGGAGTAGAACGCCATTTTTGTGTTTTACCCAGCTTGCCTGGCCTCGGCTAACGCCTCGGCCGCAATAGCTGGCTTCAACACAAAAAGACCGCTTTCTACTCCTAATAACATAATATCCTATTGTGCGCTTTTTAACGGCAGAAATTAGGTATGAAAATATCGAAATTCACCCCAAGTATATAGCTATAGCCATGGAAATGGAACAAAATTTAACAAATGTTAACGATATAGGGTTACACTGAAAACCGGGCCACTCAAAATAACTTTTTTTATGATCATTTTTTAATTTTCTTATTTGTGAACTAGGCTTAGGGGCTCACATATCATGGTTGGCATGATGGTAGCGTTTTCGGTTTAACCGGTAATTCATATTTCAAATGTAACATCTTATATTTTTATATATTTGGAATCTACGTAAAATTAAGAATTCAGCGATAAGCTGGAAGTGGTTACTCCGTAGGTAAAATGTTTTTGTAGTACAAAAACGTACTAATTGTTATTATAATTATACTTTGTTTAACATTTCCCATAAAATTATTAATTACTGATTACGATGATACTCGTATTTGGCGAGTACAAGATCTTTGTCAACAAATTCTATTTTTAAAATTAACATGCTTTTAATTAAAAATATTGAGTTAAACTGATTTTAATAAAAAAAAAGATAAAAAATTGATGTTCTATGTAAAAATAAGGTTCTATATCAGAGTCAAAATTTAAGTATCTTGAGAAAGTGAAAATATATATAATAAGTGTTAGTAAAAAAATTGTTTAAATATTAATTCATTGCAAACTATACGCAAATGAAAGTTTATGTGACGTTTCAAGCCCTAAGTAATTTAACTGATTTTCAAAACGAGACGCGCGTCCTTCTAATGGCGAGGACATGATACGCCAAATTCTGAACCTTAAAAATACATATCTCGGTTATTACGTAATTTTTTACCTTCCGTCACCTTTAGTATGGAAGGTATTGTCTTTGGTCAAAAAATTCAATGATGAGTTTTTAGTGAATAAGCACGTTTTAGGGTCCATATAATACGATTTTACCATTTTTACGATTATGTGTATGTACGTATGTATGTATGTGTGTTTGTGTGTGTGTGTTCGGATCGCATAACTTCAATACAACGATTCCAAAAATTATATTTTTTCGTATTCCTCAAGTTTACATCCAGAAGAAGAGGTGATTAGATTTTGATTATAATTGGTCAACTGGAAGTACCCTTATTTGAATGGTAACAGTTTTTCTTGAAAAATAAATATCATTTATTGACATTTAACGTTATTATAACTTCAAGAATATATTATTCTCTATACTATTTGATTGCATTTTATACTTCATATTCAATAGATATAGAGTTAAAGAATTATAAAGATATTAAATTTCATACATCAGCCAGCTATGCTAACTATGGATACTGCTAATATATTCAGATAATTCAAATTATCATAATTCAAAAGTCAATGAAAAGTAAATGAATGTGGCAGAGTTGAGGATGTTGGGGAAGACACGGAAAGATACGGTAAGGAATGAAAGAATAAGGGAAATAGTGTTAGAAGTTTCTAGAAAGATACAAGAGAGACGATTACATTGGTTTGATCATGTCATGAGGTGAGATGAAAAATATATTGGAAGAATAAATAGCTTAGTTATAGAAGGTTGAAGAAACAGATGAAGACCAAAGATAAGATGGAAGGACTCTATTGCGGAAGACTTGAGAGAAAAGGAACTGAATGAGAACGACACGCAAAATAGAAATGAGTGGAAGAAGAAAATTAAAAATAGCGACCCCTATCGAATGGTAAAAGCTAAAGACGAAGATGAAGATGTCAGTGTCAAGTGCAATTTGCATAGTTTGTTTATCAAATAATTTTATTGGAAATTTAGAATCTTATCAAGGAAATATATGTATGGAATTTATACATAATACACAGGATTGACGGAAGATATTGTGCTGGCCACATCAGATTTTTTTGAGTCGCGTTTCTATTAAAGTTATTTGTTTTTCCTGTTTTTGAATAAAAAACTAAAATAAAATAAATGGTATAATACCCTACTATAAATAAAAAAATAATAACTTTGCTCTTACCTGAATTGTAATCAAAACTACGAAGAAAATAATATTTATATTCTTCATTTTAGTTGTTATTTAATTACAAGTACAATCTAGAATGATTTATGAAAATGACAGCTCGCTATGAGTTCTAAAGATAATAATTTATCAGTAATCATTTTTTCTTGAATCATCATTTACATATTTATTACTTAAGGTTATCAACTAAAGATTTCAGTAATACTGTATCATCATTACCAAAATCTGTTTGTAAAGCAGATTGGCAAATCCAATAATGGGTAATATGCCGTGATGATATATTGATACGAAACATTTAATGGCGCGCCTATAAGGGCTTAAGAACTAGCGTCTAGCCGATGTAATAACTTTTATCATAGAAGATACACGATGTAGATGCCGATGTGCGCGTGCGCATATATTGTGATAATGTAGGTATACATTTTGTTCATTTCATACTGTTTCACACTGTCACACTTGTTGTGCGTGTTATTTGTGCAAAATACATTATTTTATTAGTGTAATTTGTTAAAATTATTACATTATCATGAGATGCAACGAATGTGAAAGTGATTTCAGGACATTCCCAAAAATTAAGGAGACATTATGATGTGCGTTAGGTGAAGTTATTGTTGTTGTGTTTGGTTAAATTGAGTAAATATAACAACAAAAACCCCACCTGAGTTTTTAGGATTTATTTGTGAAAAAATTGACTATTTTGATTGTAAATTTGCAAAAAAAAACTTTAATGTAATGGTAACTTAACCCACAGAACTCTATTTGACAAAACTCAGATGGTTACAATCATTTTATAGGCATTTTACATCAAAATGATTATTAATTGCATGACAATTACAATCGTTTTCGCGATATAAGCAACTTTTATTTTACTAAATTAGCCAAAGAATGTTTTATTCAGCAGGCATTTGCTTGGTGAAAAAGATCTCTGAATTCCGTTAAATACACTTGTTGCTGAATATTATTCACCAATGGATTTCAGACCACAAAAATTAAATTGTTCGATCATCATCAGATTAGGCTTAATATTCTAAATATCAAGAAAGTCATAGTTTCATTCAGAAACTTGAAGATGTGCGTATTTTAGTACATTTAACATGAGAAAAGAGTTTTTTTCCATATTTAATCTGTCCCGTAAAACTTCTAAGGGGGGTTTATACATATAGTTTAAAATTATAGACCAAAATTCTGTATTTTAGTGTCAACATTTTTATATTAACGAGTTTAGTGTCCTAATTACTAAAGTTACAATGTCCATCAGCGACACTTAGAAGAAATTGATTGCTCATTCGAGTATAGGAGTATGTGATGCTCTCTTTTGGCTTACAATTTGAAAGAATAGGTGCGTTTCAGCGTAGTTTATAATTTATATACAGCTGAATACGAGAATCCGCAATATAGGTGCTAAAAATGGAAAAATCATATGTTTCAAATATTATCTCGTCTCGTAAACTAGATTGCATTTAGAATAGAATATAAAATTTTGTATTTTTACTTCCTTGTACGTAAGTAAAGGAAGTATTGTAATCCCGAAAAATTTCGGTTTTCAGATTTCAGCGGAAATATCCATTTTGATCATCCCTTAATCCATTTTGACTAATTTCGTCGTGACGTACGTACGTACGTACGTCCGTACGTACGTACGTATCTCGCATACCTCAAAAACGGTAAGCCGTAGAAAGTTTAAATTTTGTATTTAGGACTCCTATAACATCTAGTTGTGCACCTCCCTTTCTGGTTATTACACAATTTCCAGAAGTGGCACTTTACATGAAGCCTATAATAGATTTTAATGAAAAACTGTTTTAAAATATAATCCAAAACTTTTCAAATTTGGTATACATGACTTTTATGTCAATCGAAATAACATAATAGATATTGGTTAAAATAGGCTAACCGGAAGTGGTACATTACTTGAAGTTGTTAACAGTTTTTCTTGAATAAAATGATTTTATTTTCATTTTAGAAATAAATGCTTCAAATAAAAGTTTTAGAGAATTAATTTCTGCGTCTAGCTCATCAAGTATTAATACATTACCCCTTTGTATAAGCGAGATATGTAAATTTAAAAATTATATACTTTTTTGTTTTTGTAATAAAGCTTGCTATGGATTAAGACAAAAACATAAAAAAAGTTCATATCAAATTACGTTAAATACGTGCAATTTTATGATTCGTACAATAACAAATATATTTTTATTGTGAAATTAGTCATATTCATTGTTGTAACCAAATATTTCTTTGTTGTAATCAAAACTCTCTTTAAAAAGAACCGGGTTAGATTAATGTTAATTTAAGAATGATAGTAGTAAATGAATTATTTTTTGCTCTATATCAAATTTTTCTCGGGCTTGGCTTAAGCCTGTCAATATTTTGTAATATAATTATTAAAAAAATATGTATAGTTTAATAATCGTACAAGGAAGTCATGTGGTGTCCACATCAGATTTTTAGATAAGGTGAACTCGCCGATGTATGTAAATCGGATTCATGTCATGTAGTTCAGTAGTTATTTTATTTTTCTATTACCCATATATTCACACATAAATGATATCGCTCAGTGCAATCTAGAAGATAAATAAAAACATGGTGTAAGTTTGTCGACTTTTTTATGCTCAATAATCTGCATATATACGAGTATACAGGGAGTTAATACTAAGTTAGAACTCATTGAAACAAACAACTTTTCTTAGTTCATATTTTTGATTTGTAGCCCCAGTTCATAGTTATTGGCGTTTTTTTGATTTTCGAAAATTCGCCATTGCTCCCTTATTTTGAGGAATATTTAAAAAATTCAAAAATTGTCAGCATTTGCGTTCTGTAAAACATTTGTATTTATAATTATTTTCTATTTTGTCAAATAACAAAACGGCAATAGCAAATTTTATGTACTTTTCAAAAATATAAAAAAATATAGTATGTTCCATTTGAAATTTCAAAGTTGGTATCACATACTCTGGAACCGGAAGTAACAGAACGCTTCTTGATACGACATCTTATTACCTATATTGTCTATAGTAAATTTGTTTATCTGAAGATAATCGCTATCTCACTTAATAACGGAGATAATGGCTGGTTCATTCTCGCGTGATCACCTTGTAAACTAGGGCTAAATGGAATCAGTGCACAAGCTCGGAAAGGTAAATACACGAAAAATAAGAATCCTGTGAATTTTTCCCTGACCAAGTAACATTAAATGGTACATAATCTATCATAAATAGACGAGTTATCTCAAAAATATAATTCTATTTCATACAACTGTAAATATGCAATTTTAAGACAATTTTCTGTTTTTGTATTTTTTAAATATTAACTTAAGAAACACATTTTTATAAAATTCATTGTTTCAATCATACGACTATTGTTTGAATTTTATTCATACCATAAGTATCTTCTACAATGAGAAAATATATTAACCTAAAAGAATTTTTCATGTCATACTCTGTTCACACTTAACCAATTCAGTGGCGCTAACATCGGCGCCAGTTTTAAACCGGCGAAATAAAAAAATGGCAGTATTCAACTGCTGTCATCTGACATTTTATTAAAATATTAACAAAGATAACATAATTTATTGAAACTTTGTATATTCTTGTCAGTAAGTGTGAAACATAAAGTATTATCTACCTCCTTTCCAAATCGGGTAAAGATGAAACTTGATATTGCACATTGCGTAAAAATGACACGAGATGTCACATGTCATAAACACTGACACTACATTGCGTAAACTTGGCACCAATTCCAGCCAAACACAGTGTTCAAAATTATGCCCTATTCTCTACAATACTGAATTGGAAAGGTGTAACACGATATAGTAGAAGATATCTGTTGAAAAGCTATTTTCTTAAGCATTTATTCCTCATATAATCCTAGAAGGATATTTATACAATTTGATATTTCTATCGGTAATTTTGTAATAATTATTACATTCCCCACTGCATCATATAATATTTGACGACATTCACATTCAATAAAAATATTTTACAAAATTGCAAAAATATTGTAACACAAAACATAACCTTGTTACGTTACCAAAACGACCCAAGGTTGTCATTTTTGTCCGCTACCGGCGCTACACACATGATTCACGTAGGGTACCTATATACTCAGGGTATGGCCATGACGTGGCTCGCGTTTCGTCCGCCATTAGAGGGCCACTGTCATATTCGTTGTTGCGCAAATTATTATGTATTTTCGTGGCTACTTGCTTTATTTTAATGCAAAACACATTTAAATAAACTTCTAATATTTATTTATAGTGTAAGTAATACTTTTATTTTATTTATTTGTATATTTTCTTGAGATACTGACTACGATGACTGGCAATATTGAAAACACAAAAATGACCAATATTAAGCACAAACATTTAATTTTTTAAAAGGTAAGTTTAAAATATATATTTATTATGTAAATAATAACCACAGTTATTAAATTTGATGTGATATTAACAACCTATATCATATGCTATACATAACCTCTAAATCTATGTCATAATAATAATTGTGTATCTCTTAAATAAATGAATTTTTATTACCTTTATAGATTTATAGTGTGATTATTTAATATTCCTGTATAATATAATATCACATTTCTTACAAATAAATAGGGAAATGAATTAACAGTATGTTTGACATTGGCTCGCTTATGGCGGCGATCTTGCCCCATGGCCATACCCTGTATATAAAGGTACCCTAGTTTCACGTAGGGTACCTATATACTCAGGGTATGGCCATGACGTGGCTCACGTTTCGTCCGCCATTAGCGAGCCGCTGTCAAATTCGTTGTTGTTGCGCAAATTATTATGTATTTTCATGGTTATTTGTTTTATTTTAATGTAAAACACATTTAAAAATACTTCTAATATTTATTTAAAGTGTAAGTAATACTTTTATTTTATTTATTTGTATATTTTCTTGAGATACTGACTACGATGACTAGCAATACTGAAAACACATAAAAATTACCAATATTAAGCACAAACATTTAATATTTTTAAAAGGTAAGTTTAGAATATATACTTATTATGTAAATAATAACTATAATTATTAAATTAGATGTGATAATAACAACCTATATCCTATGCTGTACATAACCTCTAAATCTATATTATAATAATAATTGTGTATCTCTTAAATAAATGAATTTTTATTACCTTTATAGATTCATAGTGTGATTATTTAATATTCCTGTATAATATAATATCACATTTCTTACAAATAAATAGGGAAATGAATTATCAGTATGTTTGACATTGGCTCGCTTATGGCGGCGATCTTGCCTCATGGCCATACCCTGTATATAAAGGTACCCTAGTTTCACGTAGGGTACCTTTATACTCAGGGTATGGCCATGACGTGGCTCGCGTTTCGTCCGCCATTAGAGGGCCACTGTCATATTCGTTGTTGTTGCGTAAATTGTTATGTATTTTCGTGGCTACTTGTTTTATTTTAATGCAAAACACATTTAAAAATACTTCTAATATTTATTCAAAGTTTAAGTAATACTTTTATTTTATTTATATGTATATTTTCTTGAGATATTGACTACGATGACTGGCAATATTGAAAACACATAAAAATTACCAATATTAAGCACAAACATTTAAATTTTTAAAAGGTAAGTTTAAAATATATACTTATTATGTAAAAAATAACCACATTTATTAAATTTGATGTGATAATAACAACCAATATCATATGCTATACATAACCTCCAAATCTGTGTCATAATAATAATTGTGTAGCTCTTAAATAAATGAATTTTTATTACCTTTTTAGATTCATAGTGTAATTATTTAATATTCCTGTATAATATAATATCACATTTCTTACAAATTAATATGGAAATGAATTATCAATATGTTTGACATTGGCTCGCTTATGGCGGCGATCTTGCCTCATGGCCATACCCTGTATCACAAAACAATAAGGTAAACGGGAAGTGCAAGTCAATGTATCAAGTGGGCAGCACGGAACTATTGCCCCCTGGGTGTCATTGGGTACACTACTTTTGCCATATGTCAAATATATGTCAAGTAAATGTCAAATATATGTCATATGAACCTGTCAACGTTCATTTGTTTAATATATAGTGATTACTTAATTTTTTATAATTTCGGTATATTCAAATAAAAAAATATTTATTTTCATTATTTTTATTATATGTACAAATTACATTATTTAAATTCAATATTTTATAATAAAAGCATTTTCTTCTCGTTCTTGATTACTTGGAATAGCCGGGTGAGTTCTTGTTCATATTGATAACCATTATTTCAACATGGTTTCCTTATGAACGTTGTTCTGCGTGGATTTTTCAAATGATCATATGCATTTTCGGGATGTAGGTTCTTCCATTTGCTCTGATTTTGTCTTGCCAGCAGTACTTTGGTCTTCCGCCGAGACGTTGACTTCTAAGACAGATGCAATACGGAATACGTACTGCACCGCTCGAGTTGCTTTTCTCACATTTTTTCATTGATCATGTTGTTGAAGATGTCCCCGTGGATGCGACGCTCAGTAAATTTAGTGATTGACCATCATTTTATATCACACATGTTCACCATCAAAAGTCGACGTTGAAATTTAGTTTCGAAGTTTTCGGTTTTCCCATTATTTGAACGAAGACCATAGAGGCCAACACAATCACATCAGATCTATAGCTGTTGTTCCAATTTTCTTCACTAGAACATTAGGATAAATCCTTGAAATTTTGTATTCTTCCTGTTGTCAATGTCCGTGAAGAGATTCCTTGAAAGAACGTATGCTTGTCTCTTCCATAACGGCCGTAGGTCCAATTGGTATCATATGGCCTTTTTGTTGATTTTTTAAAAATTAAAATCCATGAAACAAAACAAAATAGCAAAACCCAACTGCGACCATACATACACATACAAATACGCACAGAAACATACATCACAAAGATAAATGCATTTATAGATTCCTTAAAGACATTGCGCTCAATGTATTTGGGGGAAAAATCATAATATTAATAGAGATAAAAATCGTCATACTCTAATAAGTGAATATTATTTTGCCAAGTTCTTTAAATAACAAATAAAACATCGTCTAATACATAATGGGGCACCAATAATTAATTCTGGCGAATTCTCAGTCAGTTTAAGTTCTATTACGAGTCTTGAAACTTTTAGGTCTACCCACAATATAAACGGATATTTACAATTGAGGAGCTTTTGCAAAAACAACCATATTCCATTTTCTTGAATTTGAGATAAACAAAGAAAAAATTCTACCTTTCTTACCGTTTAAAATTAATGTATTTTAATTTAATTCAGGATCATGTATAAATATTCAAAAATTATTACTGGGTGTTAAGTAATAGAAAAATAAACGTTGGTGAGCAATTACATAAGTCATTTTTATAGTACATTTTTGTAGAAACACTTAAACCTAAATGTAAATTATTTGAAACTGAGATACTTTTTGCGAGAAACAGTTTTACCAAACTGTTTGGCATCCTCGAAGGTAGATGTAGCTCTAGATAACTCAAATTTACAATATTTGGAGTATGGTTGTTTGTGCCCAAAAGCTCCTCAATTTTAACTTTTATATACTTATTCATATAAAGTTTGTTGAGTATGCATATTAAGATGAACATCCTACAATACCATTAATTAATTATAAAGGTTAACGAATTTATAGTAAGCTAACAAAATTAACGCAACCATGATTACTATTTAAAGGAAGATTATACACAAATTATCTTCGCAAATGAAGGAATATGACAAATTTTCATCTGAGTTAATATTACAATTTTTTTCCATATATCGCGCCGTATTTTTTAAAGGAAATCTATACTAGTGTTTATCCTGTGAATCACTTACAACATTCATATATTTATTCTCGCAGTTGGGATGCCGACATTTAAACTTATAACGACGATTAAAGCTGAAAATGTTAATCAGATTAGAAGAAATAAACTAAAATAAAAATATTAAATTATTTACTTATCATAAGCCATAATATATATTTTTTAAACCAACGATTTATACTTGACAATGCAGCAGACAATATCTTCGAACAATATTTTTTACTGTTGACAAATAATTTTATAAATTTTTATTTTTTATTTCATAGATAACTTAATTCATTTCAAACTATAGCAGCGACATGAACCGTTTAGTGACATCTCTGTTACATTGGGTACACTACTCTCACTGCCTACTGTTTGCTGCCAGTTTCCCAATACAAGTTGCACCGGGGTGGTAAACCCTGTATATAAAGGTACCCTAGTTTCACGTGATCAATTTTGACATTTGTCATATTTCGGCGTAATTTATACTTTCATTAATTCTGTGAATAATACGTTCCTTTCTTTGATCCCATATTCTTTCACTTCTTTTTTTCGACACGATGTTCAAAATTAGACTTGAATTTTTCTTTCCATATCAGAGATAATATACAATGTTTCCAAAATAGTTTTGACAGAGGACTGTTTTATCTGAAAACACGCTAATCCAGTGAATGCCACCCTATTTTAAAATTATGTTTGACAGTTGACAGTTTGACATGAATATAAAATGAAGTAAATTTTGAAGTGTTTATATTATTCATTTATATTAGAGTTCTGTGTTACGAGCACAATTTTATAAATAGGGATTATATAAATGGGATATATCATTATTTCAACATTTGTTCTCTGCATTGCAGTGCAAGTATGTAAAATTTATACACTTTTACCAATTTGCCAACACATTTTGCAAAAAGTTCTAAATAACGAAAAAGTGTTAATCATTTTCTTTCTGTTAGTGTTAGATGTTAAAATAGGAATAGAAAATAATTCATTTGATTATTGTTAAATGTTTATCTTATTGTTTATAGAGTGCATGTTCCCGTAACATAGAAGAAGAATTAGTTGATTTCGAACCTGCAATTGTTGTCACTCATAAAACTCTCGGCAATCTTGAAAGTATTCCTCGGGGTATTCCTTATGAAGAAAATACAAGACATGAAGAAACTCACTCGAGAATTTACCCAAATTTTGCCAAAAAATCCCGTACTATAGAAGACGTGTTAGATAACTTTGAACCTGCATTTGTTGAAATTCATAATGCCATCAGCAAGCTTGAAAGTGCTGCTCAAAATGAAGGCAAAAGACAATATTCAGAAATTTACACAAGTAATACCAAAGGCACTGCCAATCACCTTAATGCACTTCAGTCTACAACAGGAGAAATTTCTAAACAAATTCATGGGATCGTAGAAGAATCGGGAATGAGTTCACATTCAGATTTAATTCAACACTGTTCCGCCAAAGGACGAACAGATGTAGACACTTTAGTAAAATCTTCGAATTCCATGGTTCACGTTTGCTATCAACTTATTATGGAAGGGTGGGATAAGCTGAACATTACTTTAAATGAGTATTATAATGAACAAAATCAGTGGCATAAAGATGTGGACGGTATAAAACAAAGTTGTAGTATAAATAAAACACCATTTGAATATCAAAATTGCCTTATAGAACAACTGTATCTGAATAAAAAACCTTTTCTTGAAGATATGGCGCATGAGTTAAGTGATTTTATAAAAACTAATGATAAATTCGTGGAAATAATAATAGCAGAGTTGGCTTCTTGTTATACAATTGCTTCTGAAAAGACGATAGATGACAGAATTCCAATTATAGAAGATTTTAAGAAATGTGTTGTTAAAGCAGCTGAAAGTATACCAATACTAAATAATAATAATAATAATAATTTGTAAACATATAAATGCATATCATTTATATATTACCTACATGTACGTATTTAATGGACTAAATAAGTATATTGAAATGTGAATATTTGTTTTATTACTCAAAACTACCAAAAAGTAAAATTAGTTAAAATTTTCGTCATTAATGGTTCTTTTAGTAATATATTAGTTTTCCCGAAAAAATGTATACGTCAAAAATGACGCATGTGCTTTTAGAATTTGATTGAGGAGGAAAAAATCTAAAGTTAAGAAAAAAAATATTGATTTTAACTTCAAAACGGTAGAATATATAGTGACCATGAAGGGAGATGCACAAATAGACTATATACAAAAAGTAAATACTAAATTTCAACCTTTTACGGCTTACAGGTTTTGAGTTATCGTGAATATCACTAACAAAATCTAAAAAGTATATAATTTTTAATTTTACATATCTCGCTTATACAAAGGGCTAATTTAATAATACTGTGCTAGACGCAGAATTTAATTCTCTAAAACTTTTATTTGAAGCATTTATTTCTAAAATCGAAATAAAGTCATTTTATTCAAGAAAAACTGTTAACAACTTCAGGTAAAGTATCACTTCCGATTTGCCTATTTTTACCAAAATCTATTATGTTATTTCCATTGACAAATTTGAAAAGTTTTGCATTATATTTTAAAATCGTTTTTCATTAAAATCTATTATAGGCTTCAAGTAAAGTACCACTTCTGGAAATTATGTAATGACCAAAAGGAGAGGTGCATAATTACATGTTATAGCAGTCCTAAATAAAAAATCTGATGTGGACACCACACGACTTCCTTGTACGATTATTAAACTATACATATTTTTTAAATAATTAAATTACAAAATATTGACAGGCTTAAGCCAAGCCCGAGAAATATTTTGATATAGAACAAAAAATAATTCATTTACTACTATCATTCTTAAATTAACATTAATATAACCCGGTTCTTTTAAAAGAAAGTTTTGATTACAACAAAGAAATATTTGATTACAACAATGAATATGACTAATTTCACAATAAAAAATATAATATTTGTTATTGTACGAATCATAATATAGCACGTATTTAACGTAATTTGACATAAACATTTTTATTTTATTTTTTGTCCTAATCCATAGCAAGCTTTATTACAAAAACAAAAAAGTATATAATTTTAAATTTACATATCTCGCTTATACAAAGGGCTAATTTAATAATACTTGATGTGCTAGACGCAGAAATTAATTCTCTAAAACTTTTTTTGAAACATTTATTTCTAAAATCAAAATAAAATCATTTTATTCAAGAAAAACTGTTAACAACTTCAAGTAATGTACCACTTCCGGTTAGCCTATTTTAACCAAAATCTATTATGTTATTTCGATTGACATAAAAGTCTTGTATACCAAATTTGAAAAGTTTTGGATTATATTTTAAAACAGTTTTTCATTAAAATCTATTATAGGCTTCATGTAAAGTGCCACTTCTGGAAATTGTGTAATAACCAGAAAGGGAGGTGCACAACTAGATGTTATAGGAGTCCTAAATACAAAATTTCAACTTTCTACGGCTTACCGTTTTTGAGTTATGCGAGATACGTACGTACGTACGTACGGACGTACGTACAGACGTCACGACGAAATTAGTCAAAATGGATTCAGGGATGATCAAAATGAATATTTCCGATGAAATCTGAAAACCAAAATTTTTCGCGATTAGAATACTTCCTTTACTTACGTATAAGGAAGTAAAAAAATCAACTTTCTACGGCTTACCGTTTTAGACTTCGAGATACGTACGTACATTCGTACATACCTACAATTCTTCCTTTACTATCTACAAGGAAGTAAAAACCTGATTGTGCTCAGATATGAAGTTATTAGCAAAAACATGACAAAAATCAGTTAGTTTGCTATGGCGACGTTAAAACTCTCATTTAATAAGCAAAAGACGATGGTATAAACATTGGGACTGGCTTATTAAATAATAATATAATTGGTTCCCACATTCTTCCTAATCGACTTAATTCAGCCTTGTAGCTTCAATTTTTAAATGAAAATTTAGCATTGCCATTGCTCGATAAAAGTTCGTTAGCAGCTAGTTTAAATTGTTCATTCCAACATGATGCGACTTATTATGGACTACAAATGAAAAAAATCTTGAATCAAATTTTTTTGTTGGTGGTTCCTTCTCGTGGCCTTCTCCGACACCATTGGATCTGAATATGTTGAATTTCTTTTTTTGGGGCTATTTGAAAGAAATGCTGTGGCGTTCCAATTGCTGTCAACTATCATTTTATTAAAATTGTGGACGTATAAAATAATGCCGTCAAATTTTTGTATATTCTAGTCAGTAAAGGCATTAAATATAAAGTATTGTCTACCTGTTTTCCAAATCGAATAATAATGATTCTTCACTCTCCACAAAAATATGAATATGTCGAATTTCTTTTTCTGGGGCTATTTGAAAGAAATGCTGTGGCGTTCCAACTGCTGTCAACTGCCATTTTATTAAAATTGTAGATGTATAAAATAATGTCTTCGATATTTTGAATATTCTACTCAGTATAGGTATGAAATATAAAGTATTACATATCTACCTGTTTTCCAAATAGGATAATGATGATTCTTGACACTGCAAAAAAAGTGAGCCGTCGCGGGACGCCTGGCAGATGTGAAATTTATTTTTATTGAAGTATTTATTGCTCGAAACGACATTCTGCTTTTTCAAATACGCTTCGATACACCGATATACACAAGTAAAGTGGTGAGCGTGTAGTATAGAGAAAGTAGTATCGAGTGTGGACCGCCGAGTCGAGGTCGCGAGGCGGAGAGATGTTTCACATCAAAAAAGATATCACGAGAACAGGATATAGAATTTAATATTTAAACAATAAATCAAATTCATTCAATAAATTTATGGAGTAGTCGGCACAAAAAATCTTGTGCATTACATGTCAAGAAACTTCTTTGCGAGTTCTTGACGGCCCGTTAAATTATATACTCACACTGGCAAAAGCATAGTTTTTAGACTGATGATACAAATATTTTTTATGTCCATTAGGCACATTATTTCTGATATAATATACTGTTCAAATAATTTTGTTTAAAGAACACGATAAATATAGTAATAAATACTTCATGATTTTATTTTCGAATTATGATTTGAATGAAATTATAAAAACGTCGGATCTAAGATTATCTTGTATTGTTATGTAGGTATAGTCTTTTAGTGGTAGTTGTAAGCAGTGCAGAGTGTAGCAGCAAATGGCTCGTGCGATCAATTTGCCGGGTTGGGGTGGGAGGATTATAAAGTGCCGGTCTATGTATGAGCTTCATTAATAAACAGCCATCGGCGATATGAGGCTGTCCCGGTACCCGGAGCCGGACTGGCCGCGGACTCCGACCGCCGTTTCGCCCGGAATTAATGACTCCTGTATCCATTTCATTACGCCACGCCGTGCCAGTACGACGCGCCGCACCGCGCCGCTGGACGCCAAGGACCTTGTTGGAGATGCGACACACGGGAAAAAATTCCCAACCGAATTCATATTTTATTCTTAATTATTCAAATGATTTATCTTAGCATGATTTGCCAAAGAATAAAGAAAAAAAATGTATTTCAATTTAATTTGATTTTACTTTTTATTGAATCTTCGATAGTTCGAAATAATCAAAAACAAATGATATATCAGGGAAATGTAAAAATTACCGACGTTTCGGTATACACTTCAGGGCAGAGCATCGAACCTAACTTGAACCAAACCCTTACATTGAAGAGAACCCAGATTCAGAATTGAACCCCATATATTTTTCAATTGAACCCGAATCGGAACCAAACCAGCTCCGGTTCAGGTTCATTTTCAGTTCGAAATGTAAATGTAATCGTAATACGGCGTCTGCGTTGCTGCCTATGGGTTGAATGTTCGTGAAAATTTTGTTCGTCTTCTTGCCTTGCGTTGCATTATAAATTTCGACTCGTATTTTAAATTATTTTTATATAATCAGACCTATTCTGTAACACAGTGGTTAATTTTTAACAACTGGTTAAAAATGATATCCAATAGCTATTGATTTGACAACTAAAAATCTATTTCTTTGTAATATATCAACATACTTGATTGGTTAAAATATTTAACCAATTGTTAAAAATTAACCACTGAGTTACATATAAGCCCGAAAGATTTTTTATTCAAAAATCATTAATTCAATTTCCATTAGGTCGAACCGAACCTGAACCTAATACCTGAATCCGGAACAAAACCACAAATTTTATTTATGCTTGAACCACAACCTCACACAAACCCATCTTTCAAAAAAACAAATTAACCTGAACCTGAACCGAACCCAGTGTTTGGCGGGTTCGATGCCCTGATTCAGGGTTTATAACATTCAATAGAACAATATACAACACAACATACAAAATAACAAGGACAATTATCACACAGTAAGACCTTACAAAATATTAGTAAGATCTTACAAAATATTACATATCATCTACACAAAATACATACGTTCTTACACATCGTAAAAAAATTCATAAAGAGCACATAAACGTCAATTTGCTCTCAAAATCGACAACAGAATAAATAGGAAAATAGCCGAAAATATATCGCAGAAGGATTCTTTGGTGACATCATCGACACGGACTTCTTTTGGTCGCCTGTACATCAATGATTGTGTAGAATTGTTGCAGGAATTTAAATAAAGTGTACAGAGATAGAAATGAAAGAAAAACAATTTCTCGAACTTGCAATCAATAACAATATTGTTCAAAAAATCAGTAACTGTTACTTTGTTATAGTTTTGTAATCATCCGTTTTTATTGTATTCATGAAACATTTGTTTTTTTAATTTTTCATGACTTTAACTCTGCTAAATGGCCATTTTAGCCATGAAGAAGATTATGGTATAGTCTAAACATCGACATGAATAAATTTTATTATTGACTGCAAGTCCGAGAAATTGTTTCTTGCCGTTTCCATCTCCATCCCAAAACACAGTCGAATGTCATTTTTTGAAAATATAAAGAAATGACTCTCAATTTGGCCCGAAATTTGCTTTTTCCTTTTTGAACTTTTCCAATACCCCAAAATAAACACTATTTAGCTGTTGTAGCTATCTCAGTTCTTGCATTAACGTTGTTGCAATCACATATATCAAAAAACGTAACTCTGGAGTTTCTGCCTAAATCTTGAAATTATCCAAATCGAAAGTGTATTTCGTGCCAAATACCATTTTAATGGTAATAAGTTTAAGGAAATGATTAATTTATAGAACGTTTGATGTGTTATGTCTACTGAGAATTTGTTGTCATGTTTTGGTGGTCAGTATCTATCTCCATAGCCGTTAGTGTCTGCGTGTGACGGTGCCGCTATGGTATGAGCGTCGAGAACGAGCACCGCGGCGTTTAACATATTTGTGATGCCATCCGGCGCTGCAAAAATGCACGACCCAGCAGCGTCATCAACGCGTCTAAAAGGAATGGATTTAAAATGAGATGAGAATTGTGCCCCGTTTTACACACTAACAAATGGACTGTTTTGTCATGTACCTAAACTAATTTATTCTCTTTTACAGTCGAGACACCGCAACACCTATTTTTGGATTCATTACTCTTTGTTAGCTTCTTACTTTGTTGTTTTAAAATGTGTTCAAACGATTCCAACTTAATAAAAGGTGAAGGGAAAATATTTTCTTTCTATTTATTATTAAAATACAATCTTACTCATGAGAGCTGTAGTAACTCAGTACAAAGATTAAAGCAATTGCTTGAGAAAAAATCTGTTGTGGCCATCACAATACCTACCGTCAATCCTGTGTATAATGTATAAATTCCATACATATTTTTTTTTTGAAAAAGATTCTAAGTTTCCAGTAAAATTATTTCAGAAACAAACTATTCAAATTGCACTTGACACTGTCATCTTCTTCTTTAGCTTTTCCCATTCGTTAGGGGTCGCTATTTTTGCGTGTCGTTCTCATTCAGTTCCTTTTCTCTCAAGTCTTCCGCAATACAGTCCTTCCATCTTATCTTTGGTCTTCCTCTGTTTCTTCAACCTCCCATTACTAAACTACTCATTCTTGTTCAAATATAATTCTTCATTTCTCCCCTTGTATCTTCCTAGAAACTTGCAACACTAAAGTTATTTTCTTACCGTATCTTTCCGTGCCTTCCCCAATATCTACTTCAACATCCTCATCTCTGCCACATTAATTTACTTTTTATTGATACTAACATCTGTCAATTTGAATTATATGAATATATTATTAGTTTCCATGTTTAGCATAGCTAGCTGAATTATAAAATTTAATTTCTTTAAAATTCTTTAACTCTGTATCTATTGAATATGAAGTATAAAATGTAATCAAATCGCATAGAGAATAATATATTCTTTAAGATATAATAACGATAAATGTTAATAAATCAAATTTAACTGTTTAATCTTCAAATGAGGCTACTTCCGGTTTACCAATTATAACCAAAATCTAATCACTTGTTTTTCTGGATTAAACTTGAGGAATACGAAAAAATTATAATTTTTGGAATCGTGGTATTAAAGTTATGGAATCCGGAACTTTTGTCACATACACAAACTCATCATTGAATTTTTTGACCTTCCTTACCTAAAGGTGACGGAATGTAAAAACAACGATGACATCGCTTCCGGCGAAACCGCCCTAGCTTTTTAAATTTAAACTATAGGTTTACAATTAATAATAAAAAAAATATCCCTATTTTTCAATCACTATTTATGGATTATGAATGGATCTTATTATATCTCGTTTATATTATCGTCAATATAAATGACTGAATAACTAGATACACGTACAGACATAGTATTAGTTTTAGAAAGAAAAAAATACTTCAAAGCAATATTGCTTAGTTAACTATTGTGTAAAGTACAACATTAATTTCATCTCACACAGTTTTTTCTTCATTACGTTAAAAGAAGGAAAAATGAAATTTCTGTCTTTCTGTCTAGACGAGCAGAAATTTGGCGAAGTAATTTCTTTTTGTGTGAATTTATGTGAAGCAGACGTGATGTTATGTTATTGTATACAAAGAAAGAATTTCTGGATAAAATTCTGGCAATATTTTAGGAAATAAAAGCAAAGTAAAGCAGTAACAAAAATATTTATTAAAGAAGAGAAGCGATTGAAAATAAAAAATACATCTGAAAGAAAGACTGTTCCATTTTTCACCGCAAGTGGCAAACAAGTGAACGCAAACAAAAACAAACAAATACTGAGAAATTATTTACCATTTAAGTGTGCTTCCATCCGGGTGCGAAAGTGTAGGAGGAGATAAGAAGAGAAGAAAAATAATATGAGCGCGGTGAGGTTGGGAAAAACAGCGCTAGTTCGGGCGGCGGCCGCAACAGGACAGCATCAGGGGCGGCCACAGGATAAAGCAATCGGGACCATCAATATACAATACGAATATTTCAAAGTGCGACAGATAATTTACAACTTTCATATTATATATAGACATAAAGATCTAGATACTTTATTATTATAGGAATTAATAAAGCCGAGAGCTTATGGCCAGCAATAAATAATAATAAATGTACAATAAAGTACAATTTACTCGGCGAAACAAGATTTCAGTGTTTGAATCAGCCACTCGGTTTTTTTTATTGCCGGCCAAGTTCACGGCTGTCTCGATAGATGGCTCTGCATATTTTTAGTTACCTCTGCAGGCATCATATCATATTGGAATGGTTTATCTTTCCGTCCACCCTACCTAGTTATTGCCTCCTACAGACTTCAGCGTACTACACTGATGAGCTCCAATAAGATGACCGAGAGGTTGATTCAGGGACTGAAATCTTGTGAAACTTGTCGAGTATGATTATTAATTTTAATTATTATATTATAGAAAAGTTACCTCTTAGATTATCATTTTACTTAAACTTGTTATAATCAGATTCATGGCCGGTTACACCAACGTAACTTAAATTTTAAGCATTCCTTACACAGACAATATTGCATTGAAATAAAATATCAAATGTATTATTAAATATTGCTGCCAAACTTTCGATTTGCATTTCTTTTTTTAAGAATTGATTAAAATTTAAACTTTATTAGTGCAACTGGACATTATATTCTTATTTTTCTTAAGAGAGCTGTATACAATATGAAACAAAATGGTAATAATAAATAAGGGTTAAATTCAGAATAGCCTGATTTTTAAACAGGTATTACGAGCTTAACCCACAAATGTACAATAATAAACATGGAATAAGACTTAAGTCTAGAATAAACTCTCTCTAAACGTCATTTTAACACAGGACTAAGAGGTATTCTTGGAATACCTAATCTGGAAATAAATTATTTATACCTCAGGCTCACGAAAAAAAATATACTAATAACAACTGGTCTTGTAAGTTGACCCGACGCGTACTAGAAACATTATAGGTGCACTAGTCAACAATCAAAAACATAAAACAAATGATTAACATGTATTACGTCCCCAATTTTAATTCTGCAGTTTTCCTTCCGTATATAGGTAATTATTGAGTACATGAAGTATGGTCCTCAGTTTAATTTCAGAATTGTTCTCATTTTTTCTTACATTTTTGGTGTCTTTTTACATAAATTTGCAAAAATATTTTCAAATTATCAATTTATTTTTTCATGAGTAAATGTGCAATACGACTACTACTATAGTAACTTTTTATTGAAACACTGAATATATTTTTCGTATTGTTTGTCCATTTTTTTAAAAGAAAAAACAAACTAAGATCGTACATAATCTGTTTCATTTTTAAGTGTTCGAATTGTACGAGACATCAAAAGAAAAAGAAAATAGAAAACTTTTATACTTGCCAAATTTCGTCATTCATTACAAAATTTTAAATTTACAAAAGAAATAAATTCAAAATAATAACAGGCAGAAATTAAAAATTAGGTTATGCCAAATATAATAATTAACAGAAACGCGAAACATCATACAAACAGTTTAGTTTTAGTACATTCCTGCAATAGATAAAAAAAATACATAATCCAAAAAATGATAAGTATCTGATTTCTTTTCGGAGAAGGCCGGTCCTGGCTATCGTGGCATTGGCGCGAGTGGCATCTAGCCGGCTGCGGTGGCAATAATGCATTACAAGGGTTGTTTTTTCACGGTGCGAGTGGATTCTTTAAATCAATATTGCATTACCATCGAACGGCTCAGCTCCGGCAGCGATGGCAGATTCTCAGCCTCAGCCGCTGCTCAAGAGAGAAAATGTTTGCTCAAAGGATCAGATCCGCACAGCCGCGATTTGTTTTGTCGAATAACTGCAACGAAATCTTGAAAACAATAGATAGTGATTCGGGGCGACGCGTTTCAGATGTTTTATTTGCATACGTACAATGAAATTCCCGAATAAAAAGTAATAAAACCGGCCATAAATTTATTCGAGGGCCGCGCTCCGCTCAGCGCTTCTCTCGCTCCGCACGTTTATAGATATAAAAGTTTTACGGCTCCCCAACCCATCCCCTCCCCCTTCGTGAGGGAGGGAAAGGGAACCTGAACCTGCCGCGCATTGTAACGATATCGCCAACGCCGCTTCCACCCCCAACAGATAGCTGCTCAAAAATTAATTGAAATTTCCCTATCTCTCTACCATATATATTCATCCAACCAACCTATAAACAACATTTTTTATTATTTCTTTCCTTCTCACTTCTCATTTCATTACAAATGAATTGTATTTTTACTTCTGCTTCTCTTATAGCTATATGGATCGCGCTAAAAGTTGCATACCGAGATTTTACTAAATAAGCATAGAATCCAATTTGACCATGTATACAATGATATGTGATTGTGTACGAGTATGTGTATATATAAATATACTGGTCACAAATACTGGTTATGCCACTAATTGATTTAATTATTGTTTTTGAAGTTCTGAGTGATAGGTGTTTCTTTGATTATATATTCATAATTTATTTAGTCAATGGCATTTGAGAATTTTACTTAGTTAATAGTTACTACGTATTGATAAGCGACTATACCATTGACGGCGTGATATAATCGCTTTTGTAAATGTATGTCGTCACAGTAACCACCAGTAAACACGTTATTTTATTTATCAAAAAACGTCAAAAAAATTATTATATTTTTGTCATCATATTCTACTGAGTCTTGATATTCCAAAATAATACGTTTCGTGGCAACACAGTATATGTATTCGATAATACCAAACATACGCGTGATATTATACCGGATGTCTGCTTTTTTTGTGAATACAAAAAAATATTAAGAATTAAAAACCAAAATTATTATTTACATGTGTGTCATTTGTGAAAGATAGGTTAAATAAAGGAACAATTTGTAGCAATTTACAGACTGCCATGAGCAATAGCACAAAATTTTAAACAGTTGGATAGTTTGAGTTTGGCAGATGACATCTGTCATAAAGTTTTAATAATTATTGAATAAATTTATTTATTTATCAGTAAGTAGGATACATTTACCATCGCAGAAAAAACTCAATGGAACAATATTATCAATTAATAAACTTTTAACTGGCAAGGTCAAACAATGCGACTATTTGAATTGTATGTTTTATCTTGCATGCAACCCTCTGTAAAAAGCTTAAAGACGGACATTTTATTTTACGTTTTTTTCATGACAAGAATTTATTATAATTTATTATTTACGCTCATTTGATGCAGTATTTAATTCTGAACATTTTTTACTGCAATTCTAAATTTAATAGGGCAGAATTTGCAGCCATACAATAATTTTACTATTGTATTTCATATGGTCCATAACAAAATTAGACACCCGGTACATACCATATCCGCTAAATGTGCTACGTGTCAAAGTTGGTATTTTAACATGTGTCAAATTAACAACTTCAAAGAAGAAAATTTATATTCGTTTTGGTTGGAATCTAAATTACCGGAGTATTATAAAATGCAAATAAATAGATACCCCACACACAACATACGTTATAAACATTTTTGATAAGATTTTGACAAATTTTAGTAAATAATCTTTTCAAAATAAAGAGTGATAGCCGGGTGGCAATCACGTATATATTTTAAATACTAAATAAATACTAAAACAGAAAAAAACCATTAGATTTTTAATTCTATCGGCAATCAATTAAAAGAATATTTAATTAGATCGGATAATAGATATGTGAGAATATAATTTGTTAGTCACATGACACAACATTCAGAATATCCCTAGTTACATATCTATCACAGCGATGATAAAAACGAAGAAATTGTCATAAATAAATAACTATATCATCGCGGCATATTACCCATTGCTAGGTGTGCCAATCTGCTTTGTATACAGATACCCGTAATGATGAAATATTTGTACCGTACGGGCACTTACCAGGCGTCACCTCACGAGCACCCATATCTGGCGTGGAGAGTGCCCACAGGGGTCAATTTTGTGCCATTGAAAGTCGAAATAATTTTTGGCGTCAGTCGGGATCGAACCCGGGTTCCCAAATTCACGACCAGACACTCAGAGCTTTGTTTTCTTTATTTACAACATTGACAGTTAATTTTGAGTATAAAAATGAGTAAAGCCAATAACTCAAACTCAGATATATTAAATACAACTCGCAAGTACCATGTTTTAATACAATATGGATATTGCATATGTCAAAAGTTAGGTTAGCAGTACATACAAATGTGTTACAAAAATTCATTATATTCTCTCATTAAGTATCAGTTCGAGATTTGATTAATAATCGAAGATATTGATTCGGACTCATGAAATCTGCAACTCGGTTTCACTCGAGAACATCATCGATGATAATCATATCACTTGTTATATTACGTATGAAAATAAATTATAATGTATTTCCCACAATTTTTAACCCTTCAGTGTACGCACCCGGTCTCAGAAACCAACGATAGTTTAAATTTCAATTATATCTGTAATTACACGTGTGAATTAAAAATAATGTATTAATAATTAATAAAAACTAAAACATTTTAAAAAGTAGATGACTTTTCAAAAGTATTTGTGAAAATTATACAAGACTTATTTATTTTACTAATTTAGTTTTTATGAAAGTTTTTATTAAGAAATATATAACAATAGTTACAAAGAAAATGAAAGAGACAGCAGTAATAAAATAAATTTCAGCTTCGCGCAGTGAATTAGCCCAGCGTACATTATATTGGCAAACAACAGCAGTATATCAGATTTTAAAACAGTGTATAAAGCTTTTAAAAACCGTATTCGTTTCCAGGGTGCGTAGGACGTGTTAAGAAACATTGTATTCTACGAGCTATAAGGTATAGACATTTTCATTTTACGAAGGACATTAAAATGAGGGCGGCTCTGAAATAACCATAAGAAACGACATCAAAGCAGTCGGTTTATGTCAAAAGATTAACTTGTGGCAAAGAGTTTACACTTTAACTTATTAAACCTGAATCAATATCTTCTAGCGGGCAAGCCGAGCGGCAAGAAATCAGAACTTGAGGGGCGAAAGACGCCAACTAAATATTCACAAGTTTAAACGATTCTAATAATTCACCAAGCCACACAGAATTGCCCTTTGTACCGGGCTTCAAAGCCAAGGACTACATCAAAATAGCGCAGGAATTAATTTCTCACTGATTTTAATATCATTAATTCATTGTTCATTCAACCAAATGTTTCAATCAATTTGAGGTTAGAGTTGGAAATTACACTTTTGTAAAAAATTCTTACCTTAAGTTTTTGATGATATTTTGGAAAGGGTTGAACCAAAAATGTTAATTATTAGTTTATAATGCAATTAAACTAAGATTTATAAATGTTTTTATTTCACAGCTCACTATTTATAACTATCACTGTTTCTTGCACATATAAACATTAAATTTATTTTTTAACACGAGTAAAAATATAATAAACATTAAACTCGCATGCATTTTTAAGCTGGAAACTAAATGATACTTAAATTTTAAAATAAAGTTTTGCGCTATCATGACCTTCTAATAATATTCGTACAATTTCCAATTATAATAATTACCGTTACCGAATATTATGGTGGCTTCCCACGGCGTGTGATTTCACGGGCCGCGCCGCGCCGCGTCGATTTGTGCGGGCGAGCACGCGCCGCAGGCGAGCCCGCGCCGAACTCTTCCCATGGCGCGTGTGGGCCCGAGGCATGATGCTTAGTTTGGTTTGAAGAACTATTCCAAAATGTCGCGAGAAGAAAGCATTGCTGTTGCTGCAGCCGCTTTTGTATTATTCAGTGGACACCATTTACTGAACAAAGAAAAAAATCTGTTGTGGCCAGCACAATACCTCTCGCCACTTCCTTTTTTTGTTACATAAGTATAGGGCGCGAACAGTTATGTTACATTGTTGGCCTTGACAAGCAGATGTGGGGGCCCGTTTCAGAATGATAATTAGTAATTATGTACATGGATGTCAATTGTCAATTTTTCATTCAGTATTTCAAGATTTTCTAAATACACGTAGTTAATTTGTCACCAGGAGTGTGGTATTTACTTGTCGAGGAAAATAAACCACATGGAATTTGAAAATCACTAAATTTAGAATGAGAAATTTTAATACTTGACATCTATATACATAATTACTAGCTATCATTCTGACATGGGCCCACATATCTGCTTGTCAAGGCCAACAAAATCACATGACTACTCGCGCCCTTTATTTAACATTTCTTGTATACCTACACGCTACACGAAAAATTCTACTTACGTATATCTATTCCTTATATTTAGATTGTTCAATTTTAAATTCATTTTATGAAGAAAGTTTGTCTTCTAATATTTCGAAATGTTTCCAATTCGTCAGGATTGACAGTATTTTTGAAGGATATATGTAGTATACCTTTTATTTTTTAATTTTTAACTATTAATACATTAAGAAATAATATAGGTAATGTATGTACTTCCCAGAAAAAGTCTTCAGGAATGTCTTCGGATTTCTGACACTGACATTTATCTGTCAGTTACAATTTAAATTTTCCATGGCATTCTTTCGGCTATAAAATTTATTATAACAGATTATTTTATATATTATATTTCTTTTATCTCTAAATCTATAGAATGTATAATAAAATATTTAAATGTATCAGATAGAGAATTTAATTTTCTTTAATATTACCAAGAAAAATTTTCAAAAAATATTATTTAGAAGATTTTTTTTCAAAAATCTTCTACTTCCGGTTGTCCAATTGTTACCAAAACCTTTTCAGATCTTCCCATGAATGTCCGATTGGGAAATACGAAGTTAAACAAATTTAAAGTCTTATAGTTTTTGAGTAATCGTCCTTCCAACATCCTACATACATACACACACACACATACATCCACACACACACACACACACACACACACACACACAGACATCATCGTAAAAATGTTAAAATCGGATTGTAGGGATCTTAAAACGTGCTTATTCAATAAAATCTAGATATGCGATTTTTAGCATGAATGCAATACCTCTCTTACCGAGAGGTAAAAAGAAGAAAAGACGCTGGTGGATGTCGTCATTCATTCGTTTTCATATAAAGTCAAAAACTCAAAAATAGCCTCGTTCGACCACTGCATATTGACGTATGACAACACGAAGGTACGAATGAAATGAAATGAACAAGAAAGAAAGAACCAGCAACAATCCGCGCCATCACGGGCAGCCACGCGCGCGCTCGCGTCGCGCCGGTTCGCGCCTTTGAAATTACCGACTTCCAGCGGATCGGGCGCGCCCGCACAGGCCAGGCCGCGCCGCCACGGATGGTACCCTTCCCACGGCGTGTTGGTGCGAGCTGGCCCGACGCGGCCCGCAATATAACGGGCCGTGGGAAGGGAGCTTTATATGCTGAGCACTGACATTATTAAACTTGCTAAACGTACCGTGAGTGTTAGTAGTGTTGCCAACTGTAGGTTATAAAAAAATGTTATTATTTCTTGACGTTAAATGTTTTACTATTTAATAACAACACAAAAATTAAATTTTCTCTACTTTGGTATACAGGAAGTGCATTTCAAATGCGCCACCATTGCTATCTCGAGAACTATGCTACAAAGACGATTAAATGGTCAAAAAAATATTTTATAAGTCAAATTTAAAGAAAAGAAATTATATATTTTCTATATTCTCATTCGTTAGAGAATTATATTCTGAATCCAGTGAATTTTTTGAGAAAAATGCATATAAGTTTTTATAATATGTGTAATTGGATTAAAATATGGCTATAATATCAGTGCCAGAATTGTATTACATGCGATCTGGGATATGTTTCATTACAGCCGAAGGGTGAGATACAGCGCGAGCTCAGTTTTGTCACGTTGATCCAACAGTCTGTGAAGTGTAAGTCAAGTTGCATACATATTGGTCGCGTAGTTTGTGTTTGACAACTGCATATTGATGAAGCATTTTAAAAAATTAAGAATGGTATAAAGTGAAATGAAATGGTTCAAATGTTGGAGACGACTTTTGGTAAGGAAGCTACGTCGAAACCAAGGGTTTATGAATGGTATAAACGTTTTCAAGTGAGCCGTGAAGACGTGGAGGAAAACAACCCCTGAATTTTGCACAACAACAATGCACTAATTTAAATTTCACTACTTAATCGTAATTCTTGGGCAAAAGCAAATGCATCCTGATGCCGCAGCCATCGCATTCATCAGATATGGCCCCCTTGTGACTTTTTCATTTTACCGATGATGAAGAAGATATTGAAAGGTGCATCCCACAAGTGTTTGGTATACTGAAAACAACGTTGGCATAAGTGTATTGACGGAGAAAACTTTAACGGGGACAATATTAATATTGATGAATAAATTATTACTTTTTGATATAATTTTATTTAGTGAGATTTATTTATAGAATAGATTATGAAAAACAAAACGAACGTCTTTTGAGACTTTTTGAGAAAGTCCCTATCGAAATTTACTCGACTTTTGAACCCTTTAATCTAGTGGATTTACTATAAATTATATACTTAAATAAAATAAATAAATATATCATAACGACATATAACCCATTTCTGGGTATGCCAATCTACTTTGCACACAGATATCGGAAATGATGATGACATATTCGTACCGTGTGGGCGTTTACTAGGCGTCACCTCACGGGCACACATTGTTAACATTTTCTTTTTTCTTTATAACTATTAGCCTTGCTGTAATGTTACAATTATTAACCCAAAACAATGTTTAATTTTATTCTTTTCTTTGTTTTGTAGAAATGATGTTAACAAAATAAATAAAAATATGTTAATGTATAAATAATTTATAAAAACTCAAACAATTTATATACACTTAATTTATAATCCTGTAAAAATTACTGGGACTTATTTTGTCCATATGGCCATACGAGTACATTCCGTTTTTGGCCGAATGATCCCTCAGTCTGGTGCGTGCACTTGAGTCAAAATTTAATGCGTATATTGGAGGATCAAAAGAAAATAATAATGGTAATTAAATAGTCCTGTACTTTGTCAACTTCAAACAAATTAGTAAAATACGAATAATAACCACTATTAAATGTTAGTAAAATGAAAAATCCCATCATCACAGTCCACATAATTCGAACATGGAAATTCGCCGTGTTCAAACAATGTGTCTCCCTGTGGGATTAATCACGATGAGATGTAGTGACGATGACGATCTGGACCCAGCCGCAGAGCTGCAGTCTGCTGTGCACAGCCTAGCGAGCCGGGAAATTGATACAGATGCGTCTGTAAACAGACGCAGAGCTGCACCGCGTCACACGCACCGTCTCACGCATCTGTGACATCCACGCACACACACGGTGGATGAAATATTAATTAGTACAGTGGAATAGGAAAGGGTGGGAATACTACGTTGACGATTCAATTTAAAGTTCGTATTATACAGGGTGTTAGTAAAAAAGGTCTCTAGTTTAAGGGGTGATTGAATATCAAAAGGATGAAAAAATTCATAGAAACATTTGTCTTATGAAGATATGAAACAATGTTTTTCAGGATGGCCAACGATTTAAATGATTGAAATCCGTGACATTTTCATGACTTTGAAGGATTTAATTCATTCCATACAATTTCTTAAAATGATATGGTTTGTTAAAAGAATTTGTTTCTACGAGCCAGGGCCAGTTTACTTTTCAGCGAACAAATTATAAAATTTACGCAAGTGGTGAGAAATTTCTAAAAATTCTAAAAACTAGTTTCAACTATAGATTTTAAACTTAAAAAATCTGATGTGGCCAACACAATACCTCCCGTTTAATTTAATTTTTATTCATGCAAATACTTAAATTTAAATTAAATATAAATACTGGGTTCGATCCCGATTGACGCCAAATATTTCGAATTTTAAATGGCACAAAAATGACCCCTGTGGCAGACCCAGCAATGGGTAATATACCTTGATGATATATTTATTTTATTTATGTACTTACCTATATTCATTACTGGTGAGAGTGCACCACAGGGATCAATTGTGTGCCATTTCAAATTCTAAAATATTTAGCGTCGTTCGGAATTGAACCCGTTCCCAAGATTTGCGTGAAGTGACTCCTGGTAAACACCTGCACGGAACAAATATGTCATCATTATTACCGACATCTGCGTACAAAGCAGATTGACTCACCCATCAATGGGTAATATGCCGTGATGATATATGTTTTTATTATCTTACCTATATCTTTACATATTTACTTATGCTGGAAACTGCATTAAGTTCCTTTCCATATAATTATTGTTCCATTTACTCTTTTCTTTATAAAACGTTAATATTATTATTTGAAATGATTAGTTCGTTGACAGTGACATATCTGTCAGTTACAAACATTTGATATCTGAATTGTGTAACCATGTGAATGAGTTGTGTTTAAAACGTAGGTTCCGGAATTAAAATTATAGATACTTTTATAAATTTATTCATAAAATATATAGAAAAAGTATTAATGCAAACCTGTAGAAAATTTAATATTTAATTTAAAACGTTAATAATATTAATTTAAAATGATTAGTTTTTTGACAGTGAGAATTTGTCTGCCAGTACATACATTTGAGATTGTGTGTAAAGCGCAGGATCTGCGATTAATTTATAGATAATCTTATATATTTATCCATAAAATATATAGAAAAAGTATAAATGCAAGAAACCTGTAGAAAATGTAATAATATTTAACTAACATAAATCTCGAAAAAAGTAAGGTGCCATTTCCGATTATTTGATTTAAACCATCTAATGGCCTGTTTCTGTATTAGAATGAGGTAAAAACACAAGATTTCAAAATTTTCTGAATGATAGTATATGAGTTAGAGCATAAAGAGGATCCACACACACACACACACACACACACACACGCACACACACACACACATACACACACACACACACACACACACACACACATACACACACATCATCGTAACAATGTTAAAATTTGTATTCTAGGGATCTTACAACGTGGTCATTTAGCAAAATTTCGATATGTGATTTTTATCACGATCCCTATACCTCCCTTACCAAGGGTAGCGGGAGGTAAAAAGAATTAATTGCAATTTTCTTCTTAAATTTAATTAATTGATAAAATATTTAACAGTACTAATATTGAAAATATATGAGAAAAAAGTTCTGGAATGCGTTTCAGGTATCAAAAAGTCCCAAAATGATGCTTCGGATAGTTTTAGGGTTTGGTCATATGTATGTGTGTATATAAGTTTTTCACATAATCACACATGTTAAGTATTAAATAAATTTGTAATAGAAAACCATAATACCCTCACCCTGTATAAAACGCCATATTTAACTGGTGTAAATGACCACCAATTGTTCAATTTAAGACCCAGTGCACATAAATTAACCCGCACTATAATTTTAATTTTAAACTCAATTCAATTTCGCCGCTGTCCCTTGGCTTAAAATAATAACACCCCGTTGACATCATTCAGTGCCCCAATTCATTTGAAACACAATTATTTCCAATGTCATAGCAGCCCCTTCCGACAGTAAATAAAAGTAAACATCGGCGTCTATTATATCTTCCATTGTTGCCTGGGTATAAAACATGCAGGGTGCATGGTACCCTACTACTTCGCTATTAGGGTAACGCAAACACAGGGGCTCGCTATTATTATGATAACGTGGCCACCAATCGGAAGACCACGCGAATTCTTCCACACGGATGCGCAAATCCCGAGATGAGATGAAAAGAATACGCAGAGATGGGAATGTCAGATCGCCATGTTAAAAATCCAACAGCAGAGGAATATTGGGATAGTATGTTACTCAAAGGGGATGATGGTAGGTACTGTACAGAGGGTGAGATATGAGAATGTTCAATGGTTTTATCATACATGCATCTCAATTATTATTAAATGCTTTATTGATGTTAGTACTTGAAGGAAAATCACATCTGGTGTAACCGTTTTGATATAGCGTTCAATGTAAACCAATTAATGAAATTAAAATATCTGTTTGAAATTTAATCTATTTTTTAATGGTGCTGATAAGTAACAAAACAGGAAAATTGGCAAAATAGGGGGAAATAGGTATTTAATTTGTTATTAATTTCACATCACCGTTGATTTTATAAATGAAATGGAATATACACATATTTTTATATTTTCGACGGCTTGGAAGGGTCATGGTAAAATATTTTTCTGTCGACCGTTTATTAATAGGCTATAATGTATAGAAAATCATTCATTAATGACCCCTATTAATGCATGATTTTTTATTAATAAACGCTAACGCTAAGTTGTAGCAAAAAGGTAGACAGAATTAAAAGTCATGCTTTTGACACTTACTAGCTAGGTATATTCACGTAGCATACCTTTAAAATGAATTTGAAAGAATAAAATTCCTCAAATAACATAAAAAAACCACTTGTGTTGTCTAGCATTAAGTAAACTGAACGCACCCACTGAAAACAATTGATGACAAAACTTATTGATTTTCTGACGTAAAATTTGACGTTCGGTCAACCATTACTAACCAAAAAATTGACATGGAATAAAAATAGATTTTCCATTTAAGTAAGATACGGTCAACGAAAAAATATTGTAACTAACACGTATGTTAATTGGCGATTAATGATCTCAAAAATTAATTGTCTCGATCATTAATCGCCCTCATTAACACACTTGATAGTTAAATAACTATTTTTCTCTAAAATCCCGACTTTTTAAAGTCAGAATCCCGATTTTCAATCTCACGATCCCAACTTTTTAAATTCGAGATCCCGACTTTTTAAACTCGGGATACCGACTTTTTAAACTTGGAATTCCGACTTTTTAAACTCGGGAAACCGACTTTTTAACCTAACATAACCAAACCTAGCCTAACCTGACCCTTTCAAGCCGTAGTAGAAGGGCCAGGTTAGGTTAAAAAGTCAGGATCCCGAGTTTAAAAAGTCGGGATCCCGAGTTTAAAAAGAATATTTTACCCGGACCCTTCCAACTGAAAGCAACGATTTTTTTAAAAATATAATTTTAAAGCAGAACAAAGTTTGTATTTAAATAAATATTTAGAAAAAGAAATGGAATATATATTTATATTTTCTAAAAGCAACGACTTTTTTCAAAATATTATTTTAAAGTAGAGCACAGTTTGTATTTAAATAAATATTTTGAAAAAAATCTGATGTGGCCAGCACAACACCG
Source organism: Harpalus rufipes (assembly GCA_951394225.1). Classification (NCBI taxonomy): domain Eukaryota; kingdom Metazoa; phylum Arthropoda; class Insecta; order Coleoptera; family Carabidae; genus Harpalus; species Harpalus rufipes. The sequence goes on from OX596280.1 coordinate 11,852,207, forward strand.
TCCGTCAATCCTGTGAATTATGTATAAATTCCATGCATACATTTTCACCATATTTAAGCACACAAAATTGTTTTCTTTGTATAGTCTGACTGAAAAGTCGAAACAACGTTGTTACTTTAGTAAATAAAATTTGTGGAAAATCAAGTATTCTTTTTATTTTTCTATTATTAATTGTAAAATATTATGTTCCACCAAGAACCGACTACAAATACTCTAACATATTTTTCTTATTACTATATATTTGTTGTTTTATTATATATAAATATCTAAACTATGCCAAGTAATAAAATACGCGTCATTTTAAAACTGTAAATCTCCATAATGTGCGTTGGTTAGGGTAGATGTTAATTTATTTTTAAGAGGTTCAATATCCTAGTCAAAGGAGAAGCCTGTCGAATATTGTGTTTGGAGTTAATGGGGGTTGTAGAATTCGAGTTTATTTTCCGTAATGTCTGCAAAGCTTCTTTTGGGTGTGTTCGGATGTTCAGAAGATAATTTTAGCCTTCAAGTTTTGAAATAAAGAAGGTATTTGAGAAGACGTATTGATTTGAGAAGGCGAAAGAATTTTGTCAAAATGGAAATGAATGGCTGGAGATAAAATGTGAGTTCTGTCACCCCAAGTTTTTTTTAGACGAAACGTGAAGATATGTGACAACGTTAAGGAGTAAAATCCCCTACTATATTTCCTTTGATGACTTCAAAATATATTTATCTTTTCAATGATTCCCTTCTTCTTTTTCTTATTCCCCTGTGTCGTAACAAATGAATTCCTACAAATAATTTATGTAAATGTTCTCCGTAAAACAGTACAGAGGAATAAATTCGATATATATGGCGAAAAAACCGGAAAATTACATGACAAAACAAACATTAAAATGGAATCCGATACAAAATAGAATATAAAAGAGACTATAAAACTCATGAGGAAGAACGCTGTATCAAGAACGTAGGGAATAAAAAAATCCATTGAATCTTAAGTCCCGCGAATAATGTAATAAAATTGCTCCTGGCTTGGCTTCTTCATCTCCAGAAATAATAAACTACAAAATAATCATTACTATCATTCCAGAGAAAAACTAAATTGCTATGCTAATTTAACCAATTACTTACTTCATTCTTGCAGGTAAATAACAAATAAATATTTCCTTTTATTACAATACAAACTATGCTCACGGAATTTCAAAATAGTTTTAATAAGAGATGATAACAAACGTGAAAACAACAACACTGATGATGTCCAAAAGGATGAAACATTGTTCCTCTTTTGAATGAAACTTTGTGAGAAATCAACTTTTAATGTTGTTTTATTAAGTTATTCAGTATGTTCCACCACGTGTTAACTACAGATTCAGTTCTTTTGAATTTGTGAATAAAATCTAAATTATTATAACGGAATCCGAAACTAAAAAAAAGGTGAATAATTTTTGTCAAATTATCAAAATATTACAAATTTTAAATGATTTTTTTACAAACATTTTAATAATAATCTTTATTTCTTAACAGGTAAACCAAAAACAAGAAATGTGAATTAAATATTAAAAACACCGCAATATAAATACAAAAAAATATTATATATTAAAGAAAATAATTAAAATTGCTGTACATTGTGCATATAACGATAACTGGAAACCTAACCAACTCATATGTCCTTCAATTAGGTAAATAAAATACTTTATTATTCCGGGAAACAGTGGAAGGTATATATGAAACGGTAATTTCTAAAGTAAGACTGGAGAGTTAATATTGTTACTTATTTATAAAGGTTAAAGCAATCTGATTATGACGTAACTAAACAGTCTCAAAGTTGAATTCCTGTAGCAGAGTATTCTGCTCAAAACCTTGACTGGAATAAAATGATTTTTTTTAACTACATATACGTCAGAAATCTACGCTGTACACTTTCAAGCGAATTTTTATGAATATTGAGAGCCGAAAACTAAATTAAATGCCATATTCAAGTTTCGAACGAATAAGAGAGAAAAATATATTTTAAGGGTTAGTTCGTTATGAATATTTCTACTACTTCTATCTATAAAATCACATAGATACCTACATACCACAGACCTACAAAGATTTGATCAAGAAATGAATAAGTGGCTCACCAAACCTTCGCATTCACAGACGAAGCACCTGAAAAAATATAATTTCCCTCATTCTTATTTATATTTCTTTGCAATATATTTTCAAAATATTTTCTAGTATAGTTTACTGTATTTATTAAAAATATACATTTTTTGTCATACAAGTAGATTTGATCTTTGAAAACAGGATATCTGCTAGAAAAATATAAGTACGAACAGTCTGTGGGTTGGAAAATCTTTTTTTGTGAATGCATACGTTATTTTTTGTTTCTCTTGTAAAATGTAGAGTTGATTACTTTTAAAAATTAACGATTCATTTAGTTTTAAGTATTATTAGCATAAATAGGGTTTCCAATATTATAGACTGCAGATAATATACGTTTACATTTTGGTCAAATCCTTTTTTATCTTTCTAGAAGCTAATAATTGTTCGTAAGTATTGTATGTACAAATAGCTTCATCATATTCATTTTAATATAATATTTCAGTTTAGGTAAAATTAAAACTGAAATGTACGTAAAATCAATAAGATGATACGTAATTATTAGTTTAAATTTTAAAATGTTGTAAATGTAAAAAGCACACAAGCGGGAACGAGTAGTACAAGGTTTTGTCAATAGAGGACACAGGCAGTATTGTATTCAGCGGTCAACCCTTTTGAAACTATTTTAAAAGTTGTTGTTTGTCAATATATCCCCATTTAAAATTTGTCATTCTTAAATATTACACATAAACTAATACTATAATTTTTAGCAACCATTTTTGAAATTAGGTATTAATAAATCATAATTTAAAAATATATGCTTATACACATGTATTTCAGTTTTAAAATTATATGCTCGATAAGTGCATTAAATATGGTTTGTACCAGCGTTTATTAACCTTTTTTAATACGCGGCCCTCTTTGTATTAACATTTGAGACCCTTAGAAATTAAACTTTTAAAATGTTTTACATATTAAAACACGAGTTTGATTCAACAAAAGACAGGACTTCTTTAGGAATAATATAATTATGGAATACGAATGGTTCACAAAAAAAAAATAGTTAGAACCTTGATCTTACATCTCACTAACCAGCTTGTTAATAAGGTTTAATAGATGATCGTTGTATTCTGAGATCACAATCGATATTTTTCAATCAATTCCTATATTTGTTTTTCATTTGAAACTGGGATAGGATAAGGTTAACGAATTGTTACGTTATTTTATAACATTATAAAAAAATTAGCTTCACAGCTTTACCTGTTTATTTATCGGTGGTACTCTAGTTATATTATTTCTCGGTGCTATTGCGGACCCCTTAAAGAGCCTCACGGACTCCTTGGGGTCCGCGGACCACAGATTAAAAAACGCTGGTTTGTACAAATGCAGCGTTCAATATCTTATTTTAATGCAGGAAAACAGTTTATTCAAATATTATCTGTCCCGTAAAACTTTATAATGTAAATTATAAATTATACTTAGAGATTTAGAAAACGTCATTGTCAAATTTTTAGATTTACGTTTACTTTGGCATCCGAAGCGCAAATTAAAAAACTTAGGCAAACAAAAATTCTGAATTCTGCATATTCTCGAAATCTCTATGATGTAAAAAACACCGGATAAAGTTTTACGGAAACGGCCAGGACAGATAAAAGTTTAAATAATGTGTTTCCCGTATTAAACGCCTATGTCGCGGATTTTCGTGTTCATCTGTATATTTATGCTGATATGCTCATATAATATAATTTACCGACGGGTAAATGAGCACGTGATGCAGTAGTTGTCGACGTCCACGTGGTGTAATGATGAAAACAAATGGAAAGCAAAAGTAGAAAGAAGTAGGGCCGGACCTTTAACTAACAACTAAGCGAAGCCGGGTGCCGTTTACGACACAAACACAGGCTGAATGCGGGAAAGCAAGGTATAAAAACAAAGGAATTACACAGAGAAGCGATGAAAGTGAGTTCACAGTTAAATGCGTAAATTTAAAACAACCTACCACGATTTTATGTCCGCGATGCTTCCTTCATACAAATCGCAATCAGCTTTTTATTGTCACCTCTCATCAAAAAACAAAAATAATAAGATATTTTACTACGACTACAAACACAGAATTTACTATACCTTAAACGTCATTGTATAAATGAATTTTTCTCTTATTTACGTACGGCGACCAACCCGAATATAAATTTAATGATTTAGTGAATGGATTCAAACAAAGGCATCAAGTATATTTTATAACTTGGATGTCTAGGCTGGAACAAATTCGAGTTTCTTATATAGAAAACTTTCTTACTCATACCTCATATCTCGCTTATTTATGAGAGATAATGAAAAATGATTAAATAGTTTTTATATAGGTATTTACGTAGAATATCGTGGTGTAATTAGATTTTTTCAAAACTTAATAATTCTCAAGATATAACACAATATTTTTTAAATAGGAACATATGTTGAAAATAATCGTATCTTTTTATAAGCTTTCCAACGATGTATAACAAGTCTACATTTTTTTGTTTCAAACATCAATAAAGGATGAATTATGAATTTATTGGGGTGAAAAAAGTGAAAACTATTAAGGAACAATTGAAAAAATCAATTACAGATCATCAATTGTTTATGTCTAATATTATTTTCTTTATTTATATTCATTTTTATACTTCAGAAAACATATTGAACCACATTTTTCAAATTGTGTCAAAGCCAGCTATAACGCCGATAAATAATAAATTAACTACTCCGAAAATAATTGACAAAATAATTTTGAGAACTCAATTAATAGACAGAGAATAAATATAAACAAATGATGATCCATACTTGATTTTGTCGTCTGTTTCTCAATAATTTTCAATTTTCTCATCCCAATAACTTAATAATTCATCGTTTATTCATGTTTAAAATAAAAGAATGTAGACTTGTTAAACATTGTTGAAAAGCTTATAAATTGGGAAAAAGATGAGGCTATTTTCAACATATGTTCCCATTTAAAAAATATTGTGTTATATCTCAAGAATTATTAAGTAAAACATCTGTTGCAGATGTGGGGGCCCGTTTCAGAATGATAATTAGTAATTATGTACATAAATTTCAGAATTTTTCATTAAAAATTTCACGATTTTCTAAATTCACGTAGTTAATTTGTCACCAGGAGTGTGGAATTTACTTGTCGAGGAAAATAAACCACAAGGAATTGGAAAATCACTAAATTTAGAATGAGAAATTGATATATGACATCTATATACATAATTACTAGCTATCATTCTGACATGGGCCCCCATATCTGCTTGTAAGGCCAACAAAGTCACATGACTGCTCGCACCCTAATGTATTTAACATTTCTTGTATACTTACACTCTACACCAAAAATTCTACTTATATCTATTCCATATATTTCGATTTTTTAAATTTAAATTCATTCTATGAAGAAATTTTGTCCTACTCTTTTAATTTTTCGAGATGTTTCCAATTCATTGTCGGAAGTAACAGTATATATGAAGGGTATGTGTAATATACCTATAATATTAAATATTTAACTATTAATGCCTTCCCAGAAAAAGTCTTCAGTAATGTCTCCGGATTTCTGACACTGACATTTATCTGTCAGTTATAAACAATTTTTTTCAAGAATCTTCTACTTCCGGTTGTCGAATTGTTACCAAAACCTTTTCAGATCTTCCCATGAATGTCCGATTGGGAAATACGTAGTTAAACAAATTTAAAGTCTTATAGTTTTTGAGTAATGGTCCTTCCAACATCCCACATACACACACACACATATACACACACACACACACACACACACACACACACACACACACACACACACAGAGACATCATCGTAAAAATGTTAAAATCGGATTGTAGGGACCTTAAAACGTGCTTATTCAATAAAATCTGGATATGCGATTTTTAGCATGAATCCAATACCTACCTCTCTTAGCGAGAGGTAAAAACCATATAAAAGTTATCTTAATTCAAAATAACTTTTTTATTTATAATTATTTTTTTCTGCAAGTGTATTATAATATTCATATACACACACTATAGAGTATATTCATTATATTACTAGTACAATAATGTTAGCTTTTTAGCTAACACTGACCATATTGAAAATTGTTATATGACAGTTGCATCGTTTGTTTTTTGTAGTGTACACAGCCAACTTTGACTCTACAATTAAAACAATTCCTATAAAACAAGAAAAACATCCTCAAAGATTTCTTTGAAACGCTTGAAGAAAAAATAGTATATGCCATTCGGAATAGAACGCCCTTTTTCCTTTTTGTGTTTCACCCAGTCGCTGGGTTCAACACAAGAAGACCGTTTTCTACTCCTAATATCATAATATACTATTTAATTTTCTTGATATATTTGTGATCTAGGCTTAGGGGCTCACAAATCATTGTATTTAGCATGATGCTAGCGTTTCCGGTTTAAGCGGAACTAACATTACCTTTCATATTTCAAATGAGACACGCTATATATTTTTACATATTTGGAATCTACGTAAAAGTACATATTCGACGATATGTTTGAAGTACATTTTTATTGAAGAAATAAATTATTATAAAAACGTAAGAGAAAATTATGAATAACTAACCTGGTAAGCCATGTCAGGTAGGCTGTGATAACATTTTTTTTGTAACAAAATATAGCATCTTACAAAAATAACAAATAATTTACTATTTAAACAAGAACTTAAATATTACTCAATAATATCTCAACTGTTTCCACAGCCTGCCTCATATCATGGCTTTAACATGTAAATTATTCATAATTTTCTGTTACGTTTTTGTTTCAAGCAAATCGTTGAATTCGTAATTTTTCGTAGATTCCAAATATATACAAATATATAGTGTCCCATTTGAAATATGAAAGTTAATGTCACTTACGGTTAAACCGGAAGCGCTACCATCATGCCAAATACCATGAATTGTGATCCCCAAATCCTAGTTTACAAATATATCAGGAAAATTAAAAAATAATTTTAAATAAAAAAGTTATTTTGAGTGGCTCGTTTTTCGGTGAATATATACATTAAAGTTTTTTTGATAGTAGTAGGAAGAATTACAATGTAGAAACAAAATTTCTGATTAAAATGGAATCAATTTATATCAAATTAATATCCTTGTTCAATACCGTTCCATTAGTTTGACAAATACAAGATTCCAATCTTGTATCCTTTATCAAGGCCAATCTCCCCGATATGAAATCCCAATAATCCCTGCTAGCCACGCTGCCTGGGTTGTTTAGCTCCATTCGCATCCGCCATATCCTCATATCCGGTCCTCAGCCCTCTTCGCCTCCCCTTTCCACCCCCTATACCCACGTTATAGCATCGCAGGGAACGCGACGTTTATCTCAGACAATGACGGCAGTTTGTGATTCTTCCGGAGCTCAGTAATGTACTATATACAGATATACGAAACGTAACGTATACCTACCCTTGCTGTCTCGCTTCAACCAACAGGGATTCTCAACAAATAGACGAATATTGTTTCATATTTAACAATATAATCACCAGTTGAAAATTTAATTATTACATTGTCATGTGTTAAAACAAATTTGTGTACAATGTTCAACTCACCAAGCAGTAGTTAATAAATACACTAAATTATTGTTACATATCCTTGATTTTAAATTATATTTAATTTACATCCAAAGATTTATTGATAGTATCAAAAACTAATCAATAAAGATGTATTTTCCATGCCGACATTATTTTTGAATTTACAATTGTCGCAAAAATACATGTCTAGAAACTAATATTTTTCCTTCATAATTTTAAGTTCAAATTATTTTTTTTAAATTTATGAAATTATTAAAGTGTTGTACATTATTAATGTTGTGTGATGTGTACATATGTGACATGATTAATAAAGTAACCTAGTACATATTTTTAAATTAAACCTTTTTAATTTCTTTTTTATACTCCAACTTCGTACCTTACACACTGAAAACAGTGCGTAAAATAAACGATTTTCGTATTTTATTCACTGTACACATTACGGAGTTAACAACATGAATATATGAGTGGCATTTAAGATATCTTACATAAATTAATTTTTTTCTGTACATCCATGTTGGTAATATTGACTGAGTACTGCAGTATTCAACTTCAGATCTGTGTGTTACATGCGAACTCTTTGAGGAATATTATTTAAGGTCGTATAAAAAGTCTTGTATGCAACTCAAGTGTAAACAAGCTTTATGACATACATACATTCATAAAATCACGAGTGTCCCACTTAGTAGGTTCGCACAAACCCGAAAACAATAAGAACAACATCAACATCATACAACAAATCCTTACTCTTAAACATATTAAAGTGACCGATTTTCGGTAGCGAAATACCGCATCCGTCACGAAATACTTGACCTCATGTCATAAAGCTTGTGTTTACACTCTTGTTGCATAAATAAATGTTTTAGTATAATTTTCAGAAAATAATTAATAATTATTAGTAGTTCATCTAAGATCGAAGTTTATTGATATAACCAAACATTTATATGAAATTTCCTAATGGAGTTTACCAATCTACAAACTACCTGTTTCGTTAGGAAATATAATCGTATTGTACGAATTTATAAAGTACGTACCATGTTAAAAACTGAACAGAAAATGCTTCGACTAAGAAATGAAAAACATTTATTTGGTTATTTGGTTCTATCATTCTGATATTACTAAGTAAGTATTTCTATATAATACTTTAAAGTGAATTTAAAATTATTTCTTGGTGAGTATTATTCATTACTGATCAATATTTTGTAAAACAAGTAGCCAGCAAAGATGTGCCTGTAGTCTATGCAACGTAAATTTATGTCTTGTCTACGCTTGGATAATAATATAGTTTACGTTGTCAAAATTTGTATGTTGTTAACGACTATAATTATTTTTTATTTTTTTTAAAACAAAAATATTACTATTTTTTATTCTTGTGCTTCAGAGTTTAATTTTCTTTAATTTCTTTTCTTTTCTGCCTCTCATTGTTGTTTCCTGATTCTGACTGTGAAAATAAGTATGAAATTACTTAAAGTTCGCTAAACTTCCATTACGTGCTGTACACGCGCCACCCGGTATGCGTATTACATATACAGGGTATTCAAAAAATAGAGGTCACGGATTACAATAAAATCATAGTGGCCGATTACAATGGAAAACACTCAATTGTTTTCCATTGTAAACCGCCACAATGATTTTATTGTAATGTTAAAAGTATGAGTTGTATATGTCAGAAATAAAATATTAAAATCGCTATAGCTCTGAAACTAGGCAGTTGCGGATATATGTTTATATGAACTTTTTTCATTGTTTTGAGATATATTATCCACCTATAAATCCGTGACCTATATTTTTTGAACACCTTGCATATGTAATACGTATACCGGGTGGCGCTTAAAATCCGTTACATAAGCATTTAACATAGGAAAACAGTTTTTTTGTTGCGCGTTGTTCCCCAAGTTATTTTAGATAAACATATTTCAAATATAAGTTGCATTTCAATCAATAAATAAATTTAATTTTGCATGCTCTAATAATAGCAGAAATTAGTTATGAAACTGTTGAAATTCAACTCATAAGTAGTGATAGCCAAGGAATTAAAACAAAAAGTTTTATAAACAAATAATGTGTGTTTATCTGTTAATTTTTTAAAAAAAAAATAACAACGTAAAATTCTTACAGTTTAAATTCTTTTTTTTCTTGACAAAAAATCATAATATTAAAAGTTAAAACATCACATTTGTTTGTCTTTTTGTTTTAATTCCATGGCTGGTACTATTAAACTGAAATTTTCATATTTAATTTCTGGATTTACTAAACATACGAAATGAATTATTTTTACTTATATGCAGAATTTTATGTTATACAATTTTTATTTGAAGATTTTTTTAAAAATAATTTAGGGAGCAACGCGTTGGGAAAAACGGTTTTTCCATGTTAACTACCTATGTAACGGATTTCAAGCGCCACCCGGTATACAGTTCGTATACATATATACATAGTTTACATGTAACCGGTAAGTATGTAAACTTAATCCTGTGTATTAAGTATAAATTCCATACATAAATTTTCTTCCAAAGATTCTAAATTTCCAGTAAAATTATTTCATAAACAAACTATGCAAATTGCACTTGACACTGACATCTTTTTCTTCTTCTTTTCCCATTCGTTAGGGTCACTATTTTTTATTTCCTTCTTCCATTCATTTCTGTTTGGAATCGTGAAGTTATGAGATCCGAAACTTCCGTCACACGCACACACACAGACACACATACATACAGACATCATCGTAAAAATGGTAAAATCGTATAATATGGACCTTAAAACCTGCTTATTCATTAAAAACCCATCATTGAATTTTGTGACCAAAGACAATACCTTCCTTACCTAAAGGTGACGGAAGGTAATATTTGCCACTATTAGAAAAATAACTACCTGTAATACCTAAGTTCTTTAAATAAGATTGAAATTGTGCTGCATTGTCGTTGTAAATTTTGGGGTAAAGGTTTAGATCTGCTGGTGTAAGAGCACGGCATGAGGATGTCTCACTCTACGGAGGATTTTATACGCGCTTTATCACACAGATACATTTAAGAAGATCCGCATGGAATTCCGTTCAATCTGAAAATCTTCAAACGCGCCCGCGCACCACTCTGACGTGTTCACTTTGTTGGGAATTTATCTGTTATTTTAAGGAAACGCACGTTGGATAATGCCGAGACTGCAGAAACGACGCGATGGCGAAATATATAAAATTTTATTTTCCAAACATTCGCATCTTAATAGCGTTGTGATCTGGAGGAAATGAAACCCAACCAACCAACTTCTGCCGCTCGAGCGCTTTATTCGAGTATGCTGAGCTGGTTTATTATATTTATTTACATTTATTTTACAAAATGAAATAGAAGAGGCATCAGTACGATATATCACATTTTAAAATGTATGGGTACACCTGACAATTATTGTTCTGATACTGTTCAATTAACTATTAACGCTTTTTTACTATTTAGCTTCATTTTTACCTTCCGTCACCTATAGGTAAGGAAGGTATTGTCTTTGGTCAAAAAATTCGGTGTGAGTTTTCATGGAATGAGCACGTTTTGGGTCTTTACAATACGATTTTACTATTTTTACGATGATGTCTGTATGTGTGTGCGTGTGTGTTCGTGTGTGTGTGTGTGTGTGTGTGTGTGTGTGTGTGCATGTGTGTGTGTGTGAACCGCCGTTTCGTGCACGATATCTCCAATACTAGAATTCCAAAAATTACAATTCTTGCGTATTCCTCTTCCTTACAACCATATGCATACTTGATTAGATTTTGGTTATAATTGGTCAACCGGAAGTACCCTCATTTGAAGATTTTAACAGTTTTTCTTGAAAAACTCAGTTAAATGTTATTATAACTTAAAGAATATATTATTCTCTATACGATTTGATTGCATTTGATATTTCATATTCAACAGATATAGAGTTAAAGAATTATAAAGGTAATAAATTTTATAATTCAGCCAGCTATGCTAACTTAACCATGGAAACTGCTAATTTATTCAGGTAATTCAAGTTGACAGATGTCAGTATCAATAAACAGTAAATGTATGAAAGAGTAAGGGAAATAACTGTAGTGTTGAACGTTTGTAGAAAGATATAAGAGAAGATTACATTGGTTTGAACATGTCATGAGGAGAGATGAGTATATTGGAAGAATGAATAGCTTATAACAGAAGGTGGAAGAAACATAGAAAGACCAAATATAAGATGAAAGAAGAGAAAGGGAACTGAATGAGGACGACACGCAAAACAAAAATTAGTGGAAAAAGAAAATAAAAAATAGCGATCCCCTAACGAATGGGAAAAACTAAAGAAGAAGATGTTAGTGTCAAGTGCAATTCGCATAGTTTTATTAAATAATTTAACTGGAAATATAGGATCTTTTATGTGTAGGACGCGTGCAGTGACGTGACTAATGACTTTGGCAAGCAGATACGAATGTGGACTCGTGTCAAAATGACAGCTATTAATTACGTCCATAACTGACAAATGTCATAATTTTTCATTCAAAATTTCATGATTTTCTTATTTCATGTGGTTTATTTCTTATCAGGGGTGTGAAATTCAGTTGCCGAGAAAAGGAATCATAAAATACCAAAAAATGAAATTTTGAATGAAAAATTTTGACATGAGGACAATGAATGGAAGAAAAAAATAAAAATTAGCGACCCGTAACGAATGGAAAAAACTAAAGAAGAAGATAATGTCAGTGTCGAGTGCCATTTGCATGAAATAATATTACTGGAAATTTAGAATCTTTTGCAAGAAAATTTATGTATGGAATTTGTACATAATACACAGGATTGACGGAAGGTATTGTGCTGGCCACATCAGATTTTTTAATCCAAACATTGGCATTGAAATTAATTTAATTAAGCATGGAGTTCCCTACCATAGTAACAAATTAGAAAATACGGCATTTATGTTAAATTTAACCTCAAAATTAATGGTAGGACCTACCAATGTATAAAAACAGTTATTAGTTTTTAAAATATTCGAGTTTTAATGTGTTTAACATTTATTCATCTACTCTATTTTCTACGAAATGAATGCAGAAAACTAAATAATATTTCAGTGGTAGGATTCTTGGACAAGTTTCATTCGACGAAATTGACAAATGTTAGCAATTTATCTGTCAAATTAGGTTAATTTATTGTTATTATTATTTGTAATTTATGTTAAAGTGATAAATTATTTAAATAATTGAATAGATAATTGTTCACTTGAACAGATAATATAATTAATATCTAATAAAAATACCAGTACAGGTGTCCCACAACGTACCGATGCGACAATATTTCAAAAATGAATTCCAGAACTATTTAAAGTCGAAATGTCTTTATAAACATACAGGATGTATCACGGAAAGTGAAACATAGGCGTTTAACAAGGGAAATCAGTTTTTCCGTGCTCAATGCTCCCCTAATTATTTTAAACAAAAAGTTTCAAATGGATGCTGTAAAGCAAAAATTTCTACATCCGAATCAAAAATCATTTTGTCTACCTCATAATTGCAGAAATAAAATTTGAAAATTCACGGAGTTACATTTTAATAGTATTAGCCATGAAATTAGAAACACGAACAAAAGCGTAATGTTTTTACGTCAAATTATTAGTATTTATTTTGACAGTAATTATTCTGACACTGACGTAATAAAACGTTACAATTTTGTTCGTTTCTTGTTTCTAATTCCATGACTAATGCCAATACTATTAAATTGTAATTCCGTGAATTTTCAAATTTTATTTGCGCACGGAAAAACTGATTTCTCATTTTAAACACCTATGTTTCGCGTTTCGTGATACATCCTGTATGTTCTAAAAGTTACCGTTAACGAGTTATTGTTTATTTCATAATTTGTGTCTAAAATATTAGTTCACCGAATTTTATGAAATAAATATTTTTTAACATTTTTTCAACACGTTCAAATGTTACCAAACAAAAGACGCGATCATGGCAACTAGATCAGTTTTTCAGAAATTTGTTGAACTAAAATTTTAGCCACATAAATTATGAAATAAACAATAATTCGTTAACGGTTAGGTTTAAGACATATGTTTATATGAATTTTTCTATTCTAAATAAGTTTTGGAATTTATCTTTGAAATGTTGCCGATACGTTTTGGGACACATGTATATTAATGTAACTTGACAGGTAAAACGTCAAACATTTGTTAATTTATCTATTTCTCTGGGATGATTTTCGACATTTTCATACCTAATATCTGCCATTATAGAGCATGTAAAATTAATTATGCTTATTGATTCAAATACAGAATTTTGAGCTCTACAACTTTTATTTGAAGCATTTTTACCGCAAATAATTACGAAAGCAGAAAATTACGAAAATATAATTTTACATGTTAAAGTCCTATGTTCCGGAGTCGCGGTCAACACCACGTTAGATACTAGTTGCAACAATTTCATTGTAAGAATATTCCTTTCAAGAAGTCCCTAAAAATTTTAATATTCCATCTGCAAAACCACCGAAAAGCTGTAATACTTTGCGGCTACCGTTAGAACTTATTCACAGTACTTCTTTCATGTACGCAATTCTTCCGTTCCAGTGCACATCTTCAATGACTACCTCAAAAGATGGCGGCCATTGTCGCTACACAGTTGCAGAAATATTTCTCTGTGTGCTGAAGAGGTTATAATTCCTCTGATATTGTCACTGGCCGAGGATTAGCATAAATGATATGCAGTTCCAACCGCTACCATTGACTCAGGAACTCTTATTATGAAGAGATTATACGAAATTTGTCAACTGAATGTGGTTGTTCGGGTGTGAAATATTGTCCCCGGGCCAGAACAGCTGCGTGTTTACGGAATTTAATTCTTTATTTTCACATCACTGCGACCGGTAAATTGATATTTAAGTAGATGATTCCATGGTAGATTGACAATATTTTCTGTCAATTTGGTAGGCATGCTTCACTTATCAAATACCTGTATTGAATATTGGTTTTATTGTATGGGATAGATACATATAGGAAGAGTTCTGTGGTATTATAGTATCTTTTTGAAGTTAAATATCCGTTAAATTATTTATTTTCTTGGGATAATGGACTGTTTTTTATTCAAATGTCAACTTTATATCAAGTAAATCTTTAAGATTTACTTTGTAAGTAATTCCTTGCAGTTTATAACTATTTGACGATTATTAATAATTATTCTAATTTGACAGTTGACACGCATGACTTAAAGCCTATATTACATTTGTCATTTTTTTCGTCAATTTTAAGAACTTGGCCAAGTTCTAGAAATTGAGCTTAACAAATATTTGAATTTTAAGCCAATTATGCTGGATATAGAGTATGTTCTATTTTAACTTCAATTTTTTAATGTTTTCTAGTAATTTTAATAACACACTAATATGTCAATTTAATTATTTGATTGTTATATATCAATAATAAATAAGTCAGGTTGTCTAGAAATTGGTCAATTTATTTCACAATTTTAAGTTCAATTTCTTGAACTTGACCAAGTTCTTAAAATTGACGGAAACATTGACAAATGTAAAACATGCATTTCAGTCATAATAAGAAGAGAAAAGAAAATTCATTTATATTGAAAGCAATTTGAATTTGAAAATCTACAAAGTTTTAATTGTTAGAAAAAAATATATATTACCGGGTGACATTGAATCGAATAATTTTTTTTTATTTATAATTATTTTTAATTTTCTTTCTATATTTGCAAACTAGGCTTAGGGGCTCACAAATCATGGTATTTGGCATGATGATAGTGCTTCCGGTTTAACCGGAAGTGACATTAATTTTTACATTTCATATGGGACACCTTATATATGTCTATATAAGTAAAAGTACGAATTTAACGATATTCTTGAAGAAATAAATTACCAAAACGTAAGTGAAAATTATGAATAATTAACCTGGTAAGCTATGATGTCAGGTAGGTTGTGAAAACAGTTGAGATAATTGTTTACTGTAACAAAGTTTTTCCTTGCCATTGTCATTATTATTATTATTAAAATTTAAAAGTGTTCAATAATAAAGGAAAAGTTTATGTTACTGATTTTTTCATAATTTTCTCTTACTTTTTCGAAATTTTTTTTTTACAATAATTCACTTCAAACATATCGTTGAATTTATAATTTTACGTTGATTTTAAATTTATAAAAATATATAGGCTGTCTTATTTGAAATATGAAAGTTAAACTGGAAGCGCTACTATTATGCAAATACCATAATTTCTGAGCTCCTAACTCTAGTTTACAAATACATAAATAAAATTAAAAAATGTTTATAATATATATATATATATATATATATATATATATATATATATATATATATATATATATATATATATATATAATATTTTTTGTGACCCTTTTTTCAGTGTCACCCGGTATGTTATAGTCCAAATTTTGATTACTACTGTCAGCCTATATGTCATTCAACATATGTTTTACTTTCATACAAACGCAAATGGTTTTAATTACTCGTATATGGCGTGGCATCATAAATTCAAACATATGTTATTTTGTTTACTTTCGTTTCATTATTTTCCGCATGTAATTACTTGAAAATGGATATCGGATTTTAAAAAAGAGATAGCCGAAGGTAATGAATTTGGAACAAAGTAGATGTGTGACGTAAATGTTAAGAACATTAAAAACTGACTATGATAGTTCCTTTCATATAGTTTTAAAGTCTAGGTTTAATATACATAAATTATCAATTTTGTAATATGTTACTACAATGGAAGATCCCATTAACTACAACAAATCATCTATAAAGTTTGTTTTTGATAGCTATACAATCCTATACATCTTTTCTAACGTTGTAGGAGTAGTAGAATATTTAACATTTATTATAATTTCAATAAATACTCGTAAATTAAGGGTTTCCCACAATAGTTCAACAATTACATTTAAGTGTCCGGTATATGACATCACTAAGTAGGCAAAGTTCATTATTATCTATTGGAATGAGTGCTCTTGAGGTCACGCCTGGTAAACGCCCGCATGGCACAAATATGCCATCATAATTACCGAAATCTATGTACAAAGCAGATTGGCACACCCAGTAATGTTTATTATGCCGTCATGATATATTTCTTTTATCTATTGGAATATTTATACACTCTAGCAGTTGGATTCTAAGAAACGATCGATGACCTTATGAAAGCCCTATCTCTGCTCTTGATAAAGATTTACTGTTCAAAAGTCCTTGTATATTATAAATAATATATTTTATATAATATATTTTACATTAACTTTTTTTTTTGCTCTTTTGATGGTTAAAATCTATTTCGGTAATGATTGGTGTCACTGCTGAGGGCGCTTACAGGCGTTATCTTGTGGACACTAAGAGTTGTGAACAGTGCACGATGGGGGTTATTTTTGTGCTATTAGAAAAATACAAATACATTGTTATTGATATTGAAAGTGAGAGATATTTGTTTTTCGTTATGTGTTGGGCTAGGGTTCCAAGTGCGTATAGCGGCATCTTGCGTCGTTCTCATCCTCTCGTGTTTGTTATTTTATTACTTCGCCCAGGCACTGGCACTTCCAATCCCGGTTGGCTGCGGCGTCAGCAGCCCGCTATATAACAACCTATCCTTTACCATCCCTCCACCCTTCCACCCGTGGACTTATGACATCGCCTGCGTTCGATCTGTAGACCCGCGTGTGTGGGTGTCACGTATCATCCCTTTTTCACGTATTGCCTTACTGTTTCGTCAGATCGCCCTGTTCCTATTCCTGCGCTACTATCATCCCTATCCCTCTGCAGTAAACGTGCCAAGGTAGCTATAACTGAGGCTGAGGGAGCCATGCCCCTACAAATCCTATTGAAGATTTTCAAGATTGTGCCAACTGAAAACAATCATGGCATTTTTCACAAATGTGAGCACATTGCTAGCATAGCTTCACTTCACATGGAATCTGCACTATATCCTGCATTTCAAATTTTTATTGACAAATTTTACATAAATTTACCGTCAATTGACAATGAAAAATATATTCCAGCCATACAATATTTCATACAATATATGTAACATAATTGTGGTTTATGAAAATTATATTGAATATGCTTATTACTACAACAATTAACATAGCTTAAGTTTTAACATTCATATTTGATAAAGTGTTAGTGGCCCGTTTACTTATATACGACGAAGTTTAGTTCTCCCTTGCCCCATGAGTCTCTAGCGGGTTTATTTTGCGAAAAATATTGTTTCCTGCGCCTTAATTGTTTTCATTTTGGGGCTCCTACATACATTGTCCTACACCTTTAATGTAAGTAATGTCTAAAAAGTTTCAATAGGTCTCGCTAGAGATACGTTAGGAGAGGAGGATTGTTTTCGCGAGGCCAATGGTATATTTTTGCCTCCAAGCAACTGGCCATTAATATTATTAATCAATAATTTCCTTTTACTGTACTTATCAACGTGATAGAACTGCATAGATGAACATTCATAGCAGGTACAGTTACACCGTAGTAATAGTTACCTACATATAGAAAAATCTGATGTGGCCAACACAATACATCCCGTTTAATTTAATTTTTATTCATGTAAATACTAAAAATTAAATTAAATTAAATTTAAATACCGGATTTGATCCCGACCGACGCCAAATATTTCGAATTTTAAATGGCACAAAAATGACCCCTGTGATGTACTCTCCACGCCAGCAATAAGCGCTCGTGAGGTGACACCTGGTAAACGCCCGCACGATACAAATATGTCATCATCGTTATCGAAATCTGTGTACAAAGCAGATTGGTATTTTTTTTTTTAATATGTATTTTATGACTTTTCCTATGCCATGTACTTTTTTTTGGTCCCTGGAATAAATATTATTATTATTATTATTATTATTATTACACCGAGTAATGGGTAATATGCCGTGATGATATATTTATTTTATTTATTTATGAAATTTTAAGATATTTGGACATTTCGTTTAAACAATAATGATAAATCACGATTACTTTTCAAATTTATGTATTTTCTCCTCGAATTTACTTTTCCAAAATTTTTTGAATCGCCCAACTTTGCCAACAGATGGCGCTACACTGCTGAAAGTAATGTATTATCAGAATTCTAGATTTGTTTTTATTAATATACTTATATTGCTTTAAAAAAAAAATTCGTTTCATTTTGTAAGATTACAGATACATTTTCTTACAAACAATTGTAAAGATTCCATTATTGATTTTAATAGTACCCAGATGAGTTTATGTTTTTTTGTAAATTTTTGTACGACGTTTGTGAAATTGAATGATTACCTATACGAATGTATTTATGTGTACATGAATTTATGTTTATGAATCTGTAAAATCTTACTTATGAATAAGTGTATGCCGAAACGTAGATTTTGTAAGAATACGTACGTAGGTTCATGCACATGCACATGCTATGTATGACAGATTTTGAGTAATTGCTAATACCTTCTGTCATCTTTATGTAAGGACGGTGGACGGTATTGTCTTTGGTCAAAAAATTCGATAGAGAGCACGTTCTGGGGTCCCTAGAATACGAATTTACTATTTTTATGCTGATGTCTGTATATGTGTGTGTGTGTGTGTGTATGTGTGTGTGTGTGTGTGTGTGTGTGTGTGTGTGTGTGTGTGTGTGTGTGTGTGTGTGACGATCGTTTCGGATCGCATAACTCCAATACCACGATTTCAAAAATTATAATTTTTTCGTATTCCTCAAGTTTAGATCCATATGCAGACATGGTTAGATTTTGTTTATAATTAGTCCACCGGAATTACCCTCATTTTTAACTTTTAACAGTTTTTCTTGAAAAAAAGCACTTAAATATCATATTAACATTTAATGTTATTATAATTTTTAAATATATATTATTCTCTATACGATTGGATTTTATAATTCATATTCAATAGATATAGACTTAAAGAATTATAAAGATATTAAATTTCATAAATCAGCCAGCTATGCTAATCATGGAAACTGCTAATATATTAAGATAATTCAAAATAGAGAGATGTGTCTGTATTAATGAAACGAAAATGAATGTGGCAGAGATGAGGATGTTGAGATAGATGTTGGGAAATACACGGAAAGATAGGGCAAGGAATTAAAGGATAAGGGAAATGGCTCGAGTGATATAAGGTTCTAGATAAATGATTATATTGGTTTAAACATGTCATTAGGAGAGGAAGAATGAGTAGCTTAGTAATAGAAGGTAGACGAAACAGAGGAAGACTAAAGATAAGATGGAAAGACTGTATTGCGGAAGATTTGAGAGAAAAGGAACTAACTGAGGACGATACGCAAAACAGAAATGAGTGGAAGAAAAAAATAAATATAGCGACCCTTAACGAATGGGAAAAGCTAAAGAAGAAGATGTCAGTGTCAAGTACAATTTGCATAGTTTGTTTATGAAATAATTTTACTGGAAATATAGGATCTTTTGCAAGAAAATTTATGTATGGAATTTATATATAATACACAGGATTGACGGAAGGTAAAATAATGGCCACATCAGATTTTTACCTCTCGCTAAGAGAGGTATTGGATTCATGCTAGAAATCGCATATCCAGATTTTATTGAATAAGCACGTTTTAAGGTCCCTACAATCTGATTTTAACATTTTTACGATGATGTCTGTGTGTGTGTGTGTGTGTGTGTGTGTGTGTGTGTGTGTGTGTGTGTGTGTGTGTGTGTGTGTGTGTGGATGTGTGTGTGTGTATGTGGGATGTTGGAAGGAGGATTACTCAAAAACTAAGAGACTTTAAATTTGTTTAACTACGTATTTCCCAATCGGACATTCATGGGAAGATCTGAAAACAATTGGACAACCGGAAGTAGAAGATTCTTGAAATATTTTTTTCTAAATATTATTTTTTGAAAATTTTTCGTGGTAATATTAAAGAAAATTAAATTCTCTATCTGATACATTTAAATATTTTATTATATATTCTATAGATTTACAGATAAAAGAAATATAATATATAAAATAATCTGTTGTAATAAATCAGCCGAAAGAATGCCATGGAAAATAGTTGAAAATTTAAATTGTCAAAAAATGTCAGTGTCAGAAATCCGGAGACATTACTGAAGATTTTTTCTGGGAAGTACATACATTATATTATTTCTTATTGCATTAATAGTTTAATATTTAATATTATAGGTATATTACACATACCCTTCATATATGCTGTTACTTCCGACAATGTATTGGAAACATCTCGAAAAATTAAAAGAGTAGAACAAAATTTCTTCATAGAATGAATTTAAATTAAAAAAATTTAAATATATGGAATAGATATGAGTAGAATTTTTGGTGTAGATTGTAAGTATACAAGAAATGTTAAATACATTATGGTGCGAGCAGTCATGTGTCAGAATTATAGCTAGTAATTATGTATATAGATATCATATATTATAATTTCTCATTCTAAATTTAGTGATTTTCCAATTCCATGTGATTTATTTTCCTCGACAAGTCATTTCCACACTCCACTACATGGATTTAGAAAATCTTGAAATTTTTAATGAAAAATTCTGACATTTATGTACATAATTACTAATTATCATTCTGAAACGGGCCTCCACATCTGCTTGTCAAGACCAACAATGTAACATGACTGTTCGCGCCCTATACTTAACCAAAAAAAGGAAGTGGCGAGAGGTATTGTGCTGGCCACAACAGATTTTTTTAATTAGAAATATTTTTTACTGTATTACATTGTGATATTAGGAAAAGAAAATGTATAACTGGTTAAAGATTCATTAGGAATTCCATCTTGATTAATACTCCCTCTAATACTAATACACTCCCCCCTTAATCCTTAATACACTTCCTTCAATCCTTCTCCATCATCTCAATATTCCGCTCAGCGTCTATTTAGCGAAGACGTCACGTCGAGGGCTAGTGGATCCGGCTGGGAGCTGGAAGCCGGGAGTTGGCAACTGGGAACTGCCAGTGATAACTGTATAAACAAGCATCGCGCACTGCGATGATATCAGCCGCTGGGATGGGGTTGGGGTGCGGCAGCAGAAGAGCTTCGACTTCGGGCTACTTGACATGGCCGGCACGATTCCACCTCCTCGGACGAACTTCTGATTGTGCGAGGCGGGCGGGCGAGGTTTCTGACCAACATGAGGAATGGTTATCCCGGGAGGGGAAGAGAATAGCTGATACAAGATTTTGCTTGTAAGGATTATAATAAACTAAATAAAAGTTCTTTTAGTTTATTATAACAGAGTCTTGGAATGTGTTTGATAATTGTTCTGACTGTTCAATGAAACACCAATTATTCTTACTATTTTTTCGGCGAAAGCTATTACTCTCTTTTCTCAAAGCATTATTTTTTTCACAAATATTGTGCGAAATTTCTTTTCTTGGTGCCAATTTTCTTATTTTCACCGTGGTTATACGAGGTTAGATTGAAAAGTTTGCGTAACCTAACCTAACACATAGAGGATAGCATTAGATGAACAATATTTTTTTTTTAGGTGTGTGGCTATCATTAGACATTAGTGTCTCTGGGATTTTTTACGTTAATCCGCTAATTTTTAACTTAAGTTGGATTTTTTAAATGAATGTGTGCATTGACTTTTTTAAAAAATGGAAAAAAATACCTTGCAGTAATCAAATATCTGCAAAAAAGACTTCATACCGAAACAAAGTAATGAAGACATGGCAAATACTTTCGAAACATTTTGTACAAATTTCACACAGAAAAATTCTTGCATAGGATTTTCTATTTCCAGTAAAATCATTTCACAACGATAATATGTAAATTTTATTTGACACTGACATCTGCCAATTAGTAATATTTGAATATTCTATTCCCATGGTGCAGCATGTAGCAGCATAGGTTGCAAGATATTTCTTTATAATTTTTACCTCCCGCTACCCTTAGTAAGGGAGGTATAGCGATCTTGCTAAAAATCGCATATCACGATTTTGATTGTGTGTGTGTGTGTGTGTGTGTGTGTGTGTGGATCTTCTGGGTACTCTAACTCAAATACTATCATTCGGAAAATTTTGAAACCATGTATTTCTATCATATTCTAATATGAAATTATATCCCGGAGCTTATGCTTTAAAGACAACTCCTACAGAGGTTAGCTCAAAAGTATGTAACTGACAGATAAATGTCACTGTCAAAAAAATAATAATTTCAAATGAATAATAGAAACGTTTTAAAAAGAAAATTGTAAATAGTACAATAGTCATATAGAAAATAATTTTTAGCATTAGTAAATATGCAGGTATGTATTTAAATAAAATAATAAGTAAATATATCATCACGTAAGATTGCTGGGTGTGCTAATCTGCTTTGTCACAGATTTCGGTAATGCTGATAATATATTTGTACCGTGCGAGCATTTATCAGGCGTCACCTCCCGGGCACTCATCTGGTTTCCCAGATTCGCGACCAGACACTCAGGGCACGCGGCCACGAGACCCCATAGGTATGTATTTAAATTAATAAAAATTAAATGGCGGGAGGTATTGTGTTGGTCACATCAGATTTTATATTTCTAAATTGATTGAATATAAAAAAAAATGTAATTAAATCTAATAGAGAATAAAATATTTATAAAATCATAAAATGTCAAAAAATGATATTTAACAGCGTTTTTTGAAGAAAAACTGTTAAATCTTCAAATTAGAGTACTTCTGGTTAACCAGTCGTAACCAAAATCTAATTAAGTTTTCACATGGACGTACAAAAGAAGAATTTGAAAGAATTATATTTTTTCTAATTGTGATATTGAGTTATCGAAGGAGAAATTTTTGTTACACACATACGACACACACACACATGCACGATTCTCTTCAACATTCACTTCAAATTTTATTAATATTGGTTCAGTACAGTTCTCGTAGGTATAGACGTAGTTTCTTTAACTTCTTAAATCTGCCTCGTCATGGATGCATCCATCGAACAGCAATACACAATCAAATTTAGTGTGCGTTTTGCAAAGTACCAACCTAGTCGTTTGCTTTACTATAAAAGGCGTTTGAAAATGCTTCATTGACTCGTTCCAACATTTTAGTGGGTAAGAGCGATTTCACAATGGGCGAAACAAAGATTATCCAAAAAGTGACGCCGCTGCATTAAACAGAAACGCCGGAAACATCGAAATAGTTCGACATGTGTTAGTATTCAGATGGTTGCAGAGCAGAATAAATCGATAAAGATAAGCAATAGCCCTCCAAAAACGTCACTGTGTTACATTATCCTCCGTATGCATCTGATATGGCACTGGCTGACTATTCTTTTTTCCCAAACTAAAATTGAAGTTGAAAGAGAACTGTTACGACGATGTAACATACTGAAATCATCGTCACGAAGGAATTGTACAGCATTCCAGTTTCAGTCTTCCAGAACGTCGTGAATGGAATAGATTTACAAATAATGTATGCATTGAAGTATAATTTGTAATTTTGATGACATAACGGCTCTTGTCTTATTTATAAAGAAAGTCCTAAAACTTTATATCCACACTCTGTATGTTAATGGAAAGATTTGTTATTACCGATAAGACATGGGTTCACCACTATTAGTCTAAATCGAAGCAGCAGTTGAAACAGTGGAAGTATATTGGTTCACACCTCACAAAAAGTCAATGGGCACGTTAATTCCAAAAATTAACCTTCAACTTCGCAGAGACGGTAATGACAGTTTTCATAACCTCACAAAAATTAATTGTGCGTCTAGTGCTGCTCTCACTGCGTTAGACCGTGCACTATTCAATTCACCCTCATTGTATATAAATATTAAAAAATTTCATGTTGTTTACTACCTTGGGTTTCATTTGATGGAGAATGTAATTTCGCAAATCCTGAATCCTGCTGGTAAGTCCGTCTCGTATATGTAGTGTAGTATAGTTGGAATTATTGATGTGTATTTTGTAGTGTTCAGAGCTCGAACGTATCTGTGCGTTGAAGCTTGGCCTGGCTCTGCAGGATTAGCGTGGAACGTTATGCTGGCCACGTTCGTCCGGAACTGCACCCGGACTACGGACTCCGGACTCCGGACCTAATATATAACTTCGTGAGTTGTTTCACTCGCCCGCTCATATTTCCTAGCTCCGCAGATCAATGCGTGGACTGTGTCATTAATAAGTGTAAGGAAAACATAAAAATATACTTAATTTATTATTTAAGGTTTTTACATATTCGTTTAAAAAGATGCGAATGAAAATTAACATAGATATTAAAGTAATGATAATAAATAACAATGCAATGAGACAACAAAACAGAAATAAATGGATTCAAATTCGAAAGACTCCTGCATACAATTTAAAAATAATCAACAGACTAAAGAAGGCATCCGTATTCAGGTTAATTTTTGATCCATTCCTTCCACTTCTTTCCGTCCTTTGCCACATTTCCAGTTTTTACCTCCTTTACTTCCAAGTTCTACTATCCTTCATTCTCATGTTTTCTTCGCTCTTCCTCTTCCTCATTTTTTGTTCACTCGTCCAGCTACTACTATTTTTCTTACTAAGCTATTCTGTTTCATCCCCATGACATGTCTGTACCAGTCTAATTGCTTTTGCCCTATCCTGTTTACTATATCTAATTAGATGGTAACAATGACCCGAAAGTTCAGTCAAACAGCATTAATTCTCACTATACCAACGTTTCGATGCACCATTGCACCTTCTTCAGGGTAGTAAGATCTTACAGATTGTTACAATTCATGTACGAATGTATTTTGTGTACATGAATTGTAACAATCCGTATGATCTTACTATCCTGAAGAAGGTGCAAGGTGCACCAAAACGTCGGTATAGTAAGAATAAATGCTATTTGACCGAACTTTCGAGTAATTGTTAACACCTAATCCACATCACAGTCGAGAAATTACCCACAACTATATCTAATTTTTTATTTGTCATCATACATATGTTTTTATTTCTTTCTATCTCGCATTTTGTTTCTCCTGTGATATTCCTGAGGTATTTAATATCAGTTGCGCTTATTTTTCTTTCATGTTTCTTCTGAATAATCCAAGATTCACTACCGTGCATGATTGCTGATGCAGTTTGTAGTACAGTATGTTATTTGCCATTTTTAGCATGTACTTCCAATAGAATAATGTAACTACTGTTGTACTCTCTCCACGTCAGCTTTGAAAGCCCGTGAGGTGCCACCTGGTACATGTTCTCAATTATAGTTGCGAATAAAAACACACTGGCATATCCAGATAAGGATAATGAGCCGTTATGATATATACGACGGTTTACATTAACAATAATATAAAAAATCTAGAAATTTCTACAAAATGAAAAATGAGGAATGAAAATTCTGGGATGCAGTCTTGCAATTATGTTATTATATCTTCAACGATTCGATTATACCAGGATCATCCTTAAGAAGAAATAAATTAATATTTATATCTTCCTGTGGATGACCCTAGTAGGATCGAAATGTTGAAGATATAATAAAATAATTACAGGGCTGCATCCTAGAATTTAATTTCCTAATATCCAATCCAGTCAAGAAACTACCTTTCTACAAATTTCTTTCGGCTACTTTAAATATAGACTTAAAACTCAAAAAAATGTGTGGCAAGTGACTGGTAAGTCATCTTCTAATCCAGATTTAGCTTTTACCAAGACCCTTTACTGTTGGCACAATAAAAAACAACTTCATAAAAATCCAGTGCGTCCAGTAAAACCTACCTTCAAGACATATGGGACAATACTCACAGAAAAATGTGCAGGGCTTAGGGGTACAATGCCTAATATAATCAAAGTTGGTATTACTAATAAAGGTGATTAATTGGCGGAATATATATTCAGTTTTTGTAAGTTAAAAATCCATATGTTAAACCAATCAAAAGAAATTGTAGAAATTTCTCACCATTTACGAAGGTTTTATAATTTATTCGTTGAAAATGCAAACCACCCGAACTATTATGAGTTAGGACTCATAGGTATGTATATTATACCTAGGTAAATATAATATATCTAGAACAATCCTTGTTCATTAGTGTATTATGCTTAACACAGGTTCGCATAATGTACTCTCTTATAGTATTGCGCAGTTTTTGGCAATTTTTGAAATTTAAGTTTGTGGACAGATTTTAAAGCAAAATAAATAATAAGGTAGACAAGGATAGATGTCTGCTTGTCATCCTGCCCCCACAAGATAATTTGCACCGCCGCCCCTGGATCGTGTATTGCGCGCAACGCTTGAGCGACTATAATATGCCGCTTAATTGTCTCGAAATGAGAAATTCGTTTCTAAGTTATAATTGGATACGCGGCTCCCGTTTTACTTAATTCTGAAACGATCTTCGTCACTCTGGCACGAGAGTGCATCGTGTCGTCTTCGTCTCCATCTCGCAAGTTTCAGTATTTTGATGGGACATTCCGGCTTTGACTAAGAATTTCTTACACTTACATCACGCCGTCGAGGGAAGGGAGGAAGACTTAATAACGTCATATCCTAGCGCGAATATATTCGATATACTTGCTGCGGAGATGGAATTCTCAGACGAGGAGAGTGACACTGTGGAAATGAGAGTGTGCCTGTGTTTATTGTGGCCTTGCCAACCATATACATATTACGAGTACATCTCAAAAGTATTAACTCACCAATTATGATTATTTTATATTTTATTATCAACCGCATCCATATATGTATTAGGCACATTAAATATTTTTTAGAATTTTATTTTAAAAATGTTGAAAATAGTTCCCTTCAATAATAATAAACTTCACCTATCTTATTTCCTTCCTCTTCTTAAAAGCTTGTTGTTTGCCTTAGATCGTTTTGACACACACATCGGCAATGTATTCAAATCAGCATTTTCACTTTTCACATATAGCCCGATCCGGAAAACTTGCCGGTCCGGCAAATGGGTCCGGGAAATTAAGCCGGTATTGAACTCGACAAATCAGATACCGGAGACCAATTTTTACCTCTCGCTAAGAGAGGTATTGGATTCATGCTAAAAATGGCATTGTCAGGTTTTAGTGAATAAGCACGTTTTAAGGTCCCTAGAATCCCATGTGTGTGTATGTGTGTGTGTGTGTGTGTGCGTATGTGTGTCTGTGTCAGGATGTTGGAGGTACGATTTCTCAAATTCTATGAGATTAAAGACCTGTGTAACTACGGATTTCTTAATCTAACAGTAATGGGAAGAGTTGAATACATTCTGGTAACAATTGGACATCCGCAAGTAGTAGTATTTTAACAAAAATCTTCTAAATATTTTTTTTTGAAAATTTATGCTATTACAAATATTAAAAAACAAAATTCTCTATCCGACACATTTAAAATTTGTATTATACATACTATAGATATAAAGATATAGATATATATAATCTATAAAATAATATGTTGTAGTAAATCTCACAGTCTGCTCACAGCCCAAACATCTCCATGATAACTACTTGAGAAATTAAAATGTCTATAATTGACATGTAAATGTCACTAATGTCAGTGTCAAAAATTCAAAGATAGTACTGAATGCTTTTTCTGGGAACGATATTTTATATTTCTTATTGTATTATTATATATTTCAAATTATAGATATATTATATGAACCCTTCAGAAATACCGCCAATCCCGTTAATGAATTGGAAAAACCTCGAACATTTGGAAGTTATGGAGAAAACTTGCTCATATAATGAATTTAAAATTATAGAAAATACGTAAATATAAAGATTAGGTGTAATTAGTATTTTTTGTGTAGAAGAAATGTTAAATACAATACTTATATATACTACAATGGAAAGGGCGAGAGGTATTGTGATGACCACAACTGATTTTGGCAAGTAGATATGAGGATTCATGTCAGAATGACGGCTAGTAGTTATTTACATCCACATGGATTTCGAATATCATGATGTTTTGAATGAAAAATTATAATACATGACCCCTATGTACATTATTACTAGCTGTCATTCTGACACGGGCTCCTATATCTGCTTGTCAAAGCAAACAAAGTCATAGCACTGCTCGCGCCCTATGAAACATAAAATGAAAATGGCGAGAGGTATTGTGCTGACCACAACAGATTTTTAATTGTCGTTGTTCTCATAGGGATCATAATATTTGTATTATACATTGCTATTGTTTTATTACTATTTATTTACCGAAAATGAGTAAAGTGTTAATTAATGTTATTTTAAATGAACTCGTAGAAAGTAAACTAATGCCCGATAGTATAAACATAGTTCAATTATTGAACTCAGTTTAACTGATATTGAACTAGGTTCAAGTAAAATTTCTATAGTATAAAACAAAATTAGCTTTTGACTTTAGTTTAAACTACGTTTAACTTGAGCGGCCGATTTCATCCGTTCAAATTGAGTTTAAATAATAACTGACGTTTTTATATTCTGAATAACGCTGAATAACATTCATAATTATAACTGTCAACGTTATTAATAATATTTTAAGAAAGTTTATTGCTATACTTAATTAATATTTTGGTAAGTTAAGTGCATTAACATATATTTTATAAATCATTTAAATTATATGCTTTTTATATTCTAGAGTAAAAATGTTGATGTACGATTCAAGTTCTGATAGAGACGACGAACATATAATGAATATACATTTAATGAATAAACGCCCCCGAATATTTCGGGAAAGGAGAAATCCTTTCGAAATATATAATGATGTTGAATTTAAATTGCGATTTCGTTTTGAAAAAAGGAACAGTTTTAGAATTTTTACACATTACACATTACAGTAATTTCGGTCCAAGATTTCATTTTCAAATTATTTGTTGTCGGGTCAGTTTTTTATTTTCAATAATATTTATATATTCTTGCATTATTTCTATTCATGACACTCTTTCTTCTTCACCGAAATTCTTAGATCACTGCTTTTTGTTCATTTTATATTATATTCAAATACGTAGACCCGCGCGCGAACGAAACTTCAAAAAAATTAAATTGACAGATAGAATGACGAGAAGTGAGCTGCATGAAATATTACCGACTGAGTAAGGGGTAAACTAAGTTCAGTTGACCCCAGTTCATTTTAATGGTATACGACCCAAATATAATTAACCTAAGTTCACTAAATAAACTCCGTTCGCTTAACTGTTGTTTAATTCATATTTAATCGGCCTTTATACTATCGGCCATAAGATACGATAATACAAGGAGGTAATATCTGTGGCAAGCAGTACTCATATTTCTTCCAGCAAGTGCAAAACATGCTAGTTTAAAAAGCAACGGCACCGTAAAACCGGTGTGTGAAAAGCGCCATTCAGCGGCATCGGAAACGGTATCGGCTCCAGTCTTGCCGGTGTGTAAGAAAACTGAAAACGGCCTTAAGAGGCAACCTATTTGAGCAAATTTTGTTACAACAGATATATCTTAGTTGTTTTCCACCATTATTCGTTTTTAATTACGTTTAAATGATAATATTTGTGTTTGTTATCAATAACTAGATAACGAAGTATAATCAGATTTTTTTCCAAAATTAATAAAACACTTGTTTTAGCCCCTTGAATCTAGTTCCAATAGCACGGGTGTCACTTTTGAGGCCTTGTAAACAGACTGATTAAAAATAGTTCTTCACAGAAGTTCTCAGGATATTCAACAATTGAAAAAAGTAATGCGACTTTCAATTTTTAATTTTGCAGGATTTAGAAATTTAAAACTATTCTTTGTTCAGATACCTACAAAAAAAATATGATTGATATTTATATATATTGTTGTTAAATATTTTCAATTATAAATAAAATTTAATTACAAAATACGTTCGCAGTTTGATTGTTTTTCACTTAAATTCAGTGGCGGCTCAGGGGTTGAATATTTGGTGGGTCAAATTTGGTAAATATTTATGCTTTCAACACAGCGGAGTTGTGTGCAAGCAACGCTGATGGGACAATCGACTGACTTTTTGGAATTCAAAATATTTTATTATTTTTATTCTTACGCTTTCTCTTTTCTGCTTTGATAAATTTGGGAGGTCATGACCGAATGTAGGAAATAAAGTTAAAGGGGTAAATTTATCTATTATTGGTGTAGATTAAAATCTCAATCATAGGCAAGTACAGCATTTATTCCTACAAAACTGACGTTTCGGTATACACTTATACCTTTTATAAAGATACGTAACATCTAACAGTTTCAAAATCAGAAATCCTGTATTTAGATTCTGTTGTCGACTTAAATATATAAACGAAAGTAGGTATGCATAGTGTTTTCTTTAAAACAACCAGCGCTTTTTTGGGCAAAGTAATGACTTTAGAGAAAAATGTTCTATATAAAAAAATGATCAGAAATAAGCGTCTAATTTATTAGTAATAACAAACCGAAAATTCAACCAGTGGTTCTCAAATCGTAGGATAAAATTATATTTTTTTAAATGGGACTTATATACCATATATTTTTTAAGTCCATTAGTTAGGGATTTTTTTTGATATCAACGATATAAATATTGTACAGGATTTTATAAAAAAATATTTAAAAAAATGGTATTAAAAATAATGTTATAATATTGAAATAGGCTGTGCAATACACAAGTATTGATACGTCTGTTGCCTAGGTAACACTAGTAGTACCTATAACCTTTTTTATTACATTATTTCTAATACCATTTTCTCGAAATAATTGTTATACAACCCTGTACAATATTTATATCGTTGAAATCACAAAAAAATCTCTATCTAGTGGACTAAAAAATATATAGGGTACCATTTAAAAAATATATAATTTAGTTCTACTGTTTGAGAACCACTGGTTGAATTTTTGATTTGTTATTACTGATAAATTAGCCCCTTACTCTTTATCATTTTAAAAGTCAGTAGTTTCAAAAAAGCACTGGTTGTTTTAAAGGAAACATTCTGTATGTGTGTACGTCGGTTTTGTGGGAAACTATCAAAATTTCAATTTCAGCTACGTTCAAAGTAGAGTGCATAACAGATTAGACTTGCTTGACATGGGCGTACGCAGGGTGGGGCAAGGTGGGGCAGTTGCCCCCCCCCCCTAAAGTTTCCATATAAAAAGTAAAATGGAAAATTTACTGTATATATGTATATAAAATAAAAGTATTATACATTTTATATTGCACATGTATCATACATACGTAAAATACTGTATAAAAATATATTATACGTGTATGAAATGATATAATATGATCAATACTAAATATTTTTAAACTGCTCAAAAGGAATAATACCTTTTATACAGTTTGAAATGTATAATACATGTGTATTGTACAGGTATAATAACATACAGCATTTTTTTAAAAGATGTCCGATCAAGGTCATCTGTATCATGACCGAATTAATAAATTGGCATACATTTATTTCTTTCATTTACATAACACGAAGCGTGTGCGATAAGGATGGATACAATACGCTTGTCTTTCAAAAATTAATATTGTTTCGATTAAATGAGGGCATTCCATTTTAAAACGATGCTCGTTGTTGACATTACTTTCGCTGTAACGCGTTTATTTATTAATTCAGATATATTACCTTGATTCAAAACCGTACGAATAACTTTATTTTCTATCAGTGTCAATGACACTAACAGAGATATCATATTTTTCACATTTTTGGTTTCACATGTATTAGTCCATTTCCGTTTTGAATTTTGAATGCTTTTGCATTAACATATATTGTTATAATAATAAAATAACAGTAGTATCTTATGGACCCACATAAAAAATTAGTGAACTGTATTTATCGGAATAGGCGGAGCTAAAATCCTAATTCATCCAATTTGTTGATCGGACATCTTTAAAAAAATTACAGTACATTTTATAATAACCAAGCACATATACTTTTATACGTATAGAGGTAGAAGTGACACAAAGATTTTCTGAAAATCCACTACGGTTAATATTTTAGAAAGTTTAAATTCACTAAATATATTATTAATTTTTATTTGTCTTTTTTTAAATAAAATGATTATCTTTAGTATTTACTTTAAGTAAACCTTTACCTTTAACAAAAGCATTTTAAACATAATTTCTTCTTGCCCCCCCCCCTGAAGAAATTCCTGCGTACGCCCCTGTTGCTTGATGAACATAAAGCGATATTGAAGTAGTTTTGCGTTTTATACAGAGATATACAAAGATAGTTCCATCCAGTACTTGATAATGTTATATCCTAGGTGGAATATATTGGATATAGTTGCTTGGGAGATGGAATTCGGTAGCGTACGAGAAGAAGAGAGATTGTGTCGGAGATGAGAGTGAGGCTGTGCCTATGTTTATTGTGGCGAGGCCAAGTAATGGACCGATGCTGGACGCGCGCAACGCGCCTCATGTTGACAACCCGGAATAATTTATTACCACGTCATTAATTTTCGCATTGTGGATACTTTTTTGTAATGAAACATAGTTACAAAATATTAATCACTACGTCACTATGATAAATTTAGTATCTACATACAAACAAATAAAATAACACTGTAGCAAAAACATTAAATGTTTCTGAAGCACTCTGATCACGCTTGTGCCATAAATTTATTTCTAATTTATATTTACGGATATGCAACGCATAGCTCTAGAAATACGCAAGACATAAAAAATTAATTCAAATGTAGGTTGCACAATGTTCCAAAACGGCGGATATCAGGATATCCACCCCACTATTACGTGCTCAACTTTATTTGATTTGAGTCGGAGAAAGTAAAAATAAAACGAAAATAGTATATTTTGTTATTAGGAGTAAAAGTGATATTTGGGGTGGAGAGCGTGGAAGTTTGCACGACGAGTGAAGCAAGACAGTTTTATTCCGAATGATACATATTTTTTCTTCAAATGTAGATATTTAAAGAAAAATATCTGCTACTGACGTTATATTTTACGTAAATTACGTTTGCGATTTCAATTGCCCTGTAGCTATGGATACTTATTTGTTCCCTTTTTGTTGTAAACATTGAAGTGAAAATTTTCACGTTTTGACGTTTAAATAAAAACTGTGCAATTTTATATCCTCCTTGTGTGCAATTATGTTGGAATTTGAAGTATTATAATGTACGCCCCCTGAAGTTGTTCACTTAGATGGAAATCTAACAGTGTGGCTGAAAGATATGGCCAGGAATCACTGCAAAACAATATAAACTTTTCTTATCACTTTAATTCTAAGTATTCTTATGTCCATTACCGTCCCTGTAATTGTAATCTGTTAGTCTGCTTTTCTTTAACATGTTATTTCCTCAAAAGTAAACTCTGTTTACATTTCAATTCATAGGTTATTTATTTAAATTTGACAGCTATTGATGGTATTTAGTAACTTTATTCTTAGGTTACCTAGTGTGTTATAGTGACATTTAGGGCGATATTACAGGTTTCTTTTATAGAAATTACTTCTTATTCGTTGATTCTGTACAGTTTCTATGGATATATATTTATTTTATTTCTACCTTGCGAGTCAAGTCACGAAAGATGCTACTTTTATGACTTTTGAAGAAAAACAAATGTATACATTTTGAGGTTTACCATAAAATTAATATTATAAAATAGGGCATACATGAAAGAAGGTTGAATAATACTATTCTGTACATTTCATATTTTATTTATCAGTCTAAAATTATTCTAGGTACCGTTTTGAAACATTCATGCCACTCATTGCTAAACAAATGAATTTATAGACTTGTGTGATGTAATATAAAAATGGATTTGATTTGAACCCTGCAATTTCTAATCCCTAAATTAGAAGTTTGGAGTTCCTGTTCGGGTCCCGTACAAGAATCTTTGAGCGGATAATCTTATAAATAAATAAATACTTTTTTTTACTTTATCCCATACTGAAAAAATATTATTTCTTAAAAATGTACTACAATATATTTTGGACTACAAAAAAAAATCCAATATACTTTTGCTGAAATGGTACTCCGAAAGCAACACATTGTCCAAACATAAAAATATTGCCAAGTAGAGAGTTAAATATTATGATTTATAAAATAACATCGTATAAGGCAGTGGTCCTTATAAATCCATCGCCTTTCTTTCATATTTAATTATTACTATAATTCTAAAACTGCATGTTCATAGTTAAATTTAGATTTTGTCTTGTTTTAATGTCTGTCTTCAACTGTACAAGCAGGATTTTTAGAAAGTGCATTTAAATATCATTACAGTTTCAAGATCAGTGGTGTATTATATTAGCTCTAATACAATTTTGTTGAAATATGTAAAATACCCCAATTGCCTAAAGGGCATGTGGCTTGTGTTCAACTTGCTAGATGCACAGAAACACTCGAGACTATTGAACAAGACTAAAGATTTAAAGTAAATGAATTTAGTTGAGAAAAATGTTTTAAAAAAATTAAATATAGAAATATAAATTGAATCTATTTAATCAATCCCCAGTCGACCCCCAAACACTACTAAAGATTCTTCGACCCCGTTCGGAGTTCCTGATCAAATGTCAAGCTCCTCATATGAAATCGAAAAATAACATTTTTTTAATTTTAATTTTTCATATATTAATAACGAAATCCGAAAGTTGAAGAATACTACTTATTATTATTATGTCACGATATATCATCGTACTAGAAATGAGATGAGAAAATTCTCTTAGGAAGGTATAGCCACTCCTATTCCTATCATATTTTTATGACAGTAGATATAGTTGTATACATCTTATGAGTAAAAAGAATTATGGTGGAGGAGCCGAT
The DNA here is from genome assembly GCA_951394225.1 of Harpalus rufipes. Taxonomy (NCBI): domain Eukaryota; kingdom Metazoa; phylum Arthropoda; class Insecta; order Coleoptera; family Carabidae; genus Harpalus; species Harpalus rufipes. Next base: position 11,887,400 of record OX596280.1, read on the forward strand.
TAAAGATGTAGAAGTAATATGTGTACATTATGTTGTGTTGTGGGGATGTAGATAGTAGATATAGATTGTGTGTATGAAAGAAGGAAGGAGGTAGGTAGAGGGTAGATGATGTTAGTTGTATATTGGTGTGTGTGTGCGCGCGCGTGTTATATGTCGATATCGAGTGTAGTGTAGCACGGGCACGGTACGGCAGTCGACCGGGGCCGCTTGAGATTGCGTGATGGCCGCCCGCACCTGCTGACCGCCGGCCGGCTAGCGGCCGAGCCCTGCCCAGCGCCCCGTCGCCATGGCAACCACCTCGTCATTAAAGCATCGCCTTATCATAACCGTGCCAGCCATCTTTGTGTGACCGGCGGCGCGGCGCTCTACAACGGCTAACCGGCGCACGCGCACCCACACACACACATACACACACCTATCCTATCTATCCCCCTACACTCGCACTCGCAGCGTATTCCTGCTACGGCACATGTTCCTTCTAACCGCCAACTTCGCACGAATTATGATAAATTGAATTCGTTCCGCCCGGAACGAAGTTTATTCCCAAGTAATTTTCTATTCATGCGGCAGGTCACACGGAAACATTGAGTGATCGCGTTTAATACTGCCAGGGCCAAATGGAATTTAGTTTTCTCTATTTGTCATCTGCATACAGTTCAGCATTATACATTCAGCGGCAGCGACGCCGTATAATCCTTTGCTCAATAGCGCCGCAGCGGAGTACGATTCGCTGTACGTCATTTGTTTCCGCGGCGTTTTAATGGCGCCAAGCGCCAAGCACAAAGCGCACGCAGTCACCTGAACATTCATAAGTGATTTAGGGGACGACGCCTGAAGCCTGAACGCTGAACGCTGACGCTGACTCCCGGACTTCTCCAGACTAGACGCGTGCCACACGACGCCCGTATTGTCCCGCCGGCCCGATCATTTATCTACCATCGCAAGCCTTTTATGTCCCGCTCCTCGATATAATACTCATACCAAACACATCAACACTTTTCACTTTATTCAACTTTTATTCTGATTCAATTCAACCCTCGGCACACGTTTTATTATTATCCAGCGTCATTTATTATTATATATAATAATGTATGTTAAGAATCATTTATTTTCCTACTGTGACAAGTTTATCGTTCTTTACAGAAGTTGATTTATGATACTACGAAAAACAATAACTTGTTTGAAAGTCTATAATGTATCCTCACTATAAAAAAACTCTGTTGTGGCCAGCACAATACCTCTCGCCACTTCTGTTTTTGGTTACATAAGTACAGGGCGCGAGCAGTCGTGTGACATTGTTGGCCTTGACAAGCAGATATGGGGGTTCGTGTCAAAATGACAATTAGTAATTTTATCAAATGACAGAATTTTTGATCAAAAATTTCAAGACTTTCTAAATTCACGAAGTTAGTTTGTCATACTTGACCTAGACAGGCATATATGGAGGCGCTTCGTAAACATTCAACGGTATATAGATATGTCGTCATTACAGAAAACTGCGAATGGAAGCAGATTGACACATCCAGGAATGTGTACCTACGCCGTAAAGATGATATATGAATTTACTATTGCAATGAATACACGAGTAGCCTGTTTCAGTTAAAAATTGAGTAGATGAAGTTTGACAGTTGCAGTTGACCAGTTTACGTGAATTAACCTGTTCACAATTGAATTTTGTTATTCAATAAATATGAAAATTATATAATGTAAATACTACACCATATATAGGTGTCCGGATGTCGAAGGCCATCATTGGGATCTCGGAAACTATAAAATATACGACTTCGGTTAAATGGGACATGTGGTCCACCTTTGGGGACCATCTTAGATGTGCTGTTATTTTACCAAATGTTCCCACATGTTACTAAATAATGGTGGAAAACTGAATTTGATCGATTTTTCATTTTGTAATACTTCTAAACTATCAGTAATCCAGAAAAAATGTTTCAAATAAAAAAGTTATACATTTTTATTGCCTATCCAGTGGCGTACGAAAATAATGTTTTTATCAGTAAATTTTCGAGATATAACACATACTTACATTTTTTTAAATGGAACCCGTATTTGATTTTTACTTTAAGAAAATACTTATTTTTTATCTATTTTGTTGGTACACGGGTTATTGTGTTTTAAATATTGTTTATAGATCATACCTTACCTACGTTAACGTAAAAATAAGAATTAAAATTAAATTATGAAGCAAGGTAGGTATGGAGAAAGTTACTTAAGAAAATAAAATACTTTTTGAAAAACTAATGAAAGCCTTGACAAAAAATAGAATATTTCTAGAAAAATATACAAAAAACTAATATTTGAAGGGTAAAACAAAATTAAAATACAATAACTTTTGTACCAATCGAAAGGGAAAAAAATTAGTATTTTTCTAAATATCAAATATGAGTTCCTTATGGTTGGTTTTGAAATCCGGACAGCCTGTATAGGGTAATTGATAAAATAGGAACAAATGACTATTTTTACCTTCCGTTACCTTTAGGAAAACAAGGTATTGTCTTTGGTAACAAAAATCGATGATAAACTTTTAGTGAATAAGCACGTTTTAGGGAAAATTAATTTGGCAGAGAGATGAGGATGTTGGGAAAGAGACGGAAAGATAGGATAAGGAATGAGAGAATAAGGTAATGACACGACAAATAGACGATTCTAGAGAGACGATTACATTGGTTTGAACATGTCATTAGGAGAAATGAAGAATATATTGGGAGAAGATGAACAGCCTGATAATAGAAGGTAGAAGAAACAGTGGAAGAGCAAAGAAAAGATGGAAGGTCTGTAATGCGGAACACTTGAGAGAAAAGGAATTGAATGAGAACAACACGCAAAAATGGGTGGAAGAAGAAAATCAATAATAGCGACCCCTAACGAATAGGAAAAGCTAAATAAGATGTCAGTGTTAAGTGAAATTTACATAGTTTGTTTAAGTATGAAATAATTTTACTGGAAATATAAAATATTTTTCAAAAAAAAAAAATAATGTATGGAATTTGTATATTATACCTACACAGGATGATGGATCAGAATTTTTAATTATTAATTTTAGACATTTTATAAAGCTATGGGGGTGAACTTAAATGTTACTTTTTTTATTTTAAATGGAATAATGCAACATTTTTTTTGCGTATTCTAAAAGTAATTTAAATTAAATTTACTGTGTTGCCAAATATTTACATTTTCCTCAAACATTAATCTAATAATAATTTTTCACCCTTCTTTATTTTGTCAGTCCTTTTTGATTATTTCGAGAATTCGAACTGTCTAAGATTTAATAAAGATTAGAATTAAATATATTTTCCTAATTCTTTGCCAATTCCAAATAATTCATAATAATAATAATAAATAATCATGTGTGGGAGAGAAAGAAGTGCATTATTAACAAAAGTGCATTTTACTCAAAATTCTTTAAAATATTGATTTTAGATAGGGTTCTAATAAATACATAATTTGGAAATAACTTAAACCTTGAGTTGCACTTGCCCCTTAAAAGTATCAGATTCTCTTACTCCTGCTGCAAGAAATATGTTTGTTTCTACTTCTGTTATATTTCTAGGGGAATGTATGGGCACATGTTTATGTAGGAGGTGTGAATAGTGGGGTAGAAGTTTAAAAGCTCTGGCTAGTTGGGGTTAGGGGTGAATGTGGGCAACAGGTGCGTCGCGACGCGAGGGGCAACGCCGGCGTCACCTCCTTGCGCCTAGGTAAAAAAGCGATCGACCCACGGGATTGGATTTGCCGCAAAAAACACTGGCTTAATGCGGCAGTGTTTACAGGATTGCGCAGTTCATTTCGTAAAATGGCTCGCCTATGTTATTTATGGATTATTTTTTACGCAATTCTCGTTTTTCTGAAATGTTTGTTTAACTTATCCTCGTCAAATTAAACAGAATTTATAAAGAGAAATAAATATGTGAATACGTTTTGACAAGATATATTCACTGGCTGCTGCTGTTGATTATCTGGCGCTATGAATGCTCTGTGTGTGTGTATGTTTTTCTAGCGGGTTTTAATGTCAGAGTTTTTCACATTTTACCGATATCCAGGCCCGCATTATCCATAAGGCATGTACCAATGCACAATGATGTACAAAGGATGACAAAACTTTTGGCTACAGGTTTTTTCAAAATTTAGATTTCATTATTCATCTGACTTCCATGTAGGTACAGCTATTTCATTTTTGAAGATTTTTTAGAGTATTTCGGGTAATATTAATGATAGAGCAAAACCGTTTGCACATTTCGGGATAAAAAAAAATATACAAATTTATAATCATCACAAGATTTTTCTATCTTGACTTGACTTGACACTGGTCGAGCCGACTACCCCGGAGTACTGAATCCTGGATACGCTAGTCCTACCCAGCCAGACATTTTTTGAACATACGCACATTAGCAGCCAACCCTGCTCAGGGTCCGACGCGGACTAGAGAAGAGCACACTAGTCAACAGACGCAAACATAAAACATAAAAAATTGTTTAACGTCCAGTAGACTCCCCAACTTTTTAAATGGAAATCTATGTTGGGTGACTTTTTTTAATGTGGGATTCTACCACATGCATGTATTTGAATTCCGAGAAGATGTTATCAGTACTCTTCCTATAGCATTCCAGTTATTGTCCTTATATGGATGCAAATTTAAAAGATATTTCGTTGAGTTCTATATTCCGGATAACCTTCTTAATTTTAAAGTATCCTTTGATATCTACATGAAGCATGGTTTTCAGTTTTATTTCAGAATAATTTCTATTCTCATTCCATTCATTTTTGGTGTACTCCTCCGGCATTGCATTATTGTTGATTTCTTTCCATATTGTCGATGCTGTTACAATTAGATAGTAAACCTGAAAAAGAAAATTAATATCCGAGAACAGAATAGTTCATAAAAGGACTATGTAGATCAAATGTACCTACAATATTAAATTTAATGTTGTCTTAATTTATTATGTAGTTGAATTTAATGCCGATCATTTCAATCATCTAATCTTAAGGTGAAGTGTTCCTTCTATTATCCAATTTCAATTTACCGTCTGGAAATGAATCCTATCCTGTCCTATGTCATTCGCTAGAATCGTCATCTAAATTCCATATTTCGACCAGGTCCAATTCCTTGATATATTTATTAATTAATTGTTACACTTTTTCACTTCACTATCATATTATTAATATAATTAATTTACACAACCACTACGAAACTCAAATAAACACGTATGTCTCCTACAGTGGTTGGAATAAGACTCCATTCATCTCAAGATTTTTCTATCGTTAATAAAATTTTATTAATAGTACAAAATATGTAAATTGCTTGCATGAACTTGTATCAATTTTAAAAATTGTATAACTGGACTATAAAAAGAAGAAAATTATATTTAGTACTTAAATATTTGTAAATTAAAAGTAAAACTAAAATAGAAAATATAACGTAAAACCAAAATAAAATGTATACAACCAAAAGCAAAAGACATCCATTGTTTCTAAAAATCTATTAACATAGAACATGCTTACATAAACTACCCTTATTTTTTAGTGGTTGGTTATGAGTAAAATCTTTTTATTGTTTCATGTGTTAAATTTTCTGCACAATATAATGGAAACATACAAAGTAGTACTTCATTTAAAATAAGGTTAAACCGGAAGTGAGACTGTTTTGAAAATATTTTTATTGAAATGGGCATGTCGCAAAAATCCAAAATTATGTAAGATAAAATTAAATTGTTTTTAAAATTGATGGTCATTATGGGACACCTGTACCTTAATACATAATATTTCCTGCCAGTGGTTATCAAAATACGACAACTCTCTCGAAAAAACAATCTAAATATTTTCTGGATTATATTATTTAGAATGCTAGCTAGATGTTTCTTTAAATTTTATAGAACAGCTTAATAAAAATTATCAAATATGAAGAATTAAACTAATTCTGATTTTGAACGTTGTGTGAAGAATAGTAAAAAAATGTGGCTACAGGCATTATATCATTCAATACGGTCCTGACTTTCTCTTGAGCTATATTTAAAAAGTGGATAACATTAACAATGGCTCTGATTGACACTGTTTTAATATTTCGACATGTTTCTCTTAAACTCTTCATTTTATCGCATCTTTAATCCTAACATACTTCTATTTTGCAGATAATTTTGGTTAATTTACTATTTGTTTTATATATTTTTAAAGAAATAATATAACCTACACAGATTATATTAGAAATAGGACCTCGTTTAATTCATATAATTAACTTCTTACATTGAACAGCTAAAAGTTAATATCAACAATATTTTAAATATAACTAGATTCCTATATTCAAAAGCAGGATACAATAATAAGTTATAAAATGAAATACGTAAAAAGAAATATTGGGTAATGTTGAATATATATCATTTGCAATATAAATTATAATGTAATAAAATAGATTTTACATGGAATTAATTTAATGCGATATTGATTAAATTTCACAATTAAATTAAATATGGACAGATATAATATATTACATTATCTATCTCTTTTTACATACATTAATTCATTAATATAAAAATAACTTTTCGATTTATCTGTAATATGAGTTGGCTTTGTTTCAGAAACACATTTGTTACAATGTAAATCATATTTTCTGATTACTATAGTAACAAGCGAGATATGTTGTCAGGTCAGAACAACTGTATTAAGTGTACAATAGTATGTTGAAAGTATTACAATGATCCATATTGTAATACGAATACAGTTTGCGTAATCGAGCTGTAGGCGAGTTACGCAAAGTACTAGTACTATAAATGGACACTGTAATACTTGTTTTTCATATTATTTTTCCTATTTCGCATTAATTTACTTTTATATCAATTTTTTTATTAAGAGAAATATTAAAATATAAAGGTTGGTACCATTAACAGTTTCAATAGACATTTGAAATTTAATTTCCTTTGACATTTTGACAACCGATGCAATTTGGGTAAGAGTTAAAATTTATATATCCTCCAGTAGTTAGTTTAAAAGCTTTAGCAGTTTTTAAGTCACCAGAATTTAATATAACAGATCTGACAGCTTTTTAAAAAAATATTTTGAAAGTATTCCAAAAGTAGATTGGTTGGGAGCATTTACGAAGTGGAAGGAAAAAATCTGATGTGGCCAGCACAATACCTTCCGTCAATCCTGTGTATTATGTACAAATTCCATACATAAATTTTCTTGTAAAAGATTCTAAATTTCCAGTAATATTATTTCATGCAAATGGCACTTGACACTGGCATCTTCTTCTTCTTTAGCTTTTTCCATTCGTTAGGGGTCGCTATTTTTTATTTTCTTCATCCATTCATTTCTGTTTTACGTGTCGTTCTCATTCAGTTCCTTTTCTCTCGTCTTTCGCAATACAGTCCTTCCATCTTATCTTTGTTCTTCCTCTGTTTCTTCAACCTTCTATTACTAAGGTATTCATTCTTCATCCAATATATTCTTCATTTCTTCTCATGACATTTTCAAACCAATGTAATCATCTCTCTTGTATCTTTCTAGAAACTTGTAACACTAAAGTTATTTCATTACCTATTATAATAGGGGTCTCTATTTTTTATTTTCTTCTTTCATTCATTTCTGTTTTGTGGGTCATCCTCATGTCAAATTTTTTCACTCAAAATTACATTTTTTGGTATTTTATGATTCCTTTTCTCGGCAACTAAATTCCACACCCCTGATAAAAATAAACCACATGAAATAAGAAAATCATGAAATTTTGAATGAAAAATATGACATTTGTCAACTATGGACATAATTAATAGCTGTCATTTTAACACGGGTCCACATATCTGCTTGCCAAAGTCAGCAAAGTCACGTCACTGCACGCGACCTACACATAAATTTTCTTGAAAAAGATCCTATATTTCCAGTTAAATTATTTCATAAACAAACTATGCAAATTGCACTTGAGACTGACACCTTCTTCTTCTTTAGTTTTTCCCATTCGTTAGGGGGTCGCTATTTTTTATTTTCTTCTTCCACTAATTTTTGTTTTGCGTGTCGTCCTCATTCAGTTCCTTTTCTCTCCTTTCATCTTATATTTGGTCTTCCTATGTTTCTTCCACCTTCTGTTATAAGCTATTCATTCTTCCAATATACTCATCACTCCTCATGACATGTTCAAACCAATGTAATCGTCTCTCATATATCTTTCTAGAAACGCCCAACACGAGTTATTTCCCTTATTCTTTCATTCATTTACTTTTTATTGATACTGACATCTGTCAATTTAAATTACCTGAATATATTAGCTGTTTCCATGATTAAGTTAGCATAACTGGCTGATTTATGGCTGATTTATGAAATTTATTATCTTTATAATTCTTTAACTCTATATCTGTTGAATATGAAATATAAAATGCAATCAAATCGTAAAGAGAATAATATATTCTTTAAGTTATAATAAAATTTAACTTAGTTTTTCAAGAAAAACTGTTAAAATCTTCAAATGAAGATACTTCCGGTTAACCAATTATAACCAAAATCTAATCAAGTCTGCATATAGTTGTAAGGAAGAGGAATACGCAAGAATTGTAATTTTTGGAATTCTAGTATTGGAGATATCGTGGCCGAAATCGAAATATGAACCATGTGTCTTATTCGTAATAATGCTAGCTTGACCATGGATATTTATTTTTTATAAGAACAGTGGAACCTTAAGTCCAAACGTTAAATTCACTAAACTCAACCTATCACGTTTGAAATATTTATATATTGTTATTTGTTTTAATGCCTGCAAAAAATGCAGGTGTCATGTAAGTCGAAGATTTGTGGTTATGATTCACTAATAGTTTACACGCCACAATAAAAATAACCCGTCAGTTTATTTACTTTTCCCATCACATCCAGTTAAAAGTCTACAAAAAAAGTATTTATCTGAGGCTCCTTCATAACCGCAAGAATTCCGCGGTGGAAGGATGGCGCCACGGGTCTCTCCACCGCTAATTAATCTCCAGCAACACGCGCTCGCACTTGTCTCCAATTCCAGACCGCTTTTTGCGCCCACCACCGAAAAATTTCACCGGCCCATAGCTCAATACGCACCCAGTAGGCCGTGGAAGACAATGGGGCATCACTAACACTAAAAAAACTACACTGACAGCACTCTGTGATTCTTTGATTTTTGAAAGAAATTTTAATTGCTGCCAGACTTCTAAATATCGATTTGAAGATAATGCTGTGAGTTCTTCTTTTGTAAGGGCGAATAAAGGACTAGAGTGATTCGTATAATCAGTTTTTGTGCGGGGATCTAAAGAATTTGGCAACATTCGTGAAACCTGTTGCGAGGATATATTTTACTCACTACAAGAAAGAGATTTTGGTGATTGCAAATTCACACGAGTTAAACCTCTTCTTACGACGGTCTATAATGCCTTCACTGCCTTTCCACTGTTTTTCAATTCATTTGACCACCAAATCTTTTCTTTAGCTCAACCGACGTTACAACGACAATAAAAGAAATTCAAATAAAAGAGGGTAATAATGAATTCTTATTCAAAATTCTACAGCAAACAAAATAATTGCTAGAAATAAATGTTTATATTCTTCCACATGAAGTAAGGAATATTGAATAATAATATGACAGTGTGACAACATATTTGATTATTTGAAAAAATTGCACATGACAACATTACTTCGTTAGAAATAGAAAAAAAAAATCCTTTCAATAGTATACGAGTAATCAAAAATATATTAATTATGCCTTCTAAATACTAAATTTTTAAAAAATATTGTTGTTTAAATAGCCTCAAATTTTAAAATATCACAAAATATACATTAGATATTTTAAAACTGATTATTGAAATTTGTGTAATATTTTGAAATAATCATTTGATTTGAAACAGAATGTGACGTCAAAGTTCATATAACTTAACATGTGACAAACTATCACCTACTCTTATGTATATAAATAACGAAGGTGATGGGCAAACTAGTTTCCTACTGGCTATGAACATCACAGGAATGGGGGGGGGTTGTTTTTCACAACTATTTTTAGCGCCAATCTTTTAATTTAATAATTTATTTTTTTATTACTTTGAAAAATATTCCATAAACTTTTAAAAAACATAATACCTCTCGCCATTACTATTTTATGTTACTTATATATAGTATTTAACATTTCTTGTATTCTTTGTATTTAGTTTTTTCTGTCATAATATTGTAATGTTTATTTATTTGTTTGAAGTGTAAAAAATCAGAGAAATAATAATAATTAAAATAAATGTTTATTAAACGATAAATAATTAAGATACAGATAATAAATATAACTAACACTATGATTAAACAATTATAACCACTAATTTAAGACTAAGAATATTATTAAATACTTAAACACTAAGATTATTTATCTAAACAATGTTTATTTCATTATTTAGTTATATAACTATATTTAATTACGTTCAACACTAGTAGACTATTTACTTATATCATCAACTGTTCATTTCACGATGCCTGTCTACATAAGAATGCCCCGGCTGGCTTTCCTGACCATGTTTATATAATCCGGTGTCCTTTTCCTGGAACACTCGACGCGATAATAACATCGAATACAAAGGAATCAGCCAACCATACGTATTTAAGCAGGTCGAGACTTGTGCGCGACGACTACGTCATCGCTTAGGTTAGGCACTGTTCTAGAAACGTTCGACCAGAGGCGGCGGCCTCCTTAAGGCTGTTTCTTCCCGGAACAGTCCTTGATGACGAAATATGCAGGTGCATATAGAAGTCTTGAAGAAGTGACAGTCGATGGTCCGCTCGAGTTTTTCTTTCTATCCGTTAGGGTTAAAGTTGTAAATGAGAATCTCAACTCCGGTAAAGGGGAAAAGAATCTTTAACATATTCCTAACAATCTTCCAATCCAAACTATTTGGTCTACGGCCTAACTTTGGTACTGCTAACTGCAATTATTACCTAAACCTTTTCAACTGTTCCCGTTAATGTCCGATTAAGGAATACATAGTTAAATAGGTCTCAAATCTTATAGATTTTTGAGAAAACACGTACGAACGCACGACAGCACACACTCGCACTCGCACACACACATACACACACACACTCATACACACACAGAGAGAAAAAGAGACAGACATCATCGCAAAAAGGTTAAAATCGGATTCTAGGGACTTAAAACGTGGTTATTCACTAAAATCCGGATATGCGATTTTTAGCATGAATCTAATACCTCTCTCAGCAAGAGGTAAAAATGTGAAACCGAATAAAATTCTCTTCAATTCTTTGGATTTCAAGGTGTTTTTCGTCCTTATTATACGTCTTGTCTATTATCTAATCGATTTATACCACTAGATCTTATTTTGTACTAAAGATCTGCTCCTGTCTTCTTGGGGTATACCTATTTATTTTAACTTTTACATTTACACTTGTTCCAAGTATATTCATCTATCTAACCATACATCTTTTAATTACATGTACTCTTCTTACATTGAAATCCTTCCTTACAAGGCCTTCTTACACTTTCTTCGCTTGTTCCATCCATCAGCTTTGCGATCAGATCACTGTCGATGTCCATGTCCATGTCCTGTCGTGTCAGTGCCCAAACAAGGACGCCTGTCAGCTCTAACGTGCGCTCTTCATCACGGCACGAGATGCGATCACTCATAAAAATACAACACCAGCAAAGCAGAAACTTAAACTACATTTGCAACGGGTTATGGAAATTGTCATACAGGAGATGACTTCATAAGAACAAACAGGAATTTTTAAGAAGAATAATGGAATTCGAAAAGAATTGTGTAAGAAGAAATTTGAAATTCTCTGAGTTAAATGAGCTTGCAAAAAATAACAAAGAATTGTAGAATTTCATTTTGAAGGAAATTAAATTTGAACGATTTAATATCACCAATAATCATTTAATTTTAATTATATATTTAACTAAAAAAATTGATGTGACCAGCACATTACCTCCCGTCATACAATTTTTATTCATTTAGATAAAAATTAAATTTTTGGCTGGTAGAACCAGCATGGTTCTAACACCGGTGTCAACTAGGACCATGTTAACGACTTGGCACATACTTCATGGTTATTAATAAAATCAGTGTTGCTAATATTCTGATGTACTGACAGCAATATACAAAAAATTGGCATTATTTAAAAAAAAATCATATATTTCTTGACTTATTTGTTAGATGAACAATTTAAAATAATGAAGCCAAATTTATTGAATATGGCTGTCATTACATTTTCAGCTTCATCAATATATTAGCAACATCGATTTTGTTAACAACTCTGAAGTATGTACCAAGTCGATGACACGATTCTAATTAAATCCGGTGTTAGAACCACGCTCGTGCTACCGGTCTTACAGATCAGTCAGTGACATGTTTTTTGTTTTTGTTTCGGCACCTCTTGTACCTGCTTCAGGAGGTAAAATACTTTAAAATAGATTTATATCAAAAAATTAATAAAAAAATCTGTTGTGGCCAGCACAATACCTCTCGCCACTTCCGTTTTTGGTTACATAAGTATAGGGCGCGAGCAGTCATGTGACTTTGTTGGCCTTGACAAGCAGATATGGGAGTTCTGTCAAAATGACAATTAGTAATTATGTACATAGATGTCAAATGTCAGAATTTTTCATCAAAAATTTCAAGATTTTCTAAATTCACGTAGTTAGTCATACTTGATCTACACAAGCAGATATGGAGGCCCTTGTCAAAATGACAGTTAGTAATTATTTACATAAATGTCAAATGTCGTAATTTTTCACATGGTTATTTTGTCACCAGGAATATGGAATTTACTTGTCGAGGAAAATAAACCACATGGAATTGGAATATCATGAAATTTTGGATGGCCAATTGACATTTGACATACATATATGTACATAATTACTAGCTGTCATTCTAACTCGGGCCCTTATTTGCTTGTCAAGTCCAACAAAGTCACATGACTGCTCGCGCCCTATAAATTTCTCATGTCTTTTCTTTATGTTTAGATTATTTTTATAATTTAAAATTTAATTTTTTGGGAAGTTTTCTCCTATACTTCTAAATGTTCGAATTTCTTCCAATTTCTTGACGGGATTTCTGATGGGTATATGTATATAGCTATAATTTTAAATATTTAATTGTTATTATTGTTATACCACAAGAAATAATAAACTTACCAATATCTCCGAAAAATTCTTCAATAATGTCAGTTAATTTGACGTTTTACTGTTATGTTGCCAAAAAAGAATATCTAAGATTTATTTTCAGCTAATAAAACCATATTCGTAGGGCAAATTCTGAATTGGTTCTTATCCACTGTCATGTGTTCAGTTAAAATAGACTTAAGTTCAAGTTTTAGAATTGAGCTGCCAAACAGGTTTATGAACTACTGTTGGTTTTTGACAATGACATTTTTCTGTCATTTACAAACATCTAATGGTTACTATAGTTGTTTAGGCTCTGAAATTTATTACAACAGATTATTTCATATTATTATTTACTATATCTCCAAACCTATAGGAGATATAATAAAATTTTAAAATGTATCGAATAGATAATTTTACGTTCTTTAATACTAATAATAAAAAAATTCAAAAAAATAATATTTAGAATTTTTTTTAAGATACTACTACTTCCGGTTTTCCAATTGGTACTAAAACCTATTCAACTCTTCCCATTAATGTTAGATTGAGGAATCCGTAGTCAAAAAGGTCTTTAGTCTTATAGAATTTGAGAAATCCAACAACCTCTCTCACACACACACACACATCCACACACACACACACACACACACACACACACACACACACACACACACACACACAGACATCATTGTAAAAATGTTAAAATCGGATTCTATGGACCTTAAATCGTGCTTATTCAATAAAATCTGGATATGCGATTTTTAGCATGAATCCAATACCTCTCTTAGCGAGAGGTAAAAATTAGAAGAAGAGATGAAAGAAATTAAAAAAATTAACAAGAATGGATTTTATATTTCGTAAACGTATTGTATAATTCGTTCCCTTTTATGTCAAAAATGTCACGGATAATATTGGTAATTTCTTCGTAAGAAGAACATGAAGATTTCGTTTTCTTCATATGTTAAACTTCGACATAGGCTGAGACAAGTAAAAGACGTCATCTCTCTTCAGACATCAAGGATATACCAGATTCCATGTGTCCGCGGGAAAGTTTACATTGGCCAAACTGGTAGCACTATTTCAACAAGATTGAATAAACACCAGCGATTGATCAGATTGAACCAGCCTGGAAAATCTTCAGTTACAGAGCATGCCCTAGAAGAATTCCATCTCATCAAATTCGAAGAAACAAAAATTCTTACAAGACTTACACACCTCAACAACAGGTTATTTAGAGAAACCATTCTGTTTTCAAAACCAAGAATAATAATCTCAATCATAGTGACGGTTTAGTACTTAGTCGAGCATGTCTTCCTACATTAAATATATTGTAATATGCTACCTTCGTTACTTGTTGCTATTGTTTTGTTATTATTTATTTGATTTTCTCTGAAACAAACAGTAGTGTATGCTGCCGAAACTTTGGGTATTTAAGAAATATAGAGAACATAAACTAAAAGGTTGTATTATATTATTATTGTATTGAGTTTTGGAAGTTTTTTTTAATAATTTAAAAATACATAAGCTTCAACATCTCTTGGTGGAGAGAAGGGACCTATGTTTAACGTAAATATAAGTAGAAATATTTAATAACACCCGATAAATATAAAACAGATTTATAAACAGTGTATTATACTTTTTGATAAAAAGATCATACATCTTTACAGAAAGATTCTGCTCAGGAGGCTTCATTATACCAAACGGTGATAACATTACGAGTATGTTATGTTGTCTAAATAACTACATATTTCTGTTATTAAAAACGTTATAGCCTTAATAAACTATTCAAGGAACTCTTTCTCTGGCAAAGGGCTTTGTTATTTATTTCCAGTGGAAGAGTGCAATATAAGGGTGGAGCACTTTTGCGGGGCCTGTAGTTGTCTCCAAACATGAGGTCTTTAGTGCTGTAAATAAATAATAAGACTGGAGTGAAATTGGAAAGACAAGATTGGTTATCTGGTGTGTACACAATAAATAAATTAGTGTGGTACAGGTGAAATTGTTAAGGAAGCAATGGTATGAGAGTGGCCGTTATTTGAAAATAGTGTACCGCAAACGGCGAGAGGTGGCCGGCGTCATGTCACGTACACCGGAAGCAGCGCCAGCGCTGGTGTTGGTAGCCTGGAGTCCACGGGAACAGAGGGAGGTAATCCTCCGGGTCACGCACGGGCCACCCGCCATCTCTCTCTGTCACGCGCCACGCGCTGCTTCGATGTATAACTTCAGAAAATAAAAACCAATTTAGTCGAATGTCCTCGCGGCGAGCAGTTTGTCTCAATCAGGGATTTGCTGTCCTCCGCTTGCCGCCCGCCGCCCGCTCACTCCAACCAAACAATACGAAATGTGAAATAATGAGAGTAATTAATTCAATTAACCGTTAATTAATGGCATCGTATCCATGTATTTGCGCACGGGTTGGGTCTTCTAATGGAGTTTTGAGCCGGCAATCAATATTTTCCAAGAGCGACCGCCGCCGATGCTACGACACTACACCGCCACCGCCTCGCCTTCCTCTCCCACCCCAGCCCAAGTAGATGAGGCGTCATCGCAATCGCATCTGGCGTCCGTGTCCAGCGTCCACTGTCCAACGCGCGCTCACTTCATTCAGTGAATTATTCAAACTGAAAGTAATGGCATTATCTTTTACAGCAGCGCTACAAAAACAAAAAGCCCCGGAGACAAAGACGACGCTACGCTCGGCCACTGCTTACGACAGAGACGAATCATCGGAGGACGGAGAAATGCGCAGCAGTGATCAATATGTCCTGGCCAGGATACAGATGTGGACCATTGTCCACTATACCAGTGTACAGTGTCGTACACTAGGAACAGCAGTGAGCTGAGCACTGCCATTACATATGTTTTAATTACAGGGATCGATGGCGGCTGTGTTGAGATTTGTGAGCGCGACAAGGTGGGATAGGATGGGATAGGGTGTTCATATCGGAAAGACGTGCAGTGCAGGTAGAGGGGGTGAGATTAGCGGGCGGCCTCATTAAAGTTGTGTAATAGCTTTGCGCCACCTTACGCCTGGCTTGCTACACTCCGTCGTCGACGCCGACGCTTTCATCGCAAAACAACACAACCGCATATACATCCCCCTCACTCGCGCCACCTTCCTCAATAACTCACTAATAACACCACCATCCAACACAATCTAAATCTACGATTGTAATTTTCATGCTATAAAACATTAGCAAAATGTATTCTAAGTGAATTCTAAATTCATAGTCGTATCCAGATTGTTTATGATTTATTATTATAGAATTAATTATAGAATTTATAGGATATCTCTGGCCGTATTATAATTATAAACACTCTTAAAATTTTAAATGTTTTGTTAAATTTTTATCATATATAATAATATCATTAGTGGTAAATTTATGCGGGAAAATTTTCAAATTGTTACGAGATCTGGTTGCCTAGCAATTTATCGAGTGGCATTAACAAAGATTTTTGATCAATGTCACGAGATAAATGACCAACAGGCTCGAGTAAAGCAGTCGGAAAATTTTGCCAGGATAAAATTTAATGACGAATGGTATTCGGATCACTATTTCCAAAATAAAAATCAGGTAATAATTTAGTTTGTTGACAAAATCTTTAAATTTTTATTGTGTTTTTAGGTGTTATATTTAAGAATTAAGATTGCTATTTCAGTGTTCTGAACAGATTCCTGTCCGAATCGACTCATATTTAATAAAAACTGAAAACACTGATTATATACGCACTTTGACAGACACTCAAAACATCAAAAAAAAATTGCTTCTCAAAACTCACTTGTAAAAATATAGAATCTTATTGGTGCAAAGGATGCGAAGTTTTGTGACGGTGTTTTGTCGAAATAAAACTTGGTATCTAGGTAGAATCGTGAATTATATTCGTTTATAAATGTATGAATGAAATACTATGTTCATTATCCAAAAATGTATAGTTCGAACAATTGCTAAAGTTTCTCGTCGTTCTTCTTGTAAACTGCTTTTCTCACAGTTTCAGACTCACTAGCCTCTATATACATTTATGAACTGTGTTTATATATTTGTAATAATAAAACTCAATTTCAAACCAATTCTGATAAACATGCAATACAAGATAGAAGCAAATGTTTCACATTCCAGTAAATAAACACAATACTTTAGACTCAATTCCATACATACAAAGTTTAAAACTTTTTAATAATTTGCTGTAAAATATACAAGTAGAGACAAATAAAAATTATCTTTAAAATATTATTTAAAAACAATCTGGTATACAAGACTTTTTATTGTCAATGAATTTTTATCAATATGACAAATAACGAGGTCTATAGTAAAATACTTATCATACTTTCTCTGTGCTTTCATTACCGTATTATTTTTGTTACTCTGACATATTCTGTACACTAATTGTAATGTAAATTATTAAGTTCGATTCTATTTGTCAAAAATTATAAACGACCACTTATTATTAAGTTACGAAGTTATGATGTTAATGAAAAGAAGATTAAGGATAAAAACAAATCAATTGAAAAAATAATGTCTTAATAGTCTTTTAGTCACGAATGGGTTGAATATAAAACACAGAAGGTTTTAAGACCCGTGAGTGACACTAAATATGCTTTACATATGTGCATCGTATAATAATTTATCTATAATAGAATCAAAATCTCAATATGTATACATATATACTTTTATTCACAACCGGTCAGTAATACAGCGATTTCTGACTTTTTAAATGTTGGGAAGTTAGTAATTGTTAACCTCATTTTACATGAATGCGACAACAATCAGTGATGGATAGTTACAAGTAAAAAAAAGTTTTTTTTTTAAATTTAAATATGAAAAGAAATGAATAGAAAATAAATGTAAAGAAATCTAAATTTAATGGTAGGAATCTAAATGACAGTTCACGTGACAGATTCGTTTATTTATGTGTTGCGATTTGTGAGATGAGGTTATTATTACTATTTATATATTAATTACTCATTATTAATTTCTGATTAATTAGAATATAAACCTCGGTGAAAAGTTTTCGTCCTCGGTGGAAATGAAACACTTTCCACTTCTATTAGTAATATAATATTATTTATTAATTAGGATCACAATATTAAATGAGAAGTATGCCATGATAACAAAATACCTATGTACCCCGGTTAGCTAGGTGTTTAATAATTGCAATCAGTCGTTGCTCAGCAACCCGTGACTAATGAAATTTTGTTATATAACAACCGTTTTACAAACTTAAAACTGATAACTAAAAGGTCAATTTTACGCACTATCGTAGACTAGTACTCATTAAATGTCAAAGAAATCTGTAAAAACATATTTTACAAGGGCCACACTATATTTATTTAATAAGACACATGGTTTATATATTTTAGAAGTTTGTTTTAAACATATTCAAAATTAAAATTAATTCCTTTCCACGACGTACAAATAATAATTCTGACTGCAATAGCGCGAATGTGTTCCAGAATCTTCGATATTATAAGTACTGACAGTGCAATACTGTAAAGATTGTCATACTATAATGCACCTCAATCGCAACCTTCATGCCATCTTCGTGTCCAATTCCCACGTTTCAAATCATCATTAAAATGTTGCCTTCCTTCAAACTGAAACTTGGTGGAAATTTAGCAGGGAATAAAAGTATTTAATCGAATGTAAAGTTGGAATTGGTTTTATGATATGGTGAAGTGAAAAGGAAGGGCCTTTCCTGCAGCGCTGCCACCCACGCTGCCGGCTACGGTTGTTATGCTAACTAACTGAATAATAACCAGTGCATAAATTAACAATTTAATTTAATGGATTCGAGTTATGTTTATTCGGATTGTTCTGTAGCGGATTTGGCGCTTAGCTGGTAGATTTTGACGGTGGAAGAGAGGCAGCAAACAGAGAGGCGTCTAGCACTTTATTTCACTTCATCACCAGTAATAAATCGAGCCACTGGACCGGTTATAAAAACACCTCTTGAGCCATTTAACTCGGGCTGACTCGCCGGGCCCCGGCTAAAATGAATCTTATCGAACATCCCATAAGTCTTGACATCACCTATTTCTTTCTGCTCGTTTTGTGTGGATGCTGGAAGGGGCGAGACTTATAAATATACGTACCGGTACCGGGGGAAAAGTTTCCCATTAAAGAAACCAAACGTGGGTAAACTCGTTCTCGTTAATGAATGCTAGACTCCATCAATTATGCAGGCTCGCGGCCCGCGTCGAGCGCATTGCTATCTCCGTAATATTACGATGGGATGCGCCCTTTGTTTCATTCACGCACTTCAATTTCCCGTTTTATCATCGGCGAATTCGTTGTGGAGTGTAAACCGTACGGTACGGCGTTCGCGTTGGTGTTCGCGTGATTTGCATGTGCGGCGATTGTTTAAATTAAAACGATCAGCAATAACACCGCTTGGGGGAATATTGCTTTTGGCTTTCACCTCTGCTCTACAACAGTGATGGCGGCTTTACCCTGCCCTGCCCTGCTGTACACAGTTGGATGTTCTGAATTTTAAGCAGTCATAAAACGACGGATGTTAATTTTTCGTTCCTGGATGTAATATCGCGCGCGGCACGTGAGGGGAATCGGCGACGACGTTGAGCCACGGCGCTGCTTGCTGCTGCTGCTGCTGCTTGCTGATTGGCCCGCTGTCGATGTTGGCGTCCGGCCATTGATTTCCATCCGGGCTTTCATACGCGTTGGGAAGCGTGTGATCGTTTGATGTTCGTGGTTGCCCAAAGTAATTTCTTCCTACTCCTTTGTGCGGTCGGCCTGTCTGCCCACCGCCGCGCTGTTAACTTTTGCTTTTCTACATTAACTTTTTTGTCCTCTTCCAGCTTTTCACAACATTCTTGTTTTATAGTCGGAAAATCGCCTCCAGGTGACACCACTTATTTCCACCCACATCATTTATTTCTCTCACTCATTACACTATTCAATGGCAAACATCAAAATCAATTACACTTTTTCTATTTACACGTACATACGTTACCGCTAAATGTGTTTACCAATCTGCATTTTTATATCTTTTCTGTTAAATCTGTTGCTTGTAGAATTTTTTACACTTTGGATAAGTGTTTAGAATTTTTATTTTGAAATGAAAATAAATTCATGTCCTATATTGGTAGGACGAAGAGTGAATTTATTCCGTACTCATCCATGAATCATCGACATTAATAATAATGTGATTGAAGTCAATTAGTGTTTTTTTTTTCTTTAAACAGATTTAACTGCCCGTGTCATATACATTATATAACGTTTTTTATATGGGTGAAGTGTAAATAATCAGACAAATATTATTAATAAAAATAATATGTTTATTAAACGATAAATAAATATTAAACAGATAATTAAAAGATAATAAATTTAACTAACACTATGATAAACAAATATTAACACTAATTTAAAGACTAAGAATATTATAAGACACTTAAACACTAAGATTATTTATTTAAACAATTAACACTACCATTTATGTCACTAATTACATTTATTTATGTTCACTTCTTGTCGACTATTTGTTTATATCAACAACACGACGCTTATTTATATCAGACTTTTTTACTCGTTGCTCCTATATCGCAGACTGTGTTCGCTGGTTTTGGCGACGTGTTATATACCTGGCGACTTTAGTTCTCGAACCTACTCGAACCTACTAGAACACTTCGCGTGTACAATAGATCACGTCACCGCGACCTGTCCTAACAAGTCTGCTACGCGCGGACATTCGGCGCGACACAGCGGCGCCAGCTATGACGAGGCGGCGGCGAGGGCTACAGAGCGGCGGTGGCGAGGGCTATGGAGCGGCGGTGGCGGCGACGTTACAATTATATACATCAAGAGAAAAACAGCATTCTCTCCTGGGGATACGAGTATTATTTTTTATCATCATTAGGAATGGGAGCAGAAACTATAAATACAGTCATGGAGCCTAATCGGAAGAACCCCAATAAAATGTTGATGCATCTTGTGCAGTTGTTTTAAGCTTATTACCAACAAAATCTAGAATGCACTATGCAACCTATAACCTATATTATATAATACAACTGTCAAAATAATATTAACTCCCTAGGGTTTATTTTTGACATATTTCTCCAGAGCTAGAGGCAATCTTTTATTTCTGTCATGATTTTGACATCAGAGATATCGTTTTCTTCTGCCGATGGTGAAAAGTGTTAATTATTATGTTCTCTTTATTTCTGAGACACCCTCTTATTTTAGTTGTAAGTACTCATAACTTTCAATGAGAATATACGAATCCTGCTCCAAAAGAATTGGCCTACATCCTTTTTCTTAACTTACAAGGAAACTATACATTCATTAATGATAATATCGCGTTTTATTTAAGCAATAAATTAATTCTAATACAACAAAAGTAAGTTTAGGAATAATAATTGATTTGTATAATAAAAAAATCTGTTGTGGCCAGCACAAT
The DNA here is from genome assembly GCA_951394225.1 of Harpalus rufipes. Lineage (NCBI taxonomy): Eukaryota > Metazoa > Arthropoda > Insecta > Coleoptera > Carabidae > Harpalus > Harpalus rufipes. The sequence goes on from OX596280.1 coordinate 11,908,917, forward strand.
ACCTTCCGTCAATCCTGTATATAATGTATAAATTCCATACATAATTTTTCTTGCAAAAGATTCTAAATTTCCAGTAAAATTATTTCATAAACAAACTATTCAAATTACACTTGACACTGACATCTTCTTCTTCTTTAGCTTTTCCCATTCGTTAGGGGTCGCTATTTTTACGTGTCGTTCTCATTCAGTTCCTTTTCTCTCAAGTCTTCCGCAATACAGTCCTTCCATCTTATCTTTGGTCTTCTTGTATCTTTCTAGAAACTTGTAACACTTATTTTCTTACCGTATCTTTCCGTGGCTTCCCCAACATCTACTTCAACATCCTCATCTCTGCCACATTAATTTACTTTTTATTGATACTGACATCTGTCAATTTGAATATGAATTTATTAGTAGTTTCCATGTTTAGCATAGCTGGCTGAATTATGAAATTTAATTTCTTTAAAATTCTTTAACTCTGTATTTATTGAATATGAATTATAAAATGTAATCAAATCGTATAAAGAATAATACATTCTTTAAGTTATAATAACGTTAAATGATAATAAATCAAATTTAACTATTAAATCTTCAAATGAGGCTACTTCCGGTTCACCAATTATAACCAAAATCTAATCACTTGTTCTTCTGGATGTAAACTTGAGGAATACGAAAAAAATATAATTTTGGGAATCGTGGTATTGAAGTTATGGGATCCGGAACTTAAATTTGCGCAGGGGTCGTACTAGAGCTCCTTTTATACGATGCATATAAATAGGTAAACATAGGTGCACACAGTGCAATGAATCACTTAGACCATATAAATATACCTAATACATATATGACTATTTTTTATATTGTTATATTAGATAAATATGATAACGAAATTAGATAATTAATTTGTAAGTAAATTTTTGATCGTGTTTGTTGTTTCGTTTAAGTTTTGCAATATAGAATTGGTAATATCGTTTCGGCGATGGGCGATGGTGGATCTAGATCCAGTTCGAGATAGCTATCGACAAGCAAGTCTGGGATATTATCAGAGCATTTACATGTTCGTTGGGTAAAATGAACCAAGTAGCGAGCAGCGAGTACCGAACAGCATCTTGTATCGTTGGCTGTATGGCCGCTGCATTGCTCGTTGCTGTTGCTTACTAGTTATAGAAACAATGGAATTAACACGAAGCATATTTATGTGTAATTCTACGATGCCATGGCAACAAAACAACACAGCATCGTCGACAGCGTGGCTCTCGCCGCCAAACTGCCAAACAGGGCCGCATTCAAACAAAAACAAGACTTTCATAATGCTTCATAAATGTTCCGGATAGAAAATTTGGAAGAAATTGTTTTACACAATACTTGTATTACACAATCGTTTACTACAAAAATGTTCTTCGAAAAGTAACACTTTAATAATGGCAAAGAATAAAGTTTTATCATAACAGTTCATATAACCCGAAAAATATCTCTCTAAATATAGACTAATTTCAGAATCGCTCATGCCATTTACTTTCACCCTTTTATATACATTTTTATATATAGGTCTTATTAGTAATTTAATACTCCCCATCTCATGGGAATATATTCCTAACTAATTTCTTCAGGATCAGTGTATCAACGGGAGTTGAGCGGTAGTATTTTGCATTTTGCATTCGACACAAAGTTTTTCATTTCTAATCTACCGGTCGACTTGATGACGACCAGTGGATCAGATTTTCGTTAGTGATGCTGCTTATTACATATATGGACATCAAAGATTCTTGCACAGATTGAAGACTTTCCGCTGGTAACAAATAATAAATTTTCACCTTTAGTAACATACTAATTCTATAAATGCTATAGGTGTGCCAACTTGTCATATTTGACCAATGAATATAATGTTTACAACTTAGCATCTACCAAATTTTTTAGAATAGTGAGAAATGTTCCCCTCACACAATTGTCATTTGAATGCGGCTCCAAATATTGAACACAAGTAAAGAGCAAATAAATATAAGAAAAAAGAACAAATTTAAAAATAGGTCGCTTTAAAAAAAACATAATGTTTGTTTTATATCCCAAGAACGATAAAGTTTTCAAAAATAACCGAATTTCAGCACATTATAATATGTAAAAACCGTATGAAATATTATTTTAATATTTTTTCTTCATCTCCCGTATTGAGCGAAATATGAGATATTTACAAAATGTGCGAATAAGTTTTAAACTCAAACTAAAAAGCTTCCGGTTGGCCAATTATAACCAAAATCTAATCACCTCTTCTTTTGGATGTAAACTTGAGGAATACGAACAAATTATAATTTTTGAAATCATGGTATTGGAGTTATGCGATCCGAAAAGATCGTCACACACAAAGACACACACACACATACATACAAACAGACATCATCGTAAAAATGGTAAAATCGTATTATAGGGCCCCTAAAACGTGCTTATTCACTAAAAAATCATCATTGAATTTTTTGACCATAGACAATACCTTCTTTACCTAAAGGTGACTGAAGGTAAAAACAATGTAACATTTCTGTAGTGCCTAAAAAATTGACCCTTGAATGTGCAAACTGTTTTACGCGAGATTCCCAAAAAACATCAAAAATGGAACACCTACTCATCTTTCGGATTATTGCTCGCGTTCAGCGCTAACCTAGCAAATAACAAATAGCGCTAGATGTGTACCGAACGGCATTCATTTATTAAACTTAGCGCGCAAGCCCAGTTTAAAGTAAGAAAATAGCTGACAGTTCTATTTGTATAATATTGAAAGCTCACAGACTTCTTTTTGAAATGAAAAATATTATATGAACAGTTAGAAGATGCACCAGAAATAAATATTATTAACCAGATAGTAAATTTTGTTCGAAAGTAACGCTCGTTTCAACCAAACATGACGCATGCAGTTGCCTACTAGCTCGCTAGATGTTTTAACGAAATATTTCTCGCTAGCTATTTCTTCAATTTCCGTTCAATTATTTTGCTAGTATAACGTGGGCTAGCGCTTACCCGGCTGAACTCGAGCATTGTTAAATTTTCATTTGATTATAAGTGGAATAAAAAAAGATATCTTCAACGTGATAAAACATCTATTAACATAGTCTGTTAAAAGAATTTAGGTTTAATATTAGCGAGTTCACTATCTTCTTTATAGTGAACAGGTTATAGGTATACTGGAATACAAATAGAACTCCTCTATCCTGTAATATTTATCTAGCTAGAAAAAAGTAATTTCCATGTTATCTCAATTATAATAATCCTTTCAGTAAGTCAAAACCATTAATCAAATCCCCTAGTGATATAATCAGTATGTTTACGTGTGTTATTATCCAGTTATTAAACAAAACACGATAAGGAATCTCCCTAGCGACGGTCCTGCACGTGACACAACAACAGAACAGAACAACAGAGTGTCCGCTTTCCCGCAGTAGCTCAGATGCGATTATAAATGTAATGCCAACATAAACAAGATAGAGCCGCCCGGAGCCCGAACGCCGAGCCGGCACTGGCTAGGATAATCGCAGCAGGCGAGATATCCGCGCGGAACCGTTATTATAATCGCCATGATTCACGTAATTCACGCCAGATAACGCTAGTGCATTGCATGGAAATAGGGGTGCCAACAATGCCAGATAAAAAGTTACCGAAGATCAGGAACAAGAATAAATACTGAATTATCTACTCATTTAGATAGAGATAACGATGCGATGAGAGTTAACATATATTTAATATAAATCCCCAGTAGTAATATATATCGCTCGTAAATCTTATAGGGTAGGTTAGGAAATAAGATTCTATGTAATATATAATGTTTGATAATAGAGTACTGGCAGCGCCGTGCGGTGATATTTTGGCGCCTGGAGCACATAGTATTCAATTTGGCGCCAGAAGCACATAATATTCAATTTGGCGCCCTAAGCAAAACGGCTCCGTGCGGGTGGGCAGATTTTGCCCCGAACAAAGGCGCCTGACCACGAGGGGCACCATTTCATGACAGTAAATAATAGTATTTTTTATGCAAACTACTCTTATTCGTATAGAAAAAAATGCCTAGGCAACTTCCATAGTAAGGTGATAGAAGTGTACAATATTTTTTACCTTCCGTCATCTTTAGGTAAGGAAGGTATTGTCTTTGGTCAAAAAATTCAGTGATGAGTTTTTACTGAATAAGCATGTTTTAGGGTCCCTATAATACGATTTTACCATTTTACGATGATGTCTATATGTATGTATGTGTGTCTGTGTGTGTGTCCGTGTGTGTGTCTGTGTGTGTGTCTGTGTGTGTGTGACAAAAGTTCCGGATCCCATAACTTCAATACCACGATTCCAAAAATTATAATTTTTTCGTATTCCTCAAGTTTACATCCAGAAGAACAAGTGATTAGATTTTGGTTATAATTGGTGAACCGAAAGTTGCCACATTTGAAGATTTAACAGTTAAATTTGATTTATTGACATTTAATATTATTATAACTTAAAGAATATATTATTCTCTATACGATTTGATTATATTTTATACTTGATATTTAATAGATACAGAGTTAAAGAATTTTAAAGAAATTAAATTTTATAATTCAGCCAGCTATGCTAAACATGGAAACTGCTAATATATTCATATAATTCAAATTGACAGATGTCAGTATGAGTAAAAAGTAAATTAATGTGGCAGAGATGAGGATGTTGAAGTAGATGTTGGGGAAACACGGAAAGATACGGTAAGAAAATAACTCTAGTGTTACAATTTTCTAGATAGATACAAGAACGACGATTACATTGGTTTGAACATGTCATGAGGAGAAATGAAGAATTATATTTGAACAAGAAAGAGTAGTTTAGTAATGGGAGGTTGAAGAAGCAGAGAAAGATCAAAGATAAGATGGAAGGACTGTATTGCGGAAGACTTGAAAGAAAAAGAACCGAATGAGAACGACACGCAAAAATATCGACTCCTAACGAATGGGAAAAGCTAAAGAGGAAGAAGATGTCAGTGTCAAGTGCAATTTGAATAGTTTGTTTATGAAATAATTTTACTGGAAATTTAGAATCTTTTCCAAGAAAAATTATGTATGGAATTTATACATTATAGGTACACAGGATTGACGGAAGGTATTGTGCTGGCCACAACAGATTTTTTATTAATGTTTTTGCATTACAGCTCTCATTAAATTTAAGTACAATAATTATTCTGCCAAACGGAAATTTTTCTAGCATTGTTAAATTCAAATAATAACTGTGAACTGTTGATTACAACAATGAATATTTTGGTTATACATCATTAATATTGATTACAATAATGAATCTAACAATGAATTTAGGAAAAACAAATGAATATCCTGCTAAACGGATAATTTTCTGATATTGTTATAACTGTAAAATTGTTGATCACAACAAACAATTTTGATTACAAGAATGAATCTAACAAAGAATATTTCATCAATATTTTAAATCTAGTATTTTTCGAAGAATCAAAAATATAGTTTAACATTTAAAGAGTGTGTTAATTTGCAAATTATACATTATGGGGGGCGCTGAAATATAACTTTGCACAAATGCGCCTTTTGCCCGCAGAGCGGCACTGACCCTAAGAACAATATTTTTTTTATAAAAGAGTGAATTTTTCATTCATTTGGTGCAATACAGAAGAATATAGAACGAACTGGCTCTAGTTGCTTAACTGGATGATTATCAAGAGCGTATTAATCAGAATATTTCTATCATTTCAATTCCTTGTGCGCCTTTTAACAAAAGGCGCCTGGAGCGATTGCTTCTTTGCTCCATTTCACCGCACGGACCTGAGTACTGGATTAATGTAAATATCTAGTAATGACAGTCATGACTCAGCGCTATAGAACAAGGATATTATTTCATGTATGATCAGCATATTTTCTTAGAGAAATTAAACACGAAAGGTGTTTTCAAAGTTTTGAGAATTATGTTTAATTTTTATATTTATTAATTTTAATACAACGCTATCCAAGTTTAAACAAGTGCCCCAATGTGAATAAAGTTCCTACACATTGGTCTGTATTACCAGCGCACGTTTTTAATAAAAGACCGGTCGGCGTAATGCGGGCCATTATTTTTAAGAAAACTTTTGAATTGCATTATTTTGGGTACAGGCTAATCCAAATTGGCACCTTATGGATTTTAATAACATACTTTATTTACTACCAAACATATTAGAGTACATCTTTAATAGTATAAGTATATACAAAGTCCAAATATATTGGTGAGAAGAAAACCAAAAATTAGAAGATATGCAAATAAAATATATAAACTGGATTCTAGGATTAGACAGATACACGCCTAGCTACATGTAGTGTATTTTATGTATCATATATGTTAAAAAATATTTACCAGTATGCCACCGTACTGATGTCGATTTGGCTATGAAATTATAATAACTTGTCCATATCATATTTCGGAAGTTGGGATTTATGAATGAAATGATCAAGACCTATGTGAATTTATGTGTTCAATAAAGGGATTAGCGTGCAGTATACGAGTATGTTTATTTTAAATCCTTAAACATTACACTACATTACAGTATTTGAAGAAATGAAGATACCAAAATTATAAAATTAAGGATAGAAACTGAAAAAGGACCAGTCATATAATATAAATGAAGAAAGAATAAGAGAAATAGAAATATCGGTTCTTGAAGAATGTTGTAAGAATATTAGAAGAGAATAACGAATTGGGGAAAAATATTACGAAAAAAATTGTTTTCTACAGTGGAAATAGAAAATAGATGACGAAATGGAGAAAATGACTGAAATTGCAGATAAGAGATTGAGAAAATCAGACGAAGTTACACCAAAAAAAATTTGGGCTCTACATACTAGAGCTAGTACAAAATATAAAAACGGCAGGTATACCCATATTAAATTCTGAAAGATAGTAAGATTAGTTGCAAGATTCCTCTGCGGAAATGAATATTTTAGACTATACTGCATCTGGTTTAAGATTACAGTGGTGTGCGGAGATTGACGAGAGCAGTTTAAGTAGCAACATTGTACGGTTAAATACGTATCTAAGTTTTATTTCGATAAAATAATATGTATTACAATAATCGAAACATTCAGACACATCATTTGAAAATGGAACATCTTCCATTTAAGGACCATTTTGATCAGCATGCAAAATTGCATAAATAATAAAATATTTTTGACAATTATTGACAGGTTGACGAGTGATGTGTCTTTTGTATTTATTAGTTATTTACAATTATATTTACTTTAAAATTATAAATTTCACATACATTCAATTTAGCTATCCTCATTTATTGCACACAAATGCAGAAAAAAGTTGCAATACTTACATAATATTGGGACAGTTTGAACCAATCATAAGCCGTGAAATGTTGTCCCTATACCATGCTGGACTGCATTTGGTTTGCGAAAGATGACTATTCAAAGTCATTTGTTCGAAGAGAGAATACACAGCACAGTAGTAGCTTAGCAACATTTCATGTTAGACAGAGAAAGATAATTTGACATATGTCTATGTCGTAGAGTTACAGATACCTAATTATCTACTACACTGCCCTCTGTGCTAATATTCACCCAGTGACGTTGACATTTAAATAAAATTATTACTTCATGGATTTTGTCAAGTCTATGTCTTTGTGTTTTGTAAAAACATAGGTGAAGAACATAAATCTTTAAGAAAGGCATTATTTAAAAAGAAACATGATTTTCAAATAAATTACACTTATATTTTTCAGTTAAAATATATCCATAAATATTTCATGTTGCACGACTATGTATATGAAATGCAGTGAAGTTATCTGTAAGTAATATTACACCATACGGTTAATAAATGATCTTAAATAGTCATTTTTAGTGAACGAAAGTATACAGTCTTGCAGGGACCTTGAAAGAGAAAATAGAATAGAATACGGAAGATATACTTTTAGAGAGAACCAGACGGGTATAACCTGGTTGAAGAAGATTCAAAAGAAAAGGAAGGAGAAAAATTAACAAAATGTATAATGCCATGTAATTATTATCACGTACAATTATTAATTTCTGTAAATTCATAGTTAAGTAGGCTAGAATTATTACATAAACATAATACAACTACGAAAGATACAGTAGGATAATTTCAACCCTTCAGAACTAAAAAGATGCAATATATTTCTCCATTAATTTCCAAAAACTTTCAACACCCTTACACGCCATCAATCACCTAACCTCAAAATTATCGTCTATTAACCTCATAACTTCCTTTCACCACCCCTAAATTAATTTCAACCCCTAATTTTTTCACCTTCCAACTACCTAAAACAGACATCATCACCGAACTTGTTCGTGCCGAGTCAGATATGATCAATCGACTTTCGTAAGTACATCCGGTGTTCGTGATGTTCCAGTGTGGGGCAAGTGGATCATTACCCACCCGCTCGCACGCCGATGACGCGTCGCTGAGCATTGACGTGTGATACGTTAATGATGGAGGATAGCGATGCGCTATGATTTGCGTGAGGACTATTACTACGAAAAGGAAGTTAGGCAGAGGCGGCTCGTGAATTAGGGCGTGAGAGAAATTAACTAAAAGGAAGTAGAGGAATTTTTCAGTTGAAACATAGATTGTAAATTTGATAGTAGAATTTTTTCAACTATCTTTATTACTATTACTCGACTCCGGTGGCTCAATGATTAGAGCAACGCTCTTAGTCGTAAGTACGTTCGCGGTCCGGGGTTCGATTCCCACTAAGGCATGGATGTTTATCTATGTGAATCCACTCTCTAATTATTGAGGGGTTTGAAAAAAAAATGTGGAGACTATAAATTCTGTATCTATCTAAAAATGATGGCTGACATTATTCTTAGCTTAAGACTAATCAAATGACCATTTAGTCACCAGGTTAAAGTATATGTCATTATATTATGATAATCTAGTATGTGTAGTCTAGAATATTAGTCAATGTGTTGAATCCAACGTTTCAAAAAAGAGTTACAACTCGTGTTACGCACAAAATGCAATGGTAATACACAAAAAAATATGCTGCTCGATAGTTTATAGAAATTTTCATTGTCTCTCAAATAATTTCCAAAGAAATATTTTGAATGAAAATTATATACAGGGTGTATCAAGATAATGGAACAGTGCCATTTATTTGTGAATATGAAAAGTTACATAAAAAAGTGATTAAGATATTTTGTAAAGCATAGAAGGGGACACATTTCTGTATAACTATTATTATTTTAGAGCCAGTTTTACTCAACTTATATTTTTTATTAACTCATTAAATAGCATTTTTTTTTTCTGAATTCAACAATATAATAATATTATACCCTTACATTGCGAAAAAATTGATAAAAATTAATTCAAAATTGGTATTTTTTTTAAGTAGGCCAAGCATTCAACTATTAAAACAAAAGAAAATTATCTGTCACTTTTGTATGCACTGAAAGAACGATTTTGTTGTAAAAACAAAATTTATTTTGTTAAAGATTTTTTTGTTATCTTAACAAAATTTTGAATGAATATAAAACAATTTAGTTAGTTCAAGTGAATTTATTTATTTGAAACAACAAAAATTTTATTTTATTTTATTTTTACAGCGACTTATATATTTTTGTTATTCGAACACCTAATTTTTTTGAAATAACATTTTGCCTTTTGTTAAATTTACAAACTAATGTGGCAAAAGTTATTTGTTACTTATACAAGTCTTATCTTTAAAAGAACAAGTTCATTTTGTTCGATCCTTGATACAATATTTTGTTGACATTATGTACTATTCTGTTCAACTAATAATACTATTTTGTTAAAACAATTATATATTTTGTTATATTTCGGCTATTTCCGTTTATTCCCGGTTTTTTCTTGGGTGGTCTGCATGTACCCACAGTTTGCACGTGTTACGTGTTGCTCGGGGAAGTACGCAGTTTTGTTGTACTCAAGAAATTGTGTATTTACTTGATTTTCTAAAGGCTAGTAATATCTTTAGAATGGCTGATGAATTTGTCCAAAACATTTTAAAATCATGGAATTTGGAAGAATAAATTCCACTGTATATAGGTAAGTTAAAATTGCATTAATTATGTATACATACTCATATAAAAAGATGTTATAATATAGATGGATATTTATGGTTAATATCGATCATTTGAAAATGACTGAATACTTACTTATGTTGCTGTTTTAATTCAGATTAGTATGTTTTTTAATTAATTACAAATTAATCTCTAGTTTTAAGTTAATTGCATCTCAACGAATAAACTATTTATTTGTTTTCTTTTTTATCATATTCTAGAACAAGGAATAAATCAGAAATCATTTTTTGCTTTGAACTCTGATGTGATAAAGGAATTAATACCACAAATAGGACTAAGAACAATATTTTCAAAAAAAATTACGGATTCTCTACAATTGCAACAAGCTGAAGTACTGTATGTAGAACAGCCCTCAGATAATACTGAAACAGTGAGTAATATCTGCATACATGTTTAAATAAAATTATATAAGGAACTGTGTAGGTATCCCCTTCAGCATGTACATCATCCTCGGCTAGTACTACTTCTTCATTAGACAAAATATCGTTTGAGATATATGATCAAGCCCCTCCAAGACAAAAAGCATTATTGGTTTTGCATCACATTTGTATGCTTATGAATTCGAGCTTACTACCTTAATATAAAACTTTATATTATGATGATTTATTTTATAACGGCCAACTTCGATACATAAAATGAATGATGTAAAATTATATGTACCTGTGACAAGAATGTAAAAATGTATATACATATTTATTACTACTCCAATTTTGTTATTTTATATGTACGAAATATTTTGTAATAAAAGTATATATTATAACGTAAAATTATAATTTGATTATCCTCTTGATTAAACAATGTAATTTAATTGATTTAAAAAGATAATTTTGTTAAAATAAAATTACTTTTCATTTGTTTGAACTCATACTTTTTGTTCGATAAATCAAAATAGTTTATTCTTTTAATTTAAATATTTTGTTAATTTAAGAAAATATTAGTATTAATACAAACTATATATTTAGTTGCATTAACCATTTTATTGTTTCATACTAAATATATTTTTATCTTGATTCAAAGAAATGTTATTAGTTTATATAACAAACAGTATAATTTCAAACAACAAAAAAAAATCAATTAAAAGAATTAGCACTATTAACTAAATATTTAGTTGCACGTATACAACAAATAATATTTGTCCTGTTAACAATATTTTGTTTAATTCAACAAAATCATTCTCTCAGTGTGTCATTGTTACCTATTATATTATTTTTTCGAAATGTTCCAAATTTCGCGCAATTACTATTTAGTCTTATGTAATTAGGATAACTTTCTGCAAATATACTACATGCTAGGAATGCATTTTGATGGGTCTTGCATCAATAATTGAAATCAGTATTTGTTGAATCTGCTGCCATTATTAAATTAATTATTACAAAGGTAAGGAAAATTACCTTAATTGTAATAATAGATAACAATGAAATACGAAAATGACATATAATTTTCTTTTGTTTTAATGATTAAATGTTTGCACAAAAAAATATATATAAATGAAATACTAACTTTGAATTAATTTTTATCAAATTTTTCGCAATGTAAGGGTATAATATTATTATATCGTTGAATTCAGAAGAAAATTCTCTATTTAGTGATTTAATATATATATATATATATATATATATATATATATATATATATATATATAATGCCATTTAAAAAAATGTAACATTGATCCATAAGTTGAGTATCACTGGTTTTAAAATAATAATGGTTATGTCAAAATTGTCCCCCTCTATGCCTTACAAAATATCATAATCACTTTATTGTGTAACTTTTAATGTACATGAATAAAAGGCATTGTTCCATTTTCTTGATACACCCTGTATACATGTTAGTTTGTACTATTAAAGATATATCTTAATATCTTAAGATAAACATGAAAATATTTACAAAACTCTGCAGGAATATAATGATATATTCAGTGGCGTAACTAATGTCACGGAGCTCTAAAGGGCTCCAAATTAAATGCATTATAATTTTGTTATTACTGTCAATTTCCAAAAATAATATTGGCTAAAGCCCCCCCTCTACCCGCTATGCAAACTCGAGCTCTTTTATTTTCCATCACTGTCCTCAACATTTAGGTCGGTAGAATTTCGATATCTTTGTGAATATTTTCCTTGAACTGATCAAGAGTTCGTGGTTAATTGACATATATTTTCCCTTTAAAATAACCCAATAAAAAGAAGTCTGATGCTGTCAAACAGGAGACTTAGTGGTCATTGTATATATTACTGAAGCATGGTATTAACCGATAAGGGAATAATTTTCGCAAAATTGTTAATATTTGTTCGACTGTGTATGATATCGTTCCATCTTACTGATACCTTATTTTGTTACACCCAAAAATGTCTGCAATATTCACCAGTTAATGTTGACTAAGCCACCACTTTCATTTTTTAAAAAATACGGGCCAATCATACTTTCTTAGTAAATCCCACAACATACAATGACTGTGATGGAATGTAAAGGCGCCTAATGATTAAATGTTCGATTTTCAGGGCCCCAATATTGATTATTTTGCTTATTAACATGTCCACTCAGATGAAAGTGAATTTCGTCATTTATGATTTTTCATTAAAATTTTGAGTATTTATGATTAATTTCACACTACTATGCTACACACTTTTGAACAATAAAATGATAGATGATATTCAAAACACAAACACACACACACACACACACACACACCCACACACATAAACACACACACATATTGGTATCATTGTAAAAATATGGTAAGATCGTATTCTAGGGAGCATAAAACGTGCGTATTCACTAAAAATTGACCATCGAATTTTTGGACCAAAGACAATACTTTCCTTACCTAAAGGTGACGAAAGGTAAAAAGTAACAACACCCAGTTGTTAATAAATACTTAAGAAAAATTTGTATTCATTGTCTCAGGAAAAAATGATTGATATTCTGAGCTCTCGAAAAAGCTCGCGATTAAGTATACCCCACCACCATAATTTAACCCTTAAATAGACGTGCTAAGGTTGTACAAAATGTTGCGTAACTCTTTTCCGTTGTAAATAGCTCGAGCCATTACATAACCTATGAAAACTAAGTTTGTTGTTTATACCAACAAGCATTTTCAATTCGCTTTACGTGTTTCTCAAATATGAATGTATTAGTATTAGTGACAAATGTATAAACTGAAAGATTCTGATCCCAGTTTGTGGTTTTTCCTCATAAAGCAACTTTTCTATAACCATTTATTATAATTATTAATTCTAATAAGTACATATTTTAATATTTTATTTTTCGTTAGGTACTTTATTTATACTTATGTTACGAGAATTGATGCGCTATTATACATACATGTACAATTTTTATTTTTGTTACAAAAAATAGCACGCCTAGTTAAGGGTTAACAATATATCCTTTAGCCAATAGATTATCTAATCTCCTGCTTAAGCAGAAACACAGAATACCAGTAAGTATTATAATACATTTTGTGCGCCACTGCCTCCACCCACCACAAAAATGCACATGCAACAAATTTCACCCGGAGCTAATTATTACAACCTGAAATCAAAATCACCGATGCTCGGTCAAAGATCACAGGCAAAGGATCACGACTTATGAGATCGCTCCAATAAGTGCATGGAATTAACATTTCACCATCTGACGCTAGCATTTCACCCTGATGGTTAAAATTGCTACGTATTGCAAAAAAATCTGATCAAGTCGAAGGGTTATCGCAATTACATTGTCTACCCGTCGTCTCGAGTGCGCACTGACAGATAATTGTCTATTGCGCAGCCGATCGTCACGTGTTTGCGTGGCGACTTGATTTCCAGCTCGGAAATGACTGATGGCTTCCTTCCGTGATCAGATCGCGTTTGCTTTGAGAACCATTGTTTGATTATCGAGGATTGATAGTGGATTTCTTTGGATTTTATAATTAAAACGGGTGAATGCGTAACGAGTTACTTTTGTTTTATTGTGAAAATTAAACTCGGCACGCTAGATTCGACGAATTATATTTCTAATTAAAGTGGAACGAATTGATTGCAGATAAACCAGACAAAATGGGTAGTAATTTTACAAGTATCATCGCTTATCATTCATCTTAATTAATATTACATGGGTTTTCTGTTAGGAATGTGCATCGAACCATGTTAATATTGCGTGATAACTCCTGTATCAACAACTATAGTAATTTAATTGTTAGTTTATGGCCCTTGAAATTACTAATATCATGTCAACGTCGTTCATAAAAAATATAGAATTATGCGTAAACATAAGTACAAGCACTTATAAAATGAGATCGTAATCATATTTAACAACTTACTGCTTTATACGCTTCGACTTATTTTAATATACAGTGCACAACAAGTCCGTTATCATTCATAATGGTACTCGGGCTGTTATGAAAATGAAACAAATTTTATCTAGGGTAAATTCGAGAGCGATGGCTCACCAGGTGAGATTACTTTTGGGCCAAAATCCAAATAATAGTAGAACACTGTACCGAATGCCTCTTCATGAATGGTTAATTTTACTTGTCTTGTTTCTTTCAATCAATAAACAAGTTAGTACTAGAACTCGTTTTTGATGCCCATTGAAAAAGTTTTGTATATAATTTTTTTGACATTTTCTTCATACAAACTAGTATATTTTTACAATTAATATAACTTCTTAAGCAGAAAGAGGTTTAATGTAGCATTTTACGAGTAATTTAATGTTATTGTAGTTTTGCTGTACGTGTCGTTGTACAGATGTGAGCCAATTCACCCGCCCATTTGAGATAGTTACTTCAAAAAATCAAGGTATAGATAACCCATTACTGACCAATTATAAACGTACTGGACGCTGAAATAGAGGATAATGGGTGGAGGGAAAATTAAAACTGACATTGGAAGCGAAAAATAGTAAATGTGAAAAGAAAATAATTAAAAACAGAAAGAAACGAAATCTGATGTGACCAGCACAATACCTTCCGTCAATCCTGTGTATTATGTACATATTCCATAACTCGGTTTGGAGGTTAGATCCATATTTGTTGTTTTTTACATATTTCAGGAATTCAGTAGGATCGTGTAAATAACATGTTTGTTAATTGTACATTTGTTGTATTTATAAAAAGGACGTTTCGACCGTTATGCGTGTCATCATCAGCTACAAAAGTGATACAATTTGTTAAACAATATAAATCTAACCAACGTAACATTATAAACAAGGAATACTGACCTATGCGAATTTGTACATGATATATTTTAAATTGAATGCGTTATAGTATGGGCATGTTCAAAAGTTGATGCTGCTGTTACGACATCTTGGCTTGAAGTGCGGAAATGTACAAAACACCAAAGGTACATTGAATAATAACACAGATTTTTTAAATATCATGAAACACGCGTGACCAATTTTACAATCGCTGCCTCCTACTAGACATGCGTGACTTTATTTTGACTTTGGTGTTTTGTACATTTCCACACTTCAAGCCAAGATGTAATGGCAACATCAACTTTTGAACATACCTATACTGTAACGCATTCAATTTAAAATATATCATGTACAAATTAGCATAGGTCAGTATTCTTTGTTTATAATGTTACGTTGGTTAGATTTATATTGTTTAACAAATTGTATCACTTTTGTAGCTTACGATGACACGCATAGCGGTCGAAACGTATATATATATATATATATATATATATATATATATATATATATATATATATATATATATATATATATATATATATATATATATATTCCATACATAAATTTTCTTGCAAAAGATTCTAAATATTCAATAAAATTATTTCATAAACAAACTATGCAAATTGCACTTGACACTGACTTTAGCTTTTCCCATTTGTTAGGGGTCGCTATTTTTTTTTCTTCCACTCATTTCTGTTTTCCGTGTCGTCCTCATTCAGTTTTCTGTAATACAGTCCTTCCATCTTCCTCTGTTTCTTCTATCTTCTACTACTAAGCTATTAATTCTTCTTCCAATATATTTTCCCCTAAAGACATGTTCAAACCAATGTAATCGTCTCTATTGTATCTTTCTATAAACTTCTATCACTCGTTCCATTTCCTTTGTCCTTTAATTCCTTACCCTATTTTTCCGTGTCTTCTATCTCAACATCTTCATCTTTGTCACATTCATTTTCGTTTCATTGATACCGACATCTGTCAATTTGATTGGCACACCCAGCAATGGGTAATATGCCGTGATGAAATATTTATTTATTTTATTTATTCTGAATTATATTAGCAGTTTCCATGGTTAGCATAGCTGACTGATTTATGAAATTTAATATCTTTATAATTCTTTAACTCTATATCTTTTTGAATATGAAGCATGAAATGCAATACAATCGTTTAGAGAATAATATATTCTGATAAATGTTGCAAATGGGGGTACTTGCGGTGGACCAGTTATAACTAAAATCTAATCACGTCTGCATATGGATTTAAACTTGAGGAATACGAAGAAATTATAATTTTTGGACACACACACACACACACACACACACACACACACACACACACACACACACAGACGCACACACAGATGCACACACGCACATACAGACATCATTGTAACAGCTTTATTTATTTCTGGATATGCCAATCTGCTTCTATTCACAGAGTTGGGTAATGACGATATATCTGCACCGTTGAGGCTGAATCACAATCTGTCATCTATCGTAACGCGCATAGCCACGGGACCAAATCGTTTCATGGTCAGGTCATTAATCACTCTATTTGACATTTATTTGTTTTTTTTTTTTATATTACATCGCTATTTTCGTTTCGTTACTATAAAGTTGATAGCGCGAAAACACTTGATCGGTAAGTGCACAAGACTTGAAAATTGAAAAAACTCGACTCTCGTTTTTAGAACTTTTTCTCGTTCCGTTACAAAACACTTACCTACCGTTCTTGTACTGTAATCTATTATAGTCTAGTGGTCTAGTCACTAATCGGCTAGTATTTAAATCAATGTTAACTTTAACCAAAGCATGGCTTACTCATAAAATACCATATACATAAATCAGTTTAAAGGGTTGTGCCCTGAATTTCATGATGTGTCCTTTGCTATATTATTTCATTAAAATCTATTTATTATGAATGCGGATTTTTTTGTAATATACGTTAAAATATTATTACATATTCATATGTAGTTTGAATTATTTCAAACGCAATTCCATAGCCAAAATCAATATTAACACGATGGGTCCACTATTATTTAAATTGTTAAATAACGTATTTCGTTCTGAATTCCTGAAGTCATACAATGCGCGTATATTTGTATGCAACCTGGGTATGATGCATCAGTTTATTCGACATTATAGCTATACGGCCACCATGTTGTTGCGTTGCTGTTGATCCACATTCACACTTTACATTAAATAAATATTTAAATATTGTGTGCGCGGGAATTGAACGAGGCAATAAGAGAAGTCACATTCATTCTCGGCTGCTGGTGGCTGGTGTTGTATGTGTGCGAGGGTGCGGGGTAACGCAGCGGTGGAAGTTAAGGCGGCAGAATTATGGACAATATTGGTGCTCGAAGTTATCGGGGGCGATAAAAGTGATGTAGGACGGCCGCCGCGCCGACACATGCCACACTTTGTCGACGCGATGCTCGTGCACAGCCCTTAACGGAGCAAACATACAAATGCTACCCCTACAGGAACCCGATTGAATTGAACATACTTTTCTTCTAAAATATGTAGTTAAATATAGCAATTCGATTGAATGTGGAGTAGAAAATGGGCAATTTTAGTGTAAGTTTAAGGTGGTGGTTAGATGAAACATTTTTCATTTTTATATTCCATTATAAGTTTATATGTATGCCGTCACTTGAAACATTATTTCAAAGCAAAGCTAACAGAATTTCGTTATTTTGAAAATAATTAAAAATAATGTTTCATATCCAAAGTTACTATAGAATAGTACAATAGCTTCCTCCATTTTTTTGTATTTTATATAAATCCCACACAGAAAATTTCTTAAAATTTCAGTAAAATTATTTCACAAATGTAAATTATACCTGACACTTACATCTGGCAATTAGTTATAATGAATTATTGAAACTGTTTCCTTCGTGACGTAGCAAAGATTGTAAAATTTATGAATATTATGTTTTGTATAAATTTTTATCTCTAAATACATTGAATATGTTATCAAATCGTATAGACAATAAAATATTCTTTAATATTTATAATAACATTATGTTAAAAAAAAATATTTAACAGGATTTTTTCAAGAAAAACAGTTAAGAGCTTGAAATTATGGTACTTCCGGTTAATCAATTGTAACCATAATTTCATCAAGTCTTCATTTGAAGTAAGAATGAGGAATACGAAAAAAACTGTAATTTTTGAAATTGCAGTATTAGAGTTATCGCGGGCGAAACGATCGTCACACACACACGCACACACTCACGCGCACACACACGCTCTCTCTCTCTCTCTCACACACACACACACACACACACACACACACACACACACACACATATAGACATCATCGTAAAAATAGTAAATTCGTTTTCTAGGAACCTCAAAACGTAATTATTCATTAAAAACTCACCATCGAATTTTTTCACTAGACAATACCTTCTTTACCTAATGGTGACGGAAGATAAAAAGATAATAATTGAATATTATGGAGTCTAAGGCTAATATAATTGATAATAAAATTAAAATTAGGTACCCCTAATATTAAATTTAAGTGAAAATAAACAGACAATGGAAAAGAAACAAAGTTAACAAATGTATAAAAATAGGATTTATATTTCTTGGTTGAAAAAAATATTAAACTTTTCTGTCTGTACCTTATTTGCTAAAGTACTATTTTGGTGTTCATGAATAATATTAACATTGACAATAAATTTAATATATTTATTTGACCCTATTCCAAAATATCAATACCAATTAATTATAATTGGTTGGTACTGGTTGTATTCTGTTTCTATAAATGTTATTATCTACAAATCTATTAATTTGTAAATAATGAACAAAATCGTAACGAAAGCTGCCACTCTAATGAATAATTTTTTTACTGGTTTCAGGATATTAAGCCTTTGTTTACATATACAAAACAAAAGTAGGTTGGTAACTAAATAATAATTGTATTTGTACGGTAATACTAACATGTCAATAACAGTCAACAAAATAATAATGAAATAAAATGAAAGTATAATGCTCTTCATATACACATACAGATTCTTAATATGGTAAACTTTATTCTAAAATAATAAAAATGAGGTATAAAGCACACAATTTGAATATTTGTTGTATTGACACATGTCAAAATATTTGTTCTATTTATCATAGCATTCTGAAAATAATTTTAAAAAACCGATAAACTTTTGAACAAACCACGGATGTTGAATCATAACAAGCCTTAGATGTCTTAAAACTGACATCTGCGGCAGTTATGATACTTATAACAACCTTAGGTCTGTTAATAGCTAATATTAATAAAAAAAGATCAATGTTTTTGACAGTTTTTACCTCTCGCTAGAAGAGGTATTGAATTCATCCTAAAAATCGCATATCCAGATTTTAATTAAAAGGTTTTGGTAATAATTGGCCAACCGGAAGTAGCAAATTCTTAAAAAAAACTTCTAGATATTATTTTTTGAAACTTTTTGTACTTCCTAGTATTAAAAAATAGTATATTCTCTATCTAATACATATAAATATTTTATTATATCTTTTATAAATTTAGAGATAAAGAAATATAAGGTATATTATAATCTGTCGTAAATCTCACAGCCCAAATAATGTCATGGAAACCAATTGAAAAATTAAAATGTTTGTAACTGACAGATAAATGTCAGTGTCAAAAATTCAGAGACATTACTAAAGATTTTTTCTGGGAAGTATCTACATTATATTATTTCTTATTGTATTAATAGTTAAATATTTAAAATGATAGATATATTACAAATATCCTTCAAAAATACTGTCAATCCCGACAATGAATTGGAAACATTTCAAAAAATTAGAAGACAAATGTTCTTCATAGAATGAATTTAAAATTAAAAAATGTGAATATAAAGAATAGATATAAGTAGAATTTTTGGTGTAGAGTGTAGATATACAGAAAATGTTAAATAAAATAGGGGGCGAGCAGTCATGTCACTTTGTTGGCCTTGTCAAGCAGATATGTGGTTTATTTTCCTCGACAAGTAAATTCCACACTCCTGGTGACAAATTAACAATGTGAATTTAGAAAATCTTAAAATTTTGAATGAAAAATTCTGACGTTTGACATCTATGTACATAATTACTAATTGTCACACGGGCCCCATGTCTGCATGTCAAGACCAACAATGTCACATCACTGTTCGCGCCCTAAACTTATGTAACCAAAAACGGAAGTGGCGAGAGGTATTGTGCTGGCCACAACAGATTTTTTTTACCGATTTACAAATATATATTTGGCAGTTTTAAACAGAATAGAATGTTTGAAATATTACATTTGGTCAATATTGGCAAATACTGAAGGTATTGAATGAATGAAATAATTTTCTGTTCTATAAATTTGTATAGTTGGTATTTATTTATAATTTCAGGTATAGGTAGATTTAGTTCATTTCAAGAGAAGCTACTATAATCCTACTTTTTATTTATGATTACAATATTATTGATTTTACAAAAGTTGTCTTGTAATTCAATGATACTGAAATGAAGAAAAGTGCTTTATGCTAGGAAGGCTTGAGATATGTTTGAAAGCACGCATCCGTGTTCCGTGCGAGAGGAAAACTGCCTTATCTGTAATTCTCGTTTTCGTCTTCGTTGGTTGGTGCGCCAGTAACATAACGCGGCAGAAAAGTGCGAATTTATTCATAGACTCGCATAATGAGAAACTGTAAAAATGGACATTTTCACCGGCGTGACGGTTTTATGTTTTGATAAGGGGAATAACACGCCGTTGCCGAAGCCGCGCTACCACGTTACGTTAACGCTCCGTGAATGTAACGCACAGCTTACAAACATCTTCGCCTATATTCCACGCAGCGCAGGGCAGATACCAAATGTCATTAACCAAATTCTCATTAACACAAGACCCAAATCCTATACTGCCGAATTATTCTACTACTTTGGCACTTAACATATATGGTTACACCACACCAAGTCAAACCTATTAAATTTTACTGTAAATTACTATTTTATATTCAAATTTTTCTACTACTAAACATATATTATGGTAATTGTTTCCGATATTGTGACATTTACGACGTGGGTCAGATTTTACATTACAACAAATATTAGTTAATTCATTATATGCTATAATTTGTTTGTAAATTTAAATCAATGAAATGCTTTTACAAAACGATACTTTTGTTATATGGTTTGAAACAAATAAAAGTATCATTTTTAACTCTTAGTTTAATTTGTATTTTGTAGTGGAGTTTTGATTTTTCCGGATTATTGATCACACAAAACAGTACTAACACCACTTTTATTCGTTACGCTTTTATTGGTCTCTTGTTTCCAATGCCATGGCTAATACGATTAAATCGTAATTCCGTGAATTTTCAAATTTTATTTATACAGTTATGAAGTAGGCAAAATGATTTTTTTTATTGATTTGCAACTTTTTGACTAAAATAATTAGGGGAGCAACGCGCATGGAAAAACAGATTTCCTATGTTAAACGCCAATGTTTCATTTTCCGTGATACACCCTGTATAGTTTACAAATACATTAAACATAAAACAGAGTTATGTACTTTGAAATCATGACTTTATCTCTTCGGTAACGAATTATTATTTTACCAATTCGGGATTTTTTCCATGTGAAATATAAAAAGTCGGGATTTAGGAGCAAAAACCGGGACAACCTAAAACATAATATAGCTAAATATTTCAATAATTTACGCATATGTCACATAAGTTTTAGTACAAATTTCAACATTTTTTTTTGTAAAAAATGCAGTTTCTTAAAATTTTGTATTACTTAATTATTAACTGTTTCATAAGAAACAAAATATTTAATTTAAATAAAGACGGCAAAAATCGGGACATCTGTCAACAATGGTAACGAATCTCCATATATAGTAACAGCTAAACGAGCTATCTCAAATAATTTCAATATTATTTAAGATACAATAAAATTCTATAAACTTATAGAAGACCAAAGGAGACATATAATTAGAGAAGAAAATATTTTTTTATACTAGTGGTTCTCAAGTTTTTTTTTACCTTCCGTCACCTTGACCGTCTTTGGTCAAAAAATTCGATAGTGAGTTTCTAATGAATAAGCACGTTTTGGGGTCCCTAGAATAAGAATTTACTATTTTTACGATGATGTCTGTATGTGTGTGTGCGCGCGTCTGTGTGTGTATATGTGACGATCGTTTCGGATCGCATAACTATATATAACTATAATTTTTTCGTATTTCTCGAGTTTAAATGCATATGCAGACGTGATTAGATTTTGGTAATAATTGGACTACCGTAAGTCCCCTCATTTGTAACTTTTAACAGTTTTTCTTGAAAAAACGCAGTTAAATATAATTGATTGATATAATATATCATATTGTTTATGTGATTGCATTTTATACTTCATATTCAATTGATATATAGTTAAAGAATTATAAAGATATTAAATTTCATACATATTTCTCAACTATTTTGTTGATTACATGGTTGAATTCAGAAAAAATACTCTTTCGAATGGGTCTAAAAAATAGATATCGTTAAATTTTAAAAAAATATAACTTTGCGTTGTACCATGGTTTAAAAATATATTTTCTTTTCTAATTGGATGTCCCCCCTAGTCTTCTATAAGATTTTTCTATAGTATTGTATTGTATCTTTCATAATATAGAAATTATTTGAGGTAGCTCGTGTACAAATGGTATAAAGATAGTAATTATGATGAATGGATAATTAAAGGTAGGTACTCGTTTCATAAACGATTTGTCTAGCGTAGTCAAACTCCACTAATTTGAAATAATACTATCAAAATGTATGAATAAATTAATAAACAAAATAAAATTACAGAGCTATCAGATTTAACGTTTATACAAATTTCCATATTACCCATATTTTCCATATCCAATTACACTTGCATTTTAAAAATCATAAACCGTCTTGATCACAATCAAAAAACTACTTTGTTGATATTTCCCAGCATTATACAAATATAAACAGCAGGGCTAATCGCCTAGCCTTTCTTTCTTCAGCGCCGCAGCGGCCGATATGCGCACTAACTCAGCTGATAGCATCTTAACAGCCGCGCATCGAGCATCGCGGATTAGGTGTCGTCGTATGATGTTTGTGTCGAGTCGAAGGTCGTGATGCTGTAACGCCCACGTGGATTGTAGGTGTTATGCACGAATGATATTTGCATTGCATTTCGTGTGGCGACTAAAATGGAAATAGTTGTACAAATAAATTCTTTCAAGAATAAATAAGATTGGATTGGAAACAAAGGGTGAAGTGAATATCTTAAACATTTTTATAATATACGTAGATAAAATATGTTGTTTTATTGAAGTGGTAATAACGTTGATATATCCAGAGAATGGTTATCAGATTTGAATATTTTATATGTATCTAAAGATAGGTAAATATGGTGCATGATAAAATATAAGAGACTAATTCATAAGCGCATATGTGTTTATGTACTCACATATACATTTACACTTATATCGTATTTTATCTGAATTGTTTATATAAATTTGATGTTATCGTTTCAAAGATTATTTACAAAAATAATAAGGTATAATATTATATGGTGTCCGGTATTAAGATTTCTCATTTCTTCAGACTTTTTGCATTTCTTGAGAATTATCGCGAAATATGAGAAATTACAAAATAGCAACATATGTATTTCAAATTACATACTACTTGTAGTACTATTCGTAAAGTCACGTAAACGAACGCGTCAGATTTGTATTTGATTTGGACGTTTAAACTTGAGATTATAGAAGAATTTTAACTTGTTAAAATGGTTAAGAAAATATCGATTATTTCTGTAGTTTTACATAATTTTATATACGACAACTCAAGTGAGACTGAAAGACCACTTGAATCATTTGTTTAGATTATTTCGATCAGAAATTGTTTCTTGTGTTCATTTACTTGTTCGAAATAAATCATAAAGTGCTGTAATGTTTATAATCAGAAACATTTAAATAAATACATTTTCTGAAACATAAATGTTTACATGCGCACAATCTGTACTAAACCTGCACATGGATCAGGGTTGAATTTTTTTAAGATCGCTCGGTCTAATTGCTCGGAGCGAGTTTACAAACGCGTCAGATTAATTCGATTGACTTTACGAACGCTTGTAAGACTGTGTGTTGGATTATTTTCCATTATTCCATTCTGTAACCAGTCGATCATCGTTTTAATCATTGTATATGCAATTCTGTCTTTATTTGAAATTTTTATCTTCATTTATTATATTTGCTACAACTCATACTAATCTGTAATAGCAATTCTGTTTAATACTCAACATTTTCATCAAAGCTAATAGTCCTCCATCCCGCCTATAGTGCGCAATGGAGCATTGCAAGCACTTCCGGTAGGCTCGTACCGGAAACGCCTCCATCGGTTATGACGTTGCAGTTGCAGTCGCATTCGGAATCGGAACCGGAATCAGAATTTACTATTCTCTCACGCGCGTAAATCATACCCTGACAGATATGGGGGGACATTACAGAGATTTGTTTTGATTTGAAGTTAGTTTGCACATAATAGGTATAGCTTAGAATAGATAGACCTAAAATTCATTTAATTGGCATGAGTGTTTTTTTTTTAAGAGAGAATAGTTTGCATGTTATAATATTATTGCTTGTAGAAACGGTTGTTTGCTATTAGATAGCTATAAACCAGTGGTGTGCGACTTATAATTTTTTTGACTAAGTAGGACATAATATACGAAATATATAAATAATAATTTTAATATACAAAAATTATGAATATAAACAAAAGAAATAACAAATTTAATACAAGAAAAAAATATGCAATAATTGGACGATGGTTCGAATGGTCAACTGGGCGAAAAACCAAACGATCGTTAAATGGACGCCTGTCATTTGGGCGATAGAAACATATATTTTTAGACGCTTAAGGTCTGGTTTATAACTGACTAACCATGTCTACAAGCGTAACCGTGAAGTTAAAACTTATACTTTTTAATGCACTTGTTTATAATTGCCGTATTCTCTAGGCCGGAACTGTAAAGTTCGCCATGTTTTATGTTTTATAGTCTACGGTTTAGACAACCATTAGGAAAGCAACATTTTAAAAGTCGAATGTCGCGCCTTATCGGTGACGTTTAACGAACATAACCAAATATTACAGCGTTGATAATTTTGTTCGGGTTGTTGCTTCATAGTTTTGCTTTGTTTGTTTTGTACTGTGCAATTAAAAGATTGATTTAAATATTAATGATGTCAACTATTAACAATAAATAACAATATTAATAAACAATCAAATGTCAAATTATGCTACACAACCGAGAAGGTAGCAAATCTATTTTACCGATTAATATGAACTGAATCATAAAGATTAGACAATATGTTACGGTTGTAGTTATGGTTACAGTCTATTATAAACGAGGCTTACCAGGCATAGAATTTGGCAATTTTTTTGTAATAGCAAATTATTTTAAAATAGCGCTCTGATTTTCTAAATATATAGATGCCTAAACTCCTTAACAGAAGCTAACTTAACGCATTATTTTTTAATTCTACACTCTACACATCTATGTCCGGCGCCTAGTTGACCATTGCTCATTCGCCGTCGCCTAATTCGCCGTGTCCGACCTTCGACGGGTCACGTGATCGCGAGATACGAATTGTGGACCGCTGGTCTAAATGCCTTTCAATAAAATTTACCAACTAGTAATTTTCTCCTACGACTTTTACAAAACAAAGTTTATTTTTGATTTCAAAATATTGACTTGAAATACCATATAAATTTATAAAATTTTATTCACAATCATTATAGTAATTTAATAGAGGTTGGGAAATACGTCATTCTTAACTGCAATGACAATCTCTTGGGTGGAATAACAGATTTTACTTCTACCCCACGGGATGGAAATGTTTATGTAGGGGTTGCCTATAATAAAGTAGGCTAAACAAATTTTAATAGAGCTGTCAAAAAATATTAACAAAATGAAAGGTTATAACCCAATAATTTATTCTGAATTTTTTTGATTTAAAAAGAGAATGATTCAATACAGCCTCGCACTGTATCTCACCTCGAGATTTTGCCTCTCGGTTATAATGCAACATATCCCACCTCGGATACTATTAAATTACCGAGAGAGAATTATCGGAATTATTACAACCGTTTAATAACAAGTATACAAATCTATATTTTTAAATTAGTCCAGCCAAAATGGAATGAATTATTAGTACTGATTGTATAACGCGTCTAATCTCCTCTGAATGAATAATGAACACAAGTATGTACCATATTTTTAAATATTAATAACCTATAAATTTTAATATAGTCAATTGACTTTTAATAATAGAATAGCCATTCCTATTTTCATAGGGATAAAGTAGAATTTTTATAACATATTCTTGCATGTTTTCCAGCTAATTAAACGTCAATTATCATGCATAATTAAACCGAAATTTCAAGAAAAATATCGCAACAAAGCGAGTATATCGTGCGTCTGGCATAAAAAATACTCCTCGGTTCATTACTGTCGTTAAATTGCCGTCACTCACGATACAAGTCATTTATCATGTATTGACTGGTTGAATGAGTGCCCCTTTTCCCCTGTCCTGCTCAGGCCGCCGCCACTGGCGTCCGATTTACAAAATGTTCCACGACGCACCACGCAAGGAGAATAATAAATACATACGTAGCATACATATTTTATTCTGCTATGGGAAAATTATTTTGAAAATGCTTTCCTTGCTATGTAAATAATTCCGGCTTTTTGTCACTTATGACTTATTTATGCGTCGGTTTGAAAAGAGCAAACTGATCGACTGGATTATTAACGGGCTTCGGAAGTGGACTATAAATGTTACGTATGTTGTATTAAGGGGACCCAGTCATACGTCAAAGAGTCTTTAACAACGACGATAGGATATCCATCACGATAGACTTAATCTTTATTTATGAACACAAATACTAATCGTATTAATATTTATAAATAGGGTAGAGTTCGACGTCATATAACACGTAGAGATTCACGGGCTTGCCTTGAAGCTTGGCATGATAATGTTTGAAAAATCAAGCAAGCCTAAATTTTTGAAAACTAAGCTAAGCCTCAGTTATACAATGCTGTCCATACATGTCATGCCCGGTATGATACTGTCCTTGCCAGTTGAACTGTTCATGCCTAGTTGTGAAAATTTTAAAAAGTATAATGTATTATTGTTACATTAGATTTGATTCTATTATGTGTAAAATATGCACAGCTACTCACCTGGATGGAGGAAATCAGGAACACAGGATGAAAATCGAAGCGAGTCCTGACAAAGGGTTCAGGATCGCAGACTGGTTCTGTCAAAGGCTCAGGATTGCAGACAAGAAATCGGGCTCTTGAGTTCTGATGGATCGCTGGTAAACAGGCGGCAGTACTAACACAAGAAACTCAGTTTTCGTAGCGCTATGCTAACAAAAGAACTAAGTACTCGTAGTTCTGCCAAACCGCAGTTCTTGTAGCAATATTCGAAAAAGATGCAGAGGGTTGTATCCATGTTTGCGACTGCTGACTACGGTTCGATGAATTGTATGTTTATTTATATTTCTTGCTTTTGTTCATTGTTATATCGATTGAATGGTTGAATTTAAAATAAAATGACAATGACTACTACATTTTTATATTATTTTACAATAAATAGTACATTTTTACCTTCCCTCATCTTTAGGTAAGGAAGGTATTGTCTTTAGTCAAAAAATTCGATAGTGAGTTTCTAATGAATATGTACGTTTTGGGGTTCATAGAATACGAATTTACTATTTTTACGGTGATGTCTGTATGTGTGTATGTGACGATCGTTTCGGATCGCATAACTCCAATATCACGATTCCAAAAATTATAACTTTTTTGTATTCCTCGACTTTAGATCCACATTATACAATATTTATGTAAAATAGAATTGGCGGAAGGTATTATGTTGACGTCAACAGATTTTTACTTTCCTTCAGGAAGAAGGTATTGTCTTTCTTGAGTTCAATGGTGGGTTTGTATCGAATAAGCACGTTTTAGTGACTGTAGAATAAAATAGTCTTTTAACAGGGCAACTTTTATGTAATTTAATCGTCTTTGCCGGATATCTTGAGATTCCTATGCAGGACGCGTTTTTTGGGACACTGTATATTTACATAATATTTGTAAGCTACAACATTATATTTATATATTACACACTTTTATGCCGCTGACAGCTATCCTCTTAACACATAATTTTCACAGATACTTCGAACTCTTTCAACTCTTTCTAAAGTTCATCATACTGTCATTAATAATTTTTACAACCTCGTTTAGCACACAACTTACTCTGTCATCTATATTTACAACTATGTTTGGTCTATCTCCAGCATCCATTACCTTTATCTGTAACTGTTCCACGTATGTTATGACTGGGTATGACACGCCACCTGCGACCGGCAGGGTGACACGTGCTTTCGGTGCCTAATGCTGCCGCTAATGCGGGGTTAAACGATGTCTCAGTGTCGGTGTCGGGCTCTCGCATGCCAGAGAAAAACAAGCACGGGCTGAAGATGATGAGCCGCGGAAGATGCTAAACAGCTGTGGAGTGATGACTTGCCAGGGGTTGGATTCAGGGAAGAAGTTGATAATTGTATAAATATGTATAATTAAAACTAGAAAACTACTTTTTCTACTTGGCAGCACTTTTCTTCTACATAACAACATCGATCGAACTTTATTCAATCAAATATTAAAAATTGTTTATTTATTTGTGGATGCGATGATTTACAATGGGTAGGAGGCCCAAAATTAAAAATAACTAGGGCGAAGGATTTGTCAAAAAGTGCACGAAGTGAATTTTGAAGAAAACGGGTCGCTAGATCTATATTAAATATGAATCTTAAAACTTAAACGATGTTAATAAATGTAGGAACAAATTGATTCAATATAATAGTAGAGTATCGATATAGTGAACTAATTAATGCAGGGCCATGTCATAATATCGAGTTTGTTCACTTTTTCGAGTTATTATTAAATTACAATATAATTTTAAACGTATTTGTCGCTTTACTACAAGTTAAATATCAAAATATTAATTTTTATATCGTATTTCCTAAAGAACTAGAATTTTAGAAAACTATTTCATATGCGTTTTCTTCATGCCTGATATTTTTAAAAATTGAATACCCTAGTGAATTTTAAATATCTGTACCCATCCATTGCTAGCATGAAATGAAGTATTATCGTAAAATTTTGGGTGAAAATTCTTTGCCTTTGTTTAATTATCTCTCCATCAATTGGTGCATATTGTTTTTTTTTGTTATAAAAACCATTTACAAAGAGCCTTTTCCATTTTAAGATATATAGCTAATTTTAATGTTTAACTTTTTCCAAGTCCGGTGAAAGTGCAATCGACATTTTTCATAATTTGTGTCCTTTTAATTTTTTATTAAATTTATTTTCGATTTAGCATTTAGCTACCCCATATTTTCGTCATGAAAATGTAGTTTCTCTACCTGTTTTTAAACGTTCTAATATTTCGGATTTTTTTTCAGTATCAAATGTTTTCTTTGAGATGGCATTATGAATTACAGTAATTTGAATCATAAAACACACACAACAAAACTTTATACGTTTGTTCACTATATGGAGTTCCGTATGAATTCAATGAATGTATTTATTTTGTACTGTTCAATACATTGGGTAGTTCACTATATAGCGTGTTCACTATTTCACGACTCTACTATACTATCCTTAAATCACAATATCGTCCATTAATCTAATTCTCTAGGTAGATCTTTCTATCATGGCGGGCGCTCAAAGCTGTCGTGGAGATATCACATAAGTTTTTTTTTGTGCTATTTGAAAATTAGAAATAATTTTCCAGTTTCATGTTTAACATTGGTTGGAATCATATCCAAGCCGACTGAATTAGAACCGGTACCCTTACCGAAACCATTGATTATATATAGTAACGTAAACGTTAGTATATAAAGGGTTTTCCAATAAGAGGTGTTATTTTGATATTCAAAGAAAAATGCCATTTTTTAATATAAATGATCGGATGTTTATTTCATTATAAAGAGGAAGGTATGCCGTTAATAGTGGAAAATAACATCAGGCAAATGACCACCACGACCACGCTGACAGGACAATATCCTTTTCATGAAATTTTCCATAACCAAATCGCAAAGTGGCTGTCCTATGTCCTCGATAGCCTCACGAATTCCATCTTTGAGGTCTTGAGTCGACGCTGGGCAGTTGGCGTAGACATTCTCTTTCACGTGGCCCCAAAGAAAGAAGTCGCAAGGTGTTAAATCACAAGATCTCGGTGGCCAATTGTGATCACCTCTTCGAGAGATAACACGGTCCGGAAACTTTTCCCGTAAAAGATCAATGGTTTCGTTGCTTGTGTGGCACGTAGCGCCGTCTTGTTGAAAGTAAACGTTGTCCAGATCAATACCATCCAATTCCGGCCATAAAAAAATCGTTAATCATCTCTCGATAGCGCAATCCATTCACCGTAACTGTTGCTCCAGTCTCATTTTCGAAAAAGTAAGGTCCAATGACTCCGCCGGACCATAAACCGCACCAAACAGTCACACGTTGAGGATAGAGAGGCTTTTCAACAATAACTCTTGGGTTTTCTGAGCCCCAGATGCGACAATTTTGTTTGTTGACGAAGCCACCGAGGTGGAAATGGGCCTCATCACTCAAGATTATTTTTCGATGGAATTCCGGATCATTTTCATGCATTTTAACGACCCAATCAGCAAAGACACGACGTTGTTGATGATCGGCCGACTTGAGTTCTTGTGTTAACTGGACTTTATAAGCCTTAAGACCCAAATCTTTATGCAAAATACGGTGTAATGACGTTTGTGGAATGCCTAATTCCAAAGAACGACGAGGAATAGACAAACCTGGGTTTTCTTCAACACTTTCGGCTACAGCAGCAATATTCTCGGCTGTTCTTGAGCGACGTGCACGGGTTTTATTCTTCACATCACTAACTTGTCCCAACAGCTCGAATTTTTCCACCAATTTCTGTATTGCGGTCCGACAAGGTGCTTCACGACGACCCAAAAATTGTCGAGTTTTACGACCCGTCTCTGCCAAATTTTCACCATTTTTATAGTGAATTTTAATAATTTCAATGCGTTGTTGAAGCGTGCATCGTTCCATTTTTATTAATGGCGTAGTTTCTACTTGTCAAATGTCAAAAAATGACAGCTTCAAAAGCGACATCTACCGAAATAGCGGGCTATTCAAAATAACACCTCTTATTGGAAAACCCTTTATAATCAATGCCGAAACAAAGAGGCTTCATAATATTTATAATAACATGAATTGTAGAGAAATAATAGTTAACTGTTTTTTTAAGAAAACTAGTTTCAGAAATAACGTTAACAATATTTAAGGACGTAGCAGAACTAATGGGTCAAAATAACATTTATATTTTTTTGTTCTTTTAACTTCTAAAATAATTTCAAAAACTTATAATTTTTGTTAATAAAAGTGCATTTAGCCTATAAATACATAATTAATTTGTATTTAATAAAGAAAAAAAAACTGAAATAACTAGTATTTTGAACATTTGTGGTCGTGTAAAGCTATGTGGCAACAATGCGCCTTGCAAAATTATTATATTAAATTTAACTATCAATTTTATTAATTAAAAATTCTAAAAAGCATAATAATAAGTAGCTGTATTATATTCAAAAAAAGTTATCCATAAAATAATTCCGAGTTATACTCGTATTCTTATGTTTTTCCTGTATATCAGCTGTCCCTTATAATGTTGCCAGGACCTTCTTATTCTGTTCTGTTGCGAACAAGAATGAAAAAAAAAGTTTAGCATTAATTTTCAGGTTAATTTGAATGGTCAGCGGCATTATAAACCTTTTATAATATACTACGAGTCTTCAGTTTTATTGTCCCTGTTTTTTGTTCATCAATGTTGGAAAGATCAATGTAAAACAAATAAAAAAGTATCTACGGAAATGCTTCTACCATAATACCTTATGTATTAGAACGTTGAAAACGTCAATAGTTGGAAAATACTTTTTACACGAAATTCACTCAAACCTCCTAAAATAACTACTCGTAGAAGAGAAGTCTAGTAATACACCCCTGTGTCCGTCACATCCACTCTTCATCCTTTCCTAATACGTTATAAATACCTCCACATATGACATCCATCATCCTCACTCCACACTAACCCCTAACTATGACCCGCGACCCTGCTACGACACCGGAGCCGGATGTTTAACCCCCTTGCCCTGCTGCACCCTGCTCCTGCTCGTGACCTTGTACTACACCCTGTCCAGGAAGTCACGGTCGTCATAACGCGTGTTCGACAAATAAACAGCAGCAGACACGCGACTCCAGTCAACAGACAGACATTGGGGTAAATCATAGAGGGTGGAAAGGAAAGTCTGGATAATGTACGGTTTATGATTTTGTGGATGGAATAGAAAAATAAACTCATAGCAAGAAACAGAAGTTGACGTTTTAATTTAAGAACATAGTAATGTTGATGATCCTTGGGATGTTGTAAGGCCAAAATATTTCGGACATTATAATTTTTGTCAGAAATCAATTGGAAATGAAAGATATTACATTTTCCTGGCAATTCTTCAATGAGAAAGTAACTCTTATATTAGTTTTGAAAACCAATATTTTACTGGAGAAGTAAAACAATATGCGTTGGTATGATAATGAATTAATTA
Organism: Harpalus rufipes; assembly: GCA_951394225.1. Taxonomy (NCBI): domain Eukaryota; kingdom Metazoa; phylum Arthropoda; class Insecta; order Coleoptera; family Carabidae; genus Harpalus; species Harpalus rufipes. Next base: position 11,941,806 of record OX596280.1, read on the forward strand.
TGGTCGTTTTCAGTTTTTAAATACATTCTTGCTTGCCCAATTTCAGTAACTAATCTGTTTATCAATGTATTGTTGGTAGAAGATAAAACAGTATGCTCAACATACCAGGAATGTTATTTTTATACTCCGATGTGTAAAGTTGATACTTTAAACACTGCAGACAATGTGTAAAAACGATTTTCGTATTTTATTTATAAATTACCTCCATCAATACACGTTTGGCATTTAAATTGTCTTACCTAAATTTAGTTTTTTCTATACATTCATGTTGATAATACTGTTAGAACTGCATGCAGTATTCAACTTCAGATCTGTTATCTGTTAAATGTGAACTCAGTATTTAGTGTGTTTAAATTTTCGTCTGCTCGTCTGCTGGTCATATAAAAAATATTGTATGCAATTCAAGTGTAAATCGTTATGACATTCGGTCGTTGACTTCGAGCTTCGTCGAAATACTTGACCTTATGTCATAAAGATTGTGTTTATACTCTTGTTGCATAAATAACTATTCTTAAATTCAGAAACTTTCAGGACTTGCCTCAGATTCGTCCTAAATATTGTATATCTCGGCCAGGAAAATACATTCCCAAGTTATACTGTTATATGAAAAATAAAGAAAAGTAGGTATGTAAATAAAATTAAATGTTATCACGCTTTATTATCTATTTCTAGGTGTGGCAGTGTACTTTTATTGTCTTTTGTAATTACGGTATGCAGGTATCTCTAAAATACGTGGACATAGCTTTCCTAAGTTTAAAATAAAATGATTTAACTAAACTTTCCTATATCCAAAAGTATACAGTTTATTCTGCTTGAAAGGTTTTCTAAAAAAAAATTTTTTTCTTATAACAGTACACGTTGTTCGATATGGATAAAAGTTGGTACAACACTATGAGTATAAGTCTCCTTTTAAGTTGATATTTGTACCACTAGTGTATGAAACTTGAGTGTCACGATCTCATGCCCATGATTTGACAATAATAAAATCTGAGCAACTGCGCCGTGCAGCTTTTAAAATAAATTTAATATAGTAATCTATTCGAACTAAAAACAACGAATTTTTAAGCTGTGATGTAGATATATATTAGTTGTATTATCATAATAATGTAGTAAAATACTAAATACTCTCACATCGAACAAATGGATATGTTATTAGTTTTACAATATGGCGAAAGCAATTGGCACGCTCATATAATTGAAACTAAAATATAAAAACTATAGTTAACCTGCCAATTGTCAAAATGAATTTGATAAGTAAGGACCGATGTCAAAAAAATTATCTATGATTAAATTTTATGCCAAAGAAATTTAAAAAAATGATGTGGCCGGCACATTACCTTCCGTCAATCCTGTGTATTATGTACAAATTCCATACATAAATTTTCTTGCAAGAGATCGTATATTTCCAGTAAAATTATTTCATAAACAAATTATGCAAATTGCACTTGACACTGACATCTTCTTCTTTTTAGTTTTTTCCATTCGTTAAGGGTCGCTACTTTTTATTTTGTTCTTCCACTCATTTCTGTTTTGCGTGTCGCCCTCATTCAGTTCCTTTTCTCTCTAGTTTTCCGCAATACAGTTCTTTCATCTTATCTTTGATCCTCCTCCTACTTTCTACTAATAAGCTATTCATTCTTCTTCCAATATATTAATTTCCCCTCATGACACGTTCAAACCAATGTAATCGTCTCTCTTGTATCTTTTTAGAAACATCTATCACTCAAGCCATTTCCCTTATCCTTTAATTCCTTATCCTATCTTTCCATGTTTTCCCCAACATCTATCTCAACAACGTCATCTATGCCACATTCATTTTCTTTTCATTGATACTGTTATCTGTCAATTTGAATTATCTGAATTTGTTAGCAGTTCTATGGTTGTCATAGCTGGCTGATTTATTAAATTTAATATTTTTATATTTTTTTGTATATTGAATATGAAGTATAAAGTGCAATTCAGTCATATAGAGAATAATATATTCTTTAAAATTTATTAACATTAAATGTTAATAAATGATATTAACTGCTTTTTTTCAAGAAAAACTGTTAAAAGTTGCAAAAGAGGGTACTTCCGGTGGACCAATTATAACCAAAATCTAATCATTTCTGCATATGGATCTAAACGTGAGGAATACGAGAAAATTATAATTTTTGGAATCGTGGTATTGGAATTATGCGATCCGAAACGATCGTCACATATTTATATTAAACAGTCAATATTACATTTATATCGTTTTTATATTTTTATAAAGGTCTATATAAGGTCTTTGGTCAAAAAATTCGGTGGTGAGTTTTCATTGAATAAGCACGTTTTAGGGTCTTTACACTACGATTTTAGTATTTTTACGATGATGTCTGTATGTGTGTGTGTGTGTGTGTGTGTTCGTGTGTGCGTGTGTGTGTGTATGTGTGTGTGTGTGTGACCGCGTTTTCGGGCACGATATCTCCAATACTAGAATTCCAAAAATTACAATTCTTGCGTATTCCTCTTCCTTACAACCATATGCAGACCTGTTTAGAGTTTGGTTATAATTGGTCAACCGGAAGTACCCTCATTTGAAGATTTTAACAGTTTTTCTTGAAAAAATCAGTTAAATGTTATTATAACTTAAAGAATATATTATTGTCTATACGATTTGATTGCATTTTATATTTGATATTCAACAGATATAGAGTTAAAGAAGAATAACGATAATAAATTTTATATAAATTTCATAATTCAGCCAGCTATGCTAACTTAACCATGGAAACTGCTAATATATTCAGGTAATTCAAATTGACAGATGTCAGTATCAATAAAATGTAAATCAATGAAATAATAAGGGAAGTAACTCTAGTGTTGGAAGTTTCTAGATATAAGAGAGACGATTACATTGGTTTGTACATGTCATGAGGAGAGATGAATATATTAATAGAAGGTGGAAGAAACATAAGATGAAAAGACTGTATTATAGAAGACTTGAGAGAAAAGGAACTGAATGAGGACGACACGCAAAACAAAAATGAGTGGAAGACGAAAATAAAAAATAGCGACCCCCTAACGAATGGGAAAAACTAAAGAAGAAGATGTAGATGTCAGTGTCAAGTGCAATTTGCATAGTTTGTTAATGAAATGACTTTACTGGAAATATAGGATCTTTTGCAAGAAAATTTATGTATGGGGCGCGTGTAGTAACAAGACTTTGACCCGTGTCAACATGACAGCAATTAATTATGTCCATAACTGACAAGTGTTATAATTTTTCAATCAAAATTTCATAATTTTCTTATTTCATGTGGTTTGTTTGTTATCAGGAGTATGGAATTCAGTTGCCGAGAAAGGGAATCACATAATACCAAAAATTTATAATCTTTTGCAAGAAAATTTATGTATGGAATTTGTACATAATACACAGGATTGACGGAAGGTATTGTGCTGGCCACATCAGATTTTTTTAACTGTTTTCATTATTTGCGGTTTTCTATTAATCTACTTCATTGTCTATGATGTTTTAATATGTTATGCTGCATTTTAAACCCGTAGACAATATTCACTTCATTTCAAATATAGGAAAATTATAGTTAATACAGTATACAGTTCCATTTAGGTGTGTAATGTGGAAAGTAAATAGCAATATTCGCATCCAGTTTTCACTTTGGTATAGTTCAGTAAAAGCCTCATCTCTCATGCGACAGTTTCAAGTGTTCGCCACACTCACTACACTACAATACACGGCTACATCTGAATCTACTGCCATATCGTATCATATGGCGAAATGTACACACTCCAGCCAAATTCGTCGTGGCCCAGGGGACCTAGTGAATATTATATTGAATTGAATACAGAATAGACTTGTCGCCGTACAATTCAATTGTTCCTTGTTAACCCTACACCATTTGCCCGGTTCATTATTCGCACTCAACAACATTGGATAATCTACAATAACGAGTTGGGAGATTGCACACGCGTATATTCTAAATCCATATACACAATTCATGCATATTTGATATATTTACGTGACAAATTACTGGGGTTCGAAGTACGATTGTCTAAGTGAAGCTAGATGATGGGTGTAGTGTACATTTAGGAGCCATTGTTGAAATTAATGTCACGAGATGAATAAGTGATCTATGACAGGAATGTAGTTGAATGTATGTTCTGGATTTGGTGACAGCGGAAGATTTATTAATGGATTTAATTGTTTCCTGCTTTTGGACTAATAATTGTTGCTGACAGGTAATATTTATGATTGTAGTTATGTTTATGGGCACAATGGATACATTTAGATAATTGACAATTGTGCTGACACACTTTACTGCAATTATTATTGTCATTTGAGCTTTTCAGAGAACTAAATTCATAATATATTCTATTCGAAATAATAATATAAATTTAGTTCGTCTTATACATATTAAGGAGGAATTTTTAATACCAAATAATTTCTCAATAAAAATAATACAATTACCCCTTAACCTTAAAATTATAAAATAAACTATATACGTATTTCGAGAACTAAGTTCTCATCATCAGTAGTACAAATTTAAGCGGAGTAGCTAAGATTACTCAACATGTAAACCATGCCAGAGGTCCTAACAACACTAAAAAAAACAAGGGGATTATATAGGGATGGGAGTCACAGGTGAATGAATACCAATTATAAACTAAGATTTAGCGTCCAATGATATTTAAGATTTAAACGTGCTATAAAATTTAAGTTTATATTAAATCGAATAGTTTAGAGTTTGGTATGGGACCGAGATCTGCGTTCATCAAATTATTTTTAAATTTATTTATTATTAAGCTATCTTATGCGTCTAAATATCTATCATTATTAATATGTTTTAAAAGTTTTTTATTTCAAATAATTTTATATTCCGTACAAGGAATAACGATTGACTTAGAAATAATTGTAGATATCATTAATAAATACATTATTTAATACTAGTTGTTTTTTCTTCTTTTAAAAATAATTAACACCCAAAAATTTCTACAAGTTATATTTCATTTTATAAAGTTTTTCTCAGGTTGATGACGTGAGTCTTCTGCTTAATCATTTTCACTATAGTAAATATTTATTTTGCGGAGCTCCAGAGTAAGGATTTTCTGGATGGCAAAAGGCACTGGAACATCGGTGAAACAAGTGCAGTGAAGTTCTCGTGTTCATGAATACCATGCTGTATGTTTTCATTGTAAGGATACGATCTTTTGAAATTACTGTCATATTATATGTTTCTATTAATCGCTATTGTATATATTTAATCCAAGAAATATTAACACAAAGTCTAACATGAAATTTCCATCAAGGAATATGTATATCTCAAAGGCAAACAAAAAAACCCATTACTGCGACATCAATAAAGATTATACGCTTGTTCGCACGTCCCTTATTCATCATGCAGCATATTAAACTTAAACTATTTAATTTCTGCGCATTAGGTACTCCCAGTCGCAGTTGTCAAATCCCCTGGGCGCCATATTTCATTAAACACACTCTAGCGGCAAGCAGGAACACTACATTGACATGCGTGAGTGTGAAATAATCGCATCGACACCTAAAAAAATCTAAATTGAATCATGAACCAGCGATTGTTCTATTATGTTATTAAAATACAGGGGCGCGACCCTCGTAGACGCGCGATCAAGTATGTATGAACACTTATGACGCAGGGGATGGTGTAATGTTGCTGATATTGTCAAGGGAACATATTGTTGTAGAGCAAACATATTTTGATGAGTAAATCATACGGTTATCGCACTTCATTGCTCCGCTGATGTATGAGGATTTTTTCCGAATTTGGGGAAATATGGACGAGGGATTAGTATAGTACTCTCTTTGATTAAGTATTCTGTTTTAGGTGTTAGATTTATTGATGGTTCTTAACTGATATCGAAGTAAGTAAAAGCAAAACATGATTACGAGGGGATGCGGTAGATCAAATAATAAAAAGAGAAAATAAACAGTTCCTATGTAGAATTATCAAATAGAAATAAATTAGATACACATAAATTCTGATAATTTCTTGAAAATCACGTTTCTGTTACATTTTTGAAAATTACAATAGTCTCGATACAGTGAATTAATTAATGCAGGGCCATGTCACAATTTCGGGTTTGTTTGCTTTTACAAGTTTTAATGTTTTCCTTTTTTAAAGTCCAGTGAAAGTGCAATGGACATTTTTCATAATTTCTGTTTTTTTTGTTTTTTAGCTTCCGTTACCTAAAGCTAAGAAAGGTATTGACTATGGTCAAAAAATGTAATGTTGAGTTTTCAATGAATAAATACGTTTTAAGGTCCCTACAATACGATTTTATTATTTTTACGATGATGCCTGTATGTGTGTGTGTGTGTGTGTGTGTGTGTGTGTGTGTGTGTGTGTGTGTGTGTGCGTGTATGCGTGTATGCGTGTGTTCGTGTGTTCGAGTGTGTATTTGACTATAATTTCGGCCACGATATCTCCAATACTAGAATTCCAAAAATTACAAATTTTACGTATTCCTCTTCTTTATATTTTATATTATATTATATTTATATTTGTTCGAGTGTGTATTTGACTATAATTTCGGCCACGATATCTCCAATACTAGAATTCCAAAAATTACAAATTTTACGTATTCCTCTTCTTTATACCTATATGCAGACTTTATTATATTTTGGTTATAATTAGTCAACCGGAAATACCTTCATTTCAGGATTATAACAGTTTTTCTTGAAAAAACGCTGTTAAATATTATTTTTTGACATTTAATGATATTATAAATATTAAAGAATATTCATATCTATACGAATTGATTGTATTTTATATTCAATGGACATAAAGTTAAAGAATTATAAAGAAATTTAATATTATAAATAGCCAGCTATGCTATAACCATGGCAACAGCTACTATATTAAGAAAATTCAAACTGACATATGTGAGTGTCAATGAAAAGAAACCCCTAACGAATGGAAAAAGCTAAAGACGAAGAAGATGTCAGTGTAAATGCAATTTGCATAGTTTGTTTATGAAATAGTTTTATTGGAAATATAGGATTTTTTGCAAGAAAATTTATTTATGGAATACATAATACACAGGATTGACGAAAGGTATTGTGTTGGCCACATCAGATTTTTTTTATTGAACTTATGGTCGATTTAGCTATCCCGTATTTTCGCCATAAAAAATAAGCTCCTCTACCTGTTTTTAAATGTACCAATATTTCGACTTTTTCTTTCAATTTTAAATGTTTTCTTTGAGTTGTCATTATCAAATACAGTAATTTGTATTATATAACACACACAACAAAACTTTATAGGTATTACAATACAAAGCGAAAGTCCTTAAGAATGTATTCAGATGAGCTGCGCGTAGCTCAAGAGACCATCAGCGAAGCTGACGTACTGCGCAAGACTGCTATGTGTTCACTATATTGAGACATTAAATGTTCACTATATGGAGTTCAGTATGTAGTCATTGTATTTATTATTGTATTCATTACATTGGATAGTTCACTATATAGTGTGTTCACTATTTCACGACTCTTCTGTATTTTAAAACTAACCCCTATGGTGCTCTTTCTCCGACAGCTTTGGAAGTCCGTGAAATGACGCCTGGTAAACGCCCTGAACGGTACAGAAATGAGTGTCATACAGTCATACTACACTTATTAAGAATAAGATACTTGGTTCATATATCTTAGAATTTTATTTTAAGTCTCAATAATACATTTTGCCTTGCTTTCCTTTTACTTCTTAAAAACCCCCAACCAATCTTCTTCTGGAATGCTTTCCAAATAGTTTTGAATTCCACCACTACAGCATCAATCTCTTCTTCAGACGAAAATCTTCTTCCCACTAATTATTATTAAATTTATTGAATTTTTCTTTTTGATAAACATTGTCAGTTTTCAGCCTCTACAAAAACTTATTTGACACAAAACACAATAACGCTTTGGTTTTCATTTAATAATGATGTTCAAATACGAAAATAAATCGTTTATTTGTATTTAAAATGAATACATACTTGTCTGACATAAATATTGCGCGCAGGTACTTTCAAATTTGGGTTACTTAATCAGGATTTGTTACGGTTTCCAATATAAAATTAAAACTCACGTTAACAAGTTGAGTACGTGAAATAGATTTCTGAAGATAACGTAACACTGTTATTTGTAAGTAGTAAATATGCATTTAGATTTAGATTAAGAATATAATCAGATATTGGTAGAAAGTGTCGTTTAAAACATAATATATGTGACTTGAATATAAATTATTTAAGTTTACAAAATATTGTAAATCAGTGAATAATAAATAAGTTGTATGCGAAATTTACATGTACTTAGTGTCTAGATAAGTTTTATGTTTTACAATAGACCATTTTCTACGATCATACAAGGTTGATAATATTATTAAATATGAAATAATAAAATAAGGACAAACATGGTTGCTCTGGCGTAACGCCTAGGGTAATTGAAATCCCCGACCTTCAGTATTTAGGATGCTAAATCGTGCGAATTTTTGCCTTCAAGTAAGAAGCAACATGGAAAATATCTACGGATAAGCTACTATTATTCCAATAATTACGATTTTTATATATTCCTGTTCCTTAAATACATATGCAGACGTGATTAGATTTTGGTTATAATTGGTCAACCGGAAGTACACTTATTTGAAGATGTAAACAGTTTTTCTTGAAAAAAGACTTTCAATATCATTTTTTTCACATTTAATGTTATTATAAATATTAAAGAATATTTTATTCTCTATACAATTTGATTATATTTTATATCTTATGTTCAATGAATTCGGAGTCAAAATATTATAAAAAAAATAATTTTCATAAGCAGCCAGATATGCTATAACCATAGAAACACCTACCATATTAAGAAAATTCTGATTGAAAGATGTCAAGTGTAATTAACATAGTATGTTTGTGTTATAATTTTACTGGAAATATTTAATCTTTTGCTAGGAACTTTCTGTATGGAATTTTTATGTTTTATGACTTATATTATTGAAATTCGAATATAGTCACATACTTCATTGTTGGGTTGAGGGGGAAAAGAGTAAAAGTTAATATTGATAATTTTCGCAGAACAATAAAAATAAAGTTTCAATTCTGGTAAAAAGTTTAAGAAAATATTAATAAAAATTACACCTTTATCTTGAATAACATTCCCTTCAAAAAACAAAATTACTAAAGTAGTGGATAAATGTAAAATAACATATTCAAATAATATTTGAAACGTTGATTAATTTTAAAATCATTCAATGAAGAAATTTTGTCCGCCTTTTCTAATTTTTCGAGATTTTTTCAATTCATTGTCGGGATTGACGGTATTTCTGAAGAGTATATGCAATATATCTATAATTTTAAATATTTAACTATTAATATAATAATAAATAATATATGTACGTACTTCCCAGAAAAAGTCTTCAGTAACAGATTATTTTATATATATTCTTTTATCTCTAAATTAATAAAATATATAATATATTTAAATGTATCAGATAGAGAATTTAATTTTCTTTAATATTTGCAAGAACAAAAAATTAATAAAATAATATTTAGATTTTTTTTTAAGAATCTGTTACTTCCGGTTGTCCAACTGCTACCAAATCCTTTTCAACTCTTCCCATTAAGTCCGGTCGAGAAATACATACACACACACATACATCTACAAACACACACACACACACACATACATACATACACACACAAACACACACACACAGACATCATCGTAAAAACGTTGAAATCAGATTGTAGGGACCTTAAAACATGCTTATTCATTAAAATTTAGATATGCGATGTTTAGCATGAATCCAATACCTCCCTAAGCGAGAGGTACAAAAAAATCTAGGTACTTTCAATGTTTTTCTGCTTGTTGAATAATGCATTCTAAACTTTTCCTAACGAAGTACTAGATGACTTTTCAAGCTCAAAAAAAAATAAAATAGAATTACTGTTTTTCCCCACGACTCTTTATTTATTTTATCTAGTTATTTGCAGTGAACTATCAAATATGGGCTGAATTCTATTGGGATTCTAATGTGTATGTAGTTCTTTTGAAATAGAGTGTTGTCAGTTGGAGATTGTGAGTGAATATCCCGTTTATTTCGAAAAGACGCCGCGTCTCATTTTTTATATTCGCAGTACAAACGAATTAGATTTAAAAATTTATCGGACCTTTTCCCGGGACGGACATCGTGAAATAGAAAATCCACATTTTATATTCCGAGTGTACATAGAGGAGTCCGAGGCCGAGGGGTGGCTGCGCTGCGACTCTTTGCTCTCAGTCTCGGAAGATGTAATATTTGCTGAATAGCGAAGGAGAACCCTCGTCCACGCTCCACGCTGGAGATATCTATTTGCCCGGGCGGGCGCGGCGCGGACCTCCCAACGGCAGAATGGACCTTGGTGCTTTAAAACGGTCAGTGCATTCGCCTATTCTCCCGAGGATATCCACTCTCCCCGAATCCGAATAATGCTCAAATTGATTGCATACACTGCATACAATCGCTATCGATACATGCGACAGGGACGTATTGTCCACTAACTACAATACCGGCACAATACTCAATGCCGAACAAATATTCAAAAGCACCATATAACATTATAATGCATCCAGTTGTCATTTAAATCCCCGTTTTAATTTTTTTTAACAGTAATAAACGGGTTAGGGGCATGCCTATTCTGAGTGAAATTTGCACAAAAAATTGGCTATTTGTAGACATCATTAAGTAATATTTTATTAACAGTACTACCCAAACTCATAATAGTTCGACCGATTTACATTTCCAACAAATTATAAAACTTACACAAATGATTAGAAATTTCTATAAAATTATTTTTGCTACTTATATAGACTTAAAAATTAAAAAATCTGATGTGGACACCACACGACTTCCTTGTACGATTATTAAACTATACATATTTTTTTAATAAATAAATTACAAAATATTAATTTTAACTTCAAAACAGTAAGATATATAGCGACCATAAAAGGAGTTTTTAAAGAGAGTTTTGATTACAACAAAGAAATATTTTATTACAACAATGAATATAACTAATTTTACAATAAAAAATATTTGTTATTGTACGAATCATAAAATTGCACGTATTTAACGTAATTTGACATGAACATTTTTTTTTTTTTGTCCTAATCCATAGCAAGCTTAATTACAAAAAAATACTTTTTAAATTTACATATCTCGCTTATATAAAGGACTAATTTAATAATACTTGATGTGCTAGACGCAGAAATTAATTCTCTAAATTTGAAGCATTTATTTCTAAAATCAAAATAAAATCATTTTATTCAAGAAAAACTGTTAACAACTTCAAGTAATGTACCACTTCCGGTTAGCCTATTTTAACCAAAATCTATTATATTATTTCGATTGACATAAAAGTCTTGTATACCAAATTTGAAAAGTTTTGGATTATATTTTAAAACAGTTTTTCATTAAAATCTATTATAGGCTTCATGTAAAGTGCCACTTCTGGAAATTGTGTAATAACCAGAAAGGGAGGTGCACAACTAGATGTTATAGGAGTCCTAAATACAAAATTTCAACTTTCTACGGCTTACCGTTTTTGAGTTATGCGAGATACGTACGTACGGACGTACGTACGTACGGACGTACGTACGTACAGACGTCACGACGAAATTAGTCAAAATGGATTCAGGGATGATCAAAATGAATATTTCCGCTGAAGTCTGAAAACCGAAATTTTTTGCGATTACAATACTTCCTTTACTTACGTACAAGGAAGTAAAAATAGTATCTTTTTTATTATAAAACTTTTACTAAGGTGTTTTAATATTTGTCGCCTTCTTGTGACCTGTAGTATCACCCATTAAAAAATCTGATGTGACCAACACACTACCTCCCGCCATTTACCTATGGGGTATAATTTTTATATTACTTTATAAATTTATCCATAGAATATACAAAAAACGTATTAAAGCAAACCTGTAGACAATGGAATAATCTTTAGTTTTTATAATAACAAATTGCGAAAAAATACATTTAAAGGTATTTTTATTTGGGCTCATTTAAGTAAACTACCATTTCCGGTTTTCCGATTGCCACCAAAATCTAATGGCTTCTTTCCATATTAGAATAAGCTAGAAATACATGGTTTCAAAACTTTCTGAATGATAGTATTTGGGATAGAGCGTAAACAGGATCCACACCCACACACACACACACACACACACACACACACATACACACACACACACACACACACACACACACACACACACACACACACACACACACACACACACACACATACATCCATACACACAGACATCATCGTGAAAATGTTAAAATTGGATTCTAGGAACCTTAAAACGTGGTCATTTTCCAAAATTTCGATATGCGATTTTTAGCACGATCCCTATACCTCCCTTACCAAGGGTAGTGGGAGGTAAAAAAAGAATACCGTATACATCCTGTATAAAATAGTACAATTTTGTCACAAATCAGTGCTGCCTTCATGCAATAATTATAAGAACTACTCCAGGGAAAACAATGACCGTCTCACTCCTTTCAAACAAGAATCTTCAAATTCACTGATATTAATTCATCGTTAAAAGTTTGAAAAATAAATGTTACAGATAATCTGACCGTCTCACACAGGCTTACAAGAAACGAGTTACAATAAATCTTTGTGCCCTTTTCGCAAATATTTTATAGTAAATAAATATACGATTTTAATGTTAATGATCGGCATTACAAGCGTCTAAATTAGTCGTTCCTAATGTCACTGAGTCACCACAAGATTTTATTGTTAGTTGTAATGAAGTTGACACCGCAAACAACTCATTCTCCTTAATAAAATAAATTATATACTTTGTTCTATTTTAATGAAATTGTTACTGATAATGTCGAAATGAAATTTACTATTACCACCAATGACTAATGCTACAAAAGAAACATCCTTTCCACCATTTTCTATTGAGTACATAACATCTGTAGAATGATTTGTGTGTAATGTAAGATAAATACATAAAACTTAGGTCCGTATTCACAGAATTAAGGAAGTTTATTGTTCTTGCTCTTATATGAGCAGTAGTAGTCTTTTCTTATGTACGCATGGTTCCTCCATCAAAGTAACAAATTATTAGAAAATTGATCGTACTTTTTCAAACTAGACCATAAAACTATATGAAAAGGGCTAACAAAATTTTAAAAAGTTATTAGTTTCTACATTATTCGAGTTTTTAATGCCCTTACCATCTACCGCACACATTAATTCTATTACAATTTCTTACTATTTTCAAGCCTTCTGCTTTTGCCTTTTTGAAATCGAATTCATTTTCAAGTAAATGAATGCTGAAACTAACGAAATAAAGAAGGTAAACCAAATAACAACTTATTTGAATTTATGATACCATATAATATCAATTATTTTATAAAATTTCTTATTATTCACGCAAATATTAAAAAATCTGATGTGGCCATCACATTACCTTCCGTGATTCCTATGTATTTATGTACAAATTCCGTACATAAATTTTCTTGCAAAAGATCCTATATTTCCAGAAAAAATTATTACTTGACACTGACATATTCTTCTTCATTAGCTTTTCCTATTCGTTAGCGGTCGCTATTTTTATTTTCTTCTTCCACTCATTTCTGTTTTGCGTGTCGTCCTCATTCAGTTCCTTTTCTCTCAAGTCTTCCGCAATACAGTCCTTCCATCTTATCTTTGGTCTTCTTCTGTTTCTTTTAAAGCTATTTATTCTTCTTCCAATATATTTTTCATCTCTCCTCATGACATGCTCAAACTAATGTAATTGTCTCTCTTGTATCTTTCTAAAAACTTCTGTCACTCGAGCCATTTCCCTTATTCTTTAATTCCTTCCTCTATCTTTCCGTGTCTTCCCAAAATCTATCTCAACATTCTCATCTCTGCCACATTCATTTTCATTTCATTGATACTGACATTTGTCAATTTCAATTATCTGAATATATTAGCAAGTTTCCATAGTTGGCATAGCTGGCAGATATATGAAATTTAATATATTTATAATGATTTAACATTATATCTATTGAATATGAAGTATAACATGCAATCCAACCGTATAGATAATACTATATTCTTTAAAATTAATAATAATATGAAATGTCAATAAATGATATTTAACTTCTTCTTTTCAAGAAAAACTGTTAACAGTTGCAAATGAGGATACTACTGGTGGGCCAAAATCTAATCGTTTTTATGTATATGTATATGAGAAATTGGCATCAACTGTCTTATTTTAAAAAGTGCACATTTTTACATTCTTGAATTTTATGTTTAATTCTGAATACGATCATGTGACACAAGTCTAATTTTGCAATAAAAATAAATAAAATGAAATAAAAACAACAAAAGTTGAATCGTATAACTTAGACACTGAAATTATTTATTACTGCAACAATTAAAATGCCTAACTATAATTTTTCTAAAAGTTATAAGATTCAATTGTTTTAAATAAAGCCACAGCCAACTTTTGTTGTTATAATTTGATTTTTTTTTATATTATTTTTATGCCGCAAAATTTTATTTTTAGCACAATATTGTATTCAGAATTTAACGTTATCAAAAATGTAAAAATATACAGTGTTCCACTTAATATAAAAAAAGTTGATGCCATGTCAGGTTAAACCGGAAGTGACATGTTTATTATTTGTACATAAAAATCATGCTACATGTTAAGTTTACTTATATACATTTTCAATTCGATATCCAGTATATTATAAAAATTGTTTTTATAATACAAATCACTAATTTTTTTGAAAAAACAAACCATTATTTTTATAGCCCAAGATTGAAAATTTAATTATTTTAACTAGCATTAATTTCTAATTTGTCATTTGTTACTTTCTTATAGTTTTAATTTTCTTGTCATCTACGATTTTTTATATACAAGTAGCATTTTGATTTATTAATTTCCTTATTCGCAATTCGCATCCTATAATAAAAATAACACAAAATTTATTAAATTCTTCAATTATTGTGATTCCTGCAAAATTTTCCAATCCTGCTCTGCATTTATATTCAAAAGTTATCCTCCCATCTCACTTTTCCATTCCTGTTTTGTACTGTCCCTCTTGTGTTGCATAGCCCAGCTCTCCAATATTGTATATACAAGCGTGGCGATTTATAGATGACAGATTTTTCACGGGTTTATTGTGTCCGGTGCCCTGCAAAGTAAGGGGCGACCTCCGAGCCCATTACATTTAGCTGAGTCAAGCATGGGACAGACTGACGACTAGCGCGATGCACTCCATTCCATGCAGCTCAAGTACCTGTTCATCAATAATGCACCGCTTCAATCTGATACCATGTGACATGTGAATCACAAGAGTTGTTGGTGTTTTTGTTACTAGATGGCTCTGTGGGCTTTGTTACAGAATAGAGTTTGTTCAGAGAATGGAAACTGATGGATTATTAATTTTAAATTTACATATGAATTAATGAAATGTGGGATACTGTTCTGGGTTTATACGTTTTAATTGTTATGTTGATATAGATTTAAATTATTTGTATTTAAATTATGCATATTGTTTTGTGTTTTGTCGTTTTGCGGAACTGGGTTTTATAAAAAATAACCTAGTTTCCTGTTTTTCTTTTCATATACATATTACATCATAATTATACACACAGTATTCTAAATGACCATTAAAAATGTAATCAAAAATGATCGAATATTTTTACCTCCCGCTACCTTTGGTAAGGGAGGCATAGGGATCGGTCCCTACAATCCAATTTAACATTCTCACGATGATGTATGTGTGTGCGTGTGTGTGTGTGTGTGTGTGTGTGTGTGCGTGTGTGCGTGTGTGTGGATCCTCTTTATGCTCTAACTCAAATTCTAATGTTCAGGAAATTTTGAAACCTTGTATTTCTACCTTACTTTTATATCGAAAGATGCCATTAGATTTTGGAGTAAATCAGATAACCGAAAATGGCACTTTACTGGAAGATCTGTCAAAAATTGTAACAAGCCATTTTGAAACTTTACGAATGTTTATGAATATGGATATTTGTACTATTTCTAATTAACATGGATACAGCAGAATGTCAAGCTTCACAAAAATCCCTCCGGTATTATTAGTTCTGGAAGTTTCGTGTTGATTTTAAATATTTGAATCACTTATTTCAAAATTGTAAAAAAGTTACGATGTACGAAAGTATTAACCAGCTGTTAATTATAATTTGACAAACAGGTCTAAGTTGCGTGACTGACAAAATTCTTTTATTTGCCTTAAAGCCGAAACAGACGACATATATTTATGATCATTAGTATAATTACTGATTTACCTTAATTGTTAAATATCAAAATACCTGACAGACGATATTTAATTTAATTTGGTGCGTATGCGCAGATTAACATCAAATGTCATTTGATAAGTTTTGCAATTTACAATTTTCCTGTTTTCTTTCACTTCATTATTAATGCATAATCTTTTTTGTTGAATTAAAATTTAACTATTGTATTATGTATAACAAATTTGTTTGATTTAATAAAACCATCAAATTTAGAGTATGTATTGTTAGTTTGTGACATTTTTGAGGTTACAACAATTACAATTTAAAAACATGACAAAATTTTGACAGTATCATTGTGGTGATAATTACCAAATACTTACGATCATGTTCTCAATAGATCATCGTGACTTAAAGATCATTACATTTGAAATTACTTTTATAATAATTAATAAAACTGAAATATGACTTACGAAATGTTAAATTAAGAATTAGGAATTTAATGAGTATTAATAGTCGTTGTCCGTCTCGGCTATTAGCATTTTTGGTTAAACCGTTAAACTGTCTGTTACTTAACTACCAGCTAAAACGAAAAATTTAACATTGATATTGAAAGTATAAAATAAGTTGTAAAAATTATACATGTGTCATATTTTCGATGCGACATTTTTCGTTTTCAATAATTAAAATAACGGGCCTCAGATTGATAAACACAAGACATTTAGTTCTTAGCTGTTACTTAAATTTAAATCAACTCATTGATAATTTTGATGATTTTTTACCAGTTTTTTTTTGAAAGATATTTCTTATTTTTACTTGTAAATTATTAAACAGGAATTATAAAACGATGTTGAAAATGTAGATTATTTAAAGATAAAATAATTTACACATGTTATGTAAACACATGCAGAAAAATAATGACATTAATTAGTAAGAAAATGTATCATTAATTATTGCAATCATGTATGCAACAAAATAAAACATTTAAATGGGACATTCGTTGTGCCTGACTAAACAATATCAATACCGTATTACCTATTATTACTTGCACAGTACATAAATTCAATTGCCAGTAATTTGAATTTAATTTCAAATTGTGCTCGTGTAGCACAATGCATATAAATTGTTGGTAGCATGTTAATGTTGTATAATTATAAAAATAACGTACCTCGTGTAGTCTACAAGAAAATGGAAAATTCAAAGAACTCACCTAAAACAATAAGAAAAATATAATTAATACGATGAAAATATGAATTTGATAAATAAAAAAATAATTAATTTATTATTTTCATCATACCACTTATTTCGAAATTAAAAATTAATTTTGAAATAAGAATATTTGAGACAGGATCTAGGTCGCGTATTTTTTTTAGTCAAAATCAAAATCGACATGACTCGTGAGGAGAATGGGTTTTCCAGTTAGTTTCAAATAAATATTATTATTTTACATTATTATTATTATATATGTCATTCTAAAATAAGTAGATGTTTTTGTAAATTCAGTCGGATCATCCGACGGATCTGTTCGATGACGGCACAGATATATCAGATCCATCCGATTATCGTAGCTTTTACGAACGCGTCAGATATAATTTTGATGTTTAAATCTGAGGTTATAGAAGAAATACAGCTTGTTTCTGAAATTGTACATAGTTTCATATACGACGACTCAAGTGAGACTGAAAAGCAGAATCTATAGTGCTGCAATAATCAAAAACATTTAAATAAATACATTTTCTGAAACATAAATAAAAATAAATAAATATATCATCATGGCATACTACCCATTGCTGGGTGTGCCAATCTGCTTTGTACATAGATTCGGTAAGGATGAAATATTTGTACTGTACGGGCGCATACCAGGCGTCACCTCACGGGCACACATTGCTGGCGTGGAGAGTGCACGACAGGGGTCAATTTTGTGCCATTGAAATTCGAAGTAATTTTTAGCATCGGTCGGGATCGAATCCGAGTCTCCAGATCGCTAGCAGATACTCAGGCACATGGCCACGAGACGCCATAAATGTTTACAATTTTAAATTTGCGCGCGCAATCTGTACTAACCCTGCACATGGATCAGGGTTGAAAATTTTTGATCGAATTGTTTGGTCTGCCTGATCGGAGTGAGTTTATGAACGCGTCAGATTAATCCGATTGATTTTACGAACGCCTCAGATTACATCGGCTCAATCCGATCGACTTTACGAAATCATCTAATATTTCGTTCAATTTCAATTTATTACTTTCACAATATAACGTATTCCTCTATTTTTTAAATTTTTATTTATGAAACTTTTTCTAAATTTATAGCAGTTTTTTTGTTCGAGAAAGCCTTAATTGTTATACGGTAAGCCATAATAATTATTTTAATATTCTATGACGTATAAGTACTAAGTAACTACGATGTTAAGCTCATTTTGTTTTCAAACAGTGAAGTTCGCAAATAATCGGAGTTACATAAACTGATCTTTTTCAACACTTGTTAAATTATATATTAAAAAACGATTTTATGCTTTTTTGGCACGCGTCAAAATTTAGAAAACGAGTCCTGGCGAATTTGCTAAATGACAAGTGCAAGAATGTCTTATAAAGTAAGTCCGTTTTTTTATATTTTGCGTCTTTTATATACTAAAATGTTACAAAAATTCTATAGTAAACCGAGTTGATTTACAGAAATTTGTTATTTGGTAACATTGCATTGACGCTCTCTCGATACGCAATTATAGGGTTTCCTAATAACTTCATTATGAACGCAAAATATAAAAATATATTTAAAATTTATGGTTAATAATTAGAAATATTAGATAATAATAAATGGAATAAAATATTTAATGAAGAACTTCGTACATATATTATTGCCACTGGCAACCTGTCATTCCAGATTTCTTTTAGTTTATTACCAACGCAAGTTCTTTTTATCTGGTGTGGGATCATATAATTTCAAAAAAAAATATTATTTGGTTTACTTCCGTAGTTTCGTTCTTTTCTGTATTCATTTCCTTGAAAATAGATGCCGTATTTCAAAAAAGTGATAGTAGAAGATTTGAAATTAGTAAAAATTTGGAATAGAAAATATATGTGATGTAAATAAGGGCATTAAAAACTGGGAATATTTTACACTAAAACCTTTTTTAAAACTTTGATAGTCGATTTCATACAGCTTTAAGGTTTAGTGTTAATATAAATGATCAATAATCTAATTTATTATTATAGCGGAGGATTTCATTATCTCATAAAATTACTTATTTCTTTTGAATTGCGTATACATGGATTCTCATATTCCAATAATGTTCCTTATTCTAGAATTAACCTTCCATAACAAATTCCTCCTTATATCGTTCATTTCCCCACACCTCCGCCACTGCTCACATCCGGTTCACGTCTTGTTATGATCGCGGACAAAGACACCACCTTCACTCCATGACCAGTGGCGTGCAAGCGGAGCAAGAGACGCTAAAACGATGAATGAACGAGACGTGGTGATGTGGATGCTTCAAGCCTGATTAACCGCGGCGGCGGAGAACGGGACGACGTGCATATTTCCCGTCATTGCTGTGGATCACTGCAGGATATGTTGCCTGCTTTTTGTTATAATATGGAATAATGCACAAAAGAAAAACAAGGGTTTTTGTACAGGGTAAATTAGATGGAGTATGCAGATGTGTTGCAGGAATGTTAAGCTAACAACAATGTCAGGTAAATAATTTGAATCATTTTACGCTATACATGAAATCGTAGTAGAAATGATTTAAGATTTCTGAAATACGAGGGAAATTAAAAAAAAAAATCTTTTCCCGATTGGGTTTGGCAGCACTGAATTTCGCCACTATTTTTAAATTTAACATCAAATGTGTTCAGAGCTGTGTTTTGTAGTGATTTCATGTCAAATCATTATGAGCATGGGCGTCCACTTTTCAATATATCATTGGGGGCAATAAAAACTGGAAAGGGTTTAAGGGAAAGTAAAACCGTGCATTGAATTATATATTATTTATTTTGGAGTAACGACAATCGACTGGAAGTTGGATGAGGGAAGAAAAAATAGTCGGAAATACAGTCTAAAGATGATTGATTTTAAACCGTTTCAATCATACAGTGATCATCTTCAGGGTTAAATCATGTCAGAAATTAAAGTTTTAGTAATAAAACGTTAACAAACATGCATGAATATTTTATGTGAAAAACACAACGTTAAAAAATAATAATTATAACGGAACAGAAGTGACATACAATTTTAAAAAACGTAGTTTCATAAAATTGTTTTCTAAAATTGTATTTCACTTCTGTTCCGTTATAATTATTATTTTTTAACGTTGTGTTTTCACATAAATTATTCATCCATGTTTGTTAACGTTTTATTACTAAAACTTTTTAATTTCTGACTTGATTTAACTCTGAAGATGATCATTGTATGATCGAAACGTTGGTTTAAAATCAAAATTAAACATCTTTAGACTGTATTTCCGACTATTTTTTCTTCCCTCATTATTTATTTTACTCGTATATGTCATTTAAATAAACGTTTTACTGATTAAAAAATACAATTGCCACGGTATGAGAAAAGTCTCCTTAAGGACATGAGTCCCAATACCCCCGTGTAGTCGGTGCCCCTGATTATGAATGCTCTGTTGTCAAACTATACCAAAGAAGAAATGAAAGTAGTAAGCAGTGCTACATTTTCTTCACTCACAGGGAATGAAACCTGCAAAGGTTATTCAAAGAAAGCAGCAGTAATATGGTGAAAAAAGTCGAAGCAAAATCTTTGAATGACGGATATTTCTATAAATAGCCGCATCTCTATGCGATAAGTTGAATATTAATAACGGTTCAGCATTTTCAATCATCCACGAATAATTAATAGTATATTCCGTAATTTAACTTATGGTTTTCTTGTGGTTCACGGGGGGGGGGGGGTTATGCTTACTGAAAAGTCTGTGATTCGGATCATCTTAGTATAGGGATCGTGCTAAAAATCGCATATCGAGATTTTGGTAAATGACCACGTTTTAAGGTCCCTATAATCCAATTTTAACATTTTTACCATGATGTCTGTGTGTATGTGTGTACGTGTGTATGTACGTATGTGTGTATGTGTATGTATGTGTGTGTGTGTGTGTGTGTGTGTGTGTGTGTGTGTGCGTCAGAAAATTTTGAAAAACCTTGTATTTCTACCTTACTCTTATATGGAAAGGATGCCATTAGATTTCGGAGTAAATCAGATAACCAGAAATGGCACTTTACTGGAAGCTCAGAATAGTTTTTCGTCGAAAAATAACTTTAATTGTTATTTTTTCGAGATTTAACTGACAGTTAACAAACTGTTTAACTGGGGTTGAAAATATCGGGCCTGAATAGACGTGAATAGGTATAATGTTTTGTTAGTACTTTAATTCCCGTGAATATAAATCTTTCATTTACAAAATGATTTGACAAATATTGTGGTTCAATGAATTAACACTTTGATTTGGAAAAAGGTCAAAATCTTAAATTCTTTACCATACAATACATACAACTAATAACCAGAAAGTATTATTGTGTTTAATAAATTGTTTTTTCACTACAAGATTATTGAAACGTTAAGATTTACAGTATAAAAACGTCAAATAAGTCACAGCAAAATGTAATCTCAGAATTTTCATTGTCAAAAATACGATAACCGTGTAATTAGTTTTTACAAGTACACAATGATTTATTTGCTTCGTAAAGAAAATAGAAAAAAACAAATACTAAGAATTTAAGTGTCAGACTATAATTCTGTGATCTACAAAAAATATTTAGATCCCATCATTCCTTGGGAGCGTAAACATAAATGACTGCTAACAAGAATTCATTTTTCAAAAATTAATTAATAATTAAAAATAATTGTAATAATAATTAAAAATCTTGCGATTTAAATTTTGAGTAACAGGGTAGTACCAAATTAGATAATTAGAAAACTGATTATTTATATTAAAACTAGACGTTAAAACTGTATGATTATTATTATTTTTAAAATATTCTGGTTTTTAAATATTTTAACATCTGCATCACACATTTACTTTATTCTTAATAAGCCGGTTTCAAATTTTTACCTTCCGCTACGCTTGGTAAAAATCGTATATCGAGATTTTGATAAATGACCATGTTTTGAGGTCCCTACAATCCGATTTTCACGATGATGTCTGTGGGTGTGTATATGTGTGCGTGTATGTGTGTGTATGTGTGTATGTATGTGTCTGTGTATGTGTGTGCGTGTGGATCTTCTGGACGCTCTAACTCAAATACTATCATTCGGAACATTTTGAAACCATTTATTTCTACCTAATTCTAATATGAAAAGAAGCCATTACATTTCAATGTCAATCGGATAACCGGAAATGGAACTTTACTTAATACACAAATAGTTTTTCTTCAAAAAATACCTTTAAATGTTAATTTTTCGCAATATGTTTTTATAAAAATTAAAGATTATTCAATTTTCTACATGTTTGCATTAATAGTTTTCTATATATGTACTTTATGGATAAATTTATAAAATAATATAAGAATTATATCCCTTAGATTATGCTTTAAACACAACTCCATGGTTACATAGTTCAGCTCAAATGTAACTGACAGATAAATGTCGCTGTCAAAAAAATAATCATTTCAAATTAATAATAGTAACGTTTTAAAAAGAAAATTGAAAATAGAACAATAGTTATATGGAACAGAACTAAATATACATAATTTTTAGCATTAGTAAATATGGAGGTATGTATTTAAATAAAAAAATAAATAGATATATCATTACGGCATATTACCCATTGGTGGATGTGCTAATCTGCTTTGTATACAGATTTCAGTAATGATGATGACAGCGTATATCAAGCGTCACCCACGATCAATATTGTGCCATTTAAAATTCAAAATATTTGGCGTTGATTGAGATCGAATCCAGATTCCTAGATTCGCGACCAGGCACACACGCACGCGGACACGAGACCCCGTAGGTATGTATAAATAATAATAAATATTAAATGGCGGGAGGTATTGTATTGGCCACACCAGATTATTTATGTACTATTTTTCATAGTAATAAAAAATAATAATTACAATTTGTTATTTTCGTAAATAAAGATTGGCGCCAGAAATAGTAAAAACGACCCCTACTGCTGTGACGTCAGAGTATATACAATTTATCATTCATAGCCAATAGGAAAACTCGAAAACTTTGTCCATCACCTGCTCTATTTATATGAATAAAAGCAGGCGAATGTTTGCCGCAGTATGTACTCTGACATGACTTTTTCAAAATATTACACAAATTTCAATAATTAATTGTAAAATATGTAATGGATATTATGTAATATTGTCAAATTAAAGACTCTTTAAGGAACAATATTTTTGAAAAATTGGTACTTAGAAGTCATAAAAATTCTTGCAACAGTCTTATTCACCTATTCTTTCAACAAAATGTCACTTTGCCGCTCTAGCGCGAAAAAGTAGAAAAAAACGCTCGCTGTCCAAATTTCTAACTATACAATGTTGAGAAATGTCACTTGTCTACATTCTTGATGAAAACGTTTAGTCAGGAACTAATGGGACTGTAGTGACACATTTACCACCTTTACAAATAAATCTGACATAACTGCTCTGTCGGTATATTACATAACCAAAAAGTAAAATGCCGCACTATTGTGAAAATAAAAAATAAGGCATTCATTTACAAAAACGAAAGTATAAAATGTTTGGATTAGATTGAAGCAATATGTAGTAGTGTAAGTACAAAGTGTACATTTTATTATTTTTTTATGGTGGAGGACTCCACTGCGGCAACTGTAGAAAAAATCTTGTGTGTGTTTCGAGCGCAAATAGACATTGTCGATTTCGGGAGAATGCCGCGCAACGCAATTGACAATGTCCTATTTTGCGCTCTTAATACACAAATAGCTATTAAATACTCGTATATTTACACATATACCTATTTTTATATGTCGAAACAGATTTTTTTTATGTTTTGTGCTGCTCCAAATATTAACAAAATCCACTGTTGGAGAATAAAGTGAACTTAATATATACGAATATTTTAAAAAAAATCTTAGCGAATAGCAATTAATTAAAGACCTATTTCAAATTAAATAAAGTTTCATAAAAAAATAAATAGTGGAGGACACCATTTCAGTCCTCATAAACTTCTCCATTATCATAAATGTAATATGTATCTTTTTTAAGAAATTGATGTTTTGCAAATGCTATTATTTTATCCACTCTTATTTGCATGTTGCAAAGGCGTGATGACAAATATGTTTATGCACTCGTATTAAAAATATCATTTACATGAACCCGACAATGTGTTTTATAATTTCCGATTCCCAAAGATATCAAGTATCAATTTAATAAACCACAATGTCCGGTTTTAAACGATACCAATAAATACACGAGCACAGGTGTATCAGATGACACGGTTCTCAGAATATTTTGTCCAGTACGACTCTGATTCATCCGTCGCGGTCTTGCCGGGCCGGAGTGAGATCATAATACACCATGTCAAAGAGGCGGTATCATTAATGTAAGAATTCACGCTGACTGGCAAATATTTTCTTTACCCTTCCAATCTAAAATGTGAAGATTTTTTAAATGTTTTCGCCTCACTTTTGGCGGTTAAATTTTACTTCAGAACAAAGACGAAACGAATATTTAATAATTTATTGAACAAATAAACAAAAAAAACAGCATCAAGTCTTCTATCTTTACATGATATACATATTTATGTTTAATGCTACTGGAAATCATGAATAACAATTAATAATTACAATTCTGTACATAGATGTCAAATATCAGAATTTTCCATTAATTTTTTTCTAAATTCACGTAGTTAATTTGTCATCATGAGTGTGGAATTTACTTGGCGAGGAAAATAAACCGCATGGAATTGGAAAATCACTAAATTTAGAATGAAAAATGACGATATTTGACATCTATGTACATAATTACTAGCTATCATTCTGACACAGGCCTACATATCTGCTTGTCAAGGCCAACAAAGTCACATGACTGCTCGCGCCCTATTCTATGTAACATTTCATGTATACCTACACTCTACACCAAAAATTCTACTTATATCTATTTTTTATATTTCGATTTTTTAATTTTAAATTCATTCTATGAAGCAATTTTGTCTTACTCTTCTAATTTTTCGAAATGTTTCCAATTCATTGTAGGGATTGACAATTTTTTTGAAGGGTACCTGTTAATATACCTACAATTTTAAATAATTAACTATTAATACAATAAAAAATAATATAATTTATGTACTTCCCAGAAAAAAAATCAGTAATGTCTTTGGATTTTTGACACTGACATTTATCTGTCAATTACAAACATTTTAATTTTTCAATTGGTTTCATTATTTGGGCTGTGCGATTTATTACAACTTAATATTATATACCTTATATTTATTTATCTCTAAATCTATAAAAGATATAGTAAAATATTTATATGTATCAGATAGAGAATTTACTCTTTTAGCAATAACAAATTTTTTTAAAATATAATATTTAGAACAGTTTTTTTTAAGAATTGCTACTTCCGGTTGTCCAATTATTACCAAAACCTTTTCAGCTCTCCCAGTAATGTCCGATTGAGAAATACGTAGTTAAACAGATATTAAGTATTATAGTTTTTTAGAAATCGTCCTTCCAACGTCCACAAATACACACACACACACACACTTACATACACAGATATCATCGTAAAAACATTAAAATCGGATTGTAAGGACTTTAAATCGTGCTTATTCATTAAAATCTGGACATGCGATTTTTAGCATGAATCCAATACCTCTCTCACCGAGAGGTAAAAAGGATTTTTCTATAACCATGTGTAAAGTACATAGTGTACGCACTCTTTACAAATCGTAAAGTCAGTTTTAAAGCACTAGAGCGTGAAAAATATATAGGCGTTGCTAGGCAATATACACAATCATTCAAATAGAAAATTAAATAGTAAATAATAATGAAAGTAATAAAAATTATTACGAAGTATTAATGTACATTGTAAATGAAATAAGTCTAATATTTTTTAACAAATTGAGTACTAACCTAATTTTTTAAAATATTAACATTTTTTTTCATAATGAGTTCTGACCTAACCTAA
This sequence comes from Harpalus rufipes, assembly GCA_951394225.1. Taxonomy (NCBI): domain Eukaryota; kingdom Metazoa; phylum Arthropoda; class Insecta; order Coleoptera; family Carabidae; genus Harpalus; species Harpalus rufipes. The sequence goes on from OX596280.1 coordinate 11,968,155, forward strand.
AATTTAGTTGAATATATTTTTTGGGATTTAGCTTAGAAATAAAGATAGGTCTTAATGTTCCAGGGTTGTTTTTAATTACACAAAAGTAGTACAAAATGGATGGAAGTTTCAGGCATGAATTAGCCCATCATCAACTATAAAAATATTAATATAATTACAATTTAAAAGTTAATAATATAAAATTAAACACAAAGTTTTCAAATCACCAAATGTAGAATATTAATATGTAAATCAAGATATTTTGTTCCATAGTGGTTCAAAGATATTCTCTGGTTAAATTTCACTTACAACGCTACTTTAAAAAAATATATTCTAACTTAACTTTTTCAATTTAATATCAAATAACAGATAAATAGCTGTTTAAAATGATAATGCAAATTTTGTATTCTACGGTTTACCTAATTTTCTTATTATTTATTAATAGTTCTAGCTAGAAGCCAAACCCTGACTTATATAAATATAGTGGAAGACACTACGTTGGAACAATGTAGATATATTATAAATTGTACTTGTCTGTTTATAGCAAATTCATCTAAATTTGCTTTCCTCTTCTGGTATGAAGAAAACAACAAACAAATAAACAAGCATGTGATATTTCTGGGTCGTCGTTCCGCTTTGGGGTGAGAAGTGGGTTCTTCATCCGAAAGCATAGCCTCCGCCTCGTATTTTTATATTGCGTTCGTGCTTGTCACAAATGGACAGTCTTATTATTTTAGCCAGCAGGCAGCATGGCGGATTTGGATCTCGGCGTGGCGTGTGTAAATGTTTATTATTTCCTAGCGGGCCGGCCCTGCTCGGCCGACGCGTTATTAAAAACGGGAGTCGCCCGGACTCGACTCGGATTCTCCCCGAATACGTGACAGAATTCTGTCTCGCACACAGCGACATGAAAAACAACGCCAATGTTTGTTTTATGTAAATTATACTGAAACGAAACTTCCCCTCGACCAGCCAAGCACCCTAAACTTCACCAAGGCACAAGCTATTTTATACACTAATAACAGACAATAATACCAGCTAGAGATTTATATACAAAATAAAATAAAACTATTTTATAAATTGTATTTTTACGTACAATATAAGAAGACGGACCCTTAATTTTAATTATTTCAGCAAAGTACAAGTGTCTTATTTTCGATGTTTTTTACCTCTCTCTCTGGTGTGTGTGTGTGTGTGTGTGTGTGTGTGTGTGTGTGTGTGTGTGTGTGTGTGTGTGTGTGGTGTGTGTGTGTGTGTGTGTTCCCCAATATGACATTAATGGGAAGAGCTGAAAAGGTTTTGGTGACAATTGGACAACCGGAAGTAATGGTATCTTAAAAAAAATTAAATATAATTTTTTGAAAATTTATATACAAAAAAATAAAGAACATTAAATTCTAAATCTGATAAATTTAATTTTTGTATTACATCTTTTACAGATTTAGAGATAAAGAATATAATTTATAGAATAATCTGAGGTAATAAATCCCACAGTCCAAACCACAGGAAAACCGTTGACATATTCAAATGTTTGCAATTGACAAATAAATGTCATTGTCAAAAATCAACAGTTTTAAGTGACATTACTGAAAGCTTTTTCTGGGAGTACATTTAATATTTCTTATTGTTTTATTAACTAAATATTTAAACTTATTGATAAAATACATATATAAATAAGAAATACCGTCGAACCCGTCTATGAATTGGAAGAATCTCTTACATTTAAAAACTTCCTCATAGAATGAAAGAATAGGGCGCAGGCAATCATTTAACTTTGTTGGCTTAACAAGCATATATGGGAGCCCTTGTCAGAATGACAGTTAATAATTACGTACATTGATGTCAAATTTCACAATTTTTTATTTAAAATTTTTAAGATTTACTAAGTTCATGTGGTTAATTTGTCAATGGGAATGTAGAATTTACTTGTAGAGGAAAATAAACCATACGGAATTGGAAAATAATGAAATTTGGAATGAAAAATTAGAATTTTTTATGTGTGTAAAAAATGTTAAATAAAATACTTATATAACATAAAATGGAAATGGCGAAGGTACTGTGCTGGCTACAACAGTTTTTTTTAAGGTATTTCGGTCACCACAATAATTTTCGATCTTCTTTTGTTTTTGACCTACAGGCAAAAACTCGTTTCTCGCTAATTTTCATCTCATCTTATTTATTATGATAGAAAAAAAATTGTTTAGATAAATTTTATACCGTTTTTTGCGTAAAATAGCGTAATTAGATTTTATACTCGATAATCCTAAACATTCATCTTATTTAGGAAACTAAAATACTGATGGGCAAATATTTCTCAGCGGAGTGTAACTATGTGTTAGATGATTTAGACGATTAGGAGATCTCATTTTCTACCTTGATCAGCTTCTCATACTGTGCTAATAACGAGTACCAAAGCTATCGTACCACTACCACTGTTGACAACGAGTATAACAGATTTAAAAAAAATCTTATGTGAGCCCTGCCCTGCATTGATCATCCCTCCGTTTCATTATTCTCTCGCTCTCGCAGTGCGTATAAAATTCAAATATCCGATAGTGTAGGGATAGGTTTTATACGCGATAAAAATAACTGTAGATGTGTTTAATAGAAGGCAATTAGATGGGGTTGGATATTGGCGCCCGCTGTGCGTCCTGGGCGTCCTCGTCCTGACTGCCGTCGCCCGTCGCCGTCCCGAGCAATTAGCACGCGAGACTAATGAAAGAGCAACGCGGGACCGACGTGTTGCGCACACACGCCCCAGACCACAATCTCGGTAAGACACACGGAGATTCACAGGATTTAGTTGTTGATTTCGGCACGAATCGCTCCAAGGAATGAGACAAAGATAAGCGCATCAATTTGTCGCACTAACATAAGTCAATCATTCAAACATTAATTAAATCAAATGTATATATGAACGTACTCGTATCTACGAGTACATATACGTAGGTATACCTTTTATAGTTTTTCAAGTATCTATTGTTATTATGATATTATTGTATGGTGACAAATTTATGGTTTAAAATAAGATTTTAAAATTTAACCTTTATTTCTTTAAGCAATTTTATAAAACTTGTGAACTGTACTAAACCCTCACAAATACCTAGTTTTAACTTTATTTATTTAAAGTTTTTCGTTAAGTTGTAACAGGATGTTTTCATTTTGCCTTATGTTAAATTTTTTAACTTGTTTTATATCTTGGCGTTTTCCATGTTTTTAATTTTTTTTTCTATTTCGGTGTCTTTGTGAGTCTACGTAGTTAAGAAGATCTATGAACTCACTGTTTCTCGCGTTTTTCATTTTCTGAAGGTGATGTGACTGTTTTCAAAACTGACAGAAGAATGATATACATAACCTCAAATTTCATTTTATAATATTCACCTAAGCTTGTGTTTTTGTTTCTGTACTAATATTGTTTTAAAGTACTACAGCTAGATCCTGAAGAAAACGCATGAGGTATAGTAACCGGTATATACATATAAAAGTATAAGATATAGCTGAAATCCTGTAATTGTTTATCATTAAAATAAATAATATAAAATATAAAAACAGATTTGTGTGCAAATTTTAATTCTGAACAACTTTATACTCTACAGTTTTTGCTGTAAATTGCATGAAACTAATATACAGGGTGTTGACCGCGACACCGGAACATACTTTAATATTTAATAAAATACTTACGTAAATTCATGCTTCCCTAATTATTTAATGTAAAAAAAAAACTTCAAATAAATGTTGTAGAGCATAAAATTCTACATAAAATTCAATAAAAAAAATTATTTCACATGCTCCATAAAGGCAGAAATTAGGTATGAAAATGTCGAAAATCATACCAAAAATAGCGATAGGCATGGAATAGAAACTAAAAATCTGTTGTGACCAGCACAACACCTCTCGCCATTTTCATTTTATGTAGCATAGGGCGCGAACAGTTATGTGACTTTGTTGGTCTTGGCAAGCAGATGTGGGGGCCCGTGTCAGAATGAGAGCTAGTAATATAAATAGGTGTCAAGTATAATAAGTTTTAATTCGAAACATTATGATTTTCCAAATCCATGTGGATTATTTTCCTCGACAAGTATATTCCATACTAATGGATGACAAATAAACATCAGAACATTTTGAAATTTTGAATGAAAAATTATGACATAATGACAATTGTGACATCTATGCAAAAACTACTTGCCGTCATTCTGACACGGATCCTCATCAGCTTGCAAAGGCCAACAAAGTCACATGTCTGTTCGCGCCCTACAAGTACATACAAATAATTGAAATTGTTTCTCTTCTTTCGTTCTATGAGAAATTTTATCCTACTATTCTATTATGTTCAAAATTCTTCAAATTTATTGACGGTATTAGCGGTATTTCTTAAGGATATATGTAATATTAACATATCTGTAATTTAAATATATAATTAATCAATAATACAATAATATATATTAAATGTACTCTTACCTCCCAGAAAAATCTGACACTGACATTTTGCATTTACATGTCAATTACAAAAATTTAAATATCGCAACTGTTTTTCGAGCAACGAGATTTATTACAACAGATTACTCTATATTATTATATACTATATCTCCAAACCTATACGAGATATAATTAAAAAATTAAGTGTGTCAGATTGAGAATTTCATTATCTTTAATATTTGTAGTAACAAATTTTCAAAAAATAATATTTAGAATTTTTCTTCTTTTAGAAACTACCACTTCCGGTTGTTCAATTGTTACCAGAACCTATTCAACTCTTCCCATTACTGTTAGATTGAGGAATCCGTAGTCAAACAGGTGTTTAGTCTTATAGAATTTGAGAAATCGTGTCTCCAACAACCTCACACACACACACACACACACACACACACACACACACACACACAGACATCATTGTAAAAATGTTAAAATCGGATTCTATGGACCTTAAATCGTGCTTATTCAATAAAATCTGGATATGCGATTTTTAGCATGAATCCAATACCTCTCTTAGCGAGAGGTAAAAATTAATAAATGTTAGCGATTTATCTGTTAAGCTAGGTTAATTTATTTTTATTATTATTTGTAATTTATGTTAAAGTGAAAGTTAATTTATTTAAATTAATAGATAATAATACCGAATAAATAAAAATATATTAATTTAACGTGACAGGTAAAACGTCAAACATTTGTTAATTTATCTCTCTCAATTCCATGGCTATCGATACTTTTGGGGATATTTTCGACATTTTGATACCAAAGTTCTTCCGTTACATAGCATGTAAATTAATCTTGCTTATTGATTTTATATTTTATTTGAAACATTTTTACCTAAAATAATTAGGGAAATAGGAAATTACGGAAATATTATTCTACATGTTAAAGTCCTATGTTGCACTCTGAATATTTATTAATGATCATTCCTAACATATCATCTAGCATAATTTTAAATATTCTAGGTTGCATGATCATACTGTGACCTTTATTTTTACATAAAGATGTTTAGAATTAGGAAAAATTTAATAATTAAGTAAAAATTAACAATTATTTAGTACACAATAAACTCTTCCTTGAAAAAAAAATCGCTAATAAGCGTAGATACCAATTATTTCCTATATTTATTACCTATGGAAATATGAATTTTGAAGGTAAGAAAAATACGTTTTAGTAAAACCTACGAAACATGGTGTTTTCTTTAGAGTAAGTTCACAATTCAATAGTTATAATAATAATAATAATAATAATAAATTTACTTTATTGACATATATCAACGGCGAGGTTCAGCCTAAGGCTGCTCTTCCACCTAACCAAACCTAAAAATATGAAACACATTAATAATTTAATAGGTACGAGAAAAAACTAATATTATAAAGTTTAAATGTCAATTTGGTTGACATAATTACCATAATATTAATGCGAAGAATGAAAAATAATTCAAGATTATGAGATATGACATTCTGATTCATCAATAGCAATAGGTATGTTGAAAGAGAAAAACTGTTCTAGATATCTGATAACCATCAAAATATTAATCATATTAATTTATACCGGAGATCTATTATTTATTATGACTAGGAATAAATAAATCATGAAATTATAATCAGTTTAATGTTTATATCAATCTGTGGGTCCATGGTAGATGGTATCTTAGTCGAAGCTCAGTATGACAGAGAAAAACGCCAAATCGTTTCGTTCTCAGAAGCAACGTGATCTACAGCCGAACGAACGACCCCTGAAATGTATTATTGTATAATGAGTGTCATTTGAGGCGCCACACACCTTACAAAAGATTCAGTAAGGAGGCCAGATACGAATTCTACCGCAGGGAAAGTAGACACAAGGAAGTGTAATACTATTACAAAATATAACACAATTACTTGTTTTCGGTAATCTAATATTTCATAATTTAGTGGTGTATTTTGTAAAGAAATTTTTATAGATGCTATCTTCCAAATATTCAATGCGCACATATATTTAATATTAAGAATTTAATTTGCATATACATACCTTCAGCTAATATAAAAATATATTTGTGATTCAATACGTTTTTAGTCTTTATTGTACAGGTGAACACGAGAATATATGACACACTGTTAGGTATACAAACAAAACAATATAGACTTACTAGTAAACTAATGTAATAAATTTAGTAGGTGATTATTTAAAAAAATTGATGTGGCCAGCACATTACCCTCCGTCAATCTTGTGTATTATGGACAAATTTCATAGGGTACGAGCAGTCACGTGAATTTGCTGATCTTGGAAATCAGATATGGGGGCCCGTATCACAATGACAGCTATTAATTATGTCCATAACTGACAAATGTCATAAATTTTTCAAAATCTTCTTAAATTGTCTTGCAATAGATCCTATATTTCCAGTAAAATTATTTCATAAACAAACTATGCAAAATGCACTTGACACTTCTTTAGCTTTTCCCATTCGTTAGGGATCGTTATTTTTCTTCTTCCATTCATTTCTCTTTTGCGTGTCGACATCATTCAGTTCCTTTCTCTCAAGTCTCCCGTAATACTGTCTTTGGTCTTCCCCTGTTTCTTCCACCTTTTATTATTAAGCTCTTCATTCTTCTTCCAATACATTCTTCATCTTTCCTCATGACATGTTCAAACCAACGTAATCGTCTCTCTTGTATCTTTCTAGAAACTTATAACATTGAGGTTATTTCCCTTATTCGCCTGGTAAGTGGCCGCGCGGTACAAATATTTCATCATTACCGATATCTGTGTACATAGCAGATTGGCACAATGGGTAATATGCCGTGATGATATATATATATATATATATATATATATATATATATATATATATTTCTTTCATTCCTTACCGTATCTTTCCGTGTCTTCCCCAACATCTATCACAACATCCTCATCTCTGCCACATTCATTTACTTTTCATTGATACTGACATGTCAATTTGAATTATGAAATCTAATTTCTTTATAATTTTTTAACTCTATATCTATTGAATATTAAATATAATCAATCAATATAATGCAATCAATTCGTATAGATAAGAATATTCTTTAATATTTATAATAACATTCAATGTCAAAAAGTAATATTTAACAGCGTTTTTTCCAAGAAAAACTGTTAAAATTTTGAAATGACGGTACTTCCGATTGACCAATTACAACCAAAATCTAATAAAGTCTGCGTGTGGATGTAAGGAAGAGGTAAATATACAATTTTTAGAATTATAGTATTGGAGATATCGTGGCCAAAATTATCTTCACACACCCACACACATACACACACGCACACGCACACGCACGCACACACACACACACACATACATACAGATATCATCATAAAAATAATAAAATTATTTAGTATTTCTTATTCATTTAAAACTCGCCATTGAATTTTTTGACCAAAGACAATACCTTCCTTACTGAGAGGTGACGAAAGGTAAAAATGAAAATTATGTAAACTGTCAGACCAAGTAACATGTCAAGAAGTAGGTATTTTATAGTTAATCGACGCTTATTTCTTGAAATAACGCATACTAAACGACTAAACATATTTTTACTGTCTTTAAATAAGTTTACTTGGGTACCAAAAGCGAACATTTTAAAATTTTGTAAATGTAAAATTTAGTATTTTATTCATTAAATTCTAAATCTCTTTTTGTAAATACTTTGCTTCGGAAAATATTTTGACGTTTACTTGATTTCTATATGATTATTTCGAACAAATCCAGCTGTTTAAGATTCAATAAAGAATAAAATCAAATTAAAATCAACAAAAAATATTTTTCTTTTTATAATAGTCAAAAACATATAATCCGTCAAGTCAATATTAAAATATTTTTTGAAACAAAGGAGAAAGAAAACTGTCATGGTACACTAATAATGCATTAGTTTCATAATTATGAAAAATTAATAACTAAAGTCCGTTTCCACGAGTTGATACTGACATCAACAAATGTAGGCATTGTTCAAATTACCAGAGGGGGAGGGAAGTAGATTTTTGTCATAATGTCAAACCTGACAGTATTATAATATAACCTATTTTGTGTTTTGTAACTATAGGTCTAAATTAATAATAAAGAAAAGTGCCATTCGTATATAAAATAAAACCTACTGCCTTCGAAACCCTATTAGTATACAGTGAAAAAAAATTATAAGACATATTTCTTGACAAGGTGATATTGTTGCGAGAGCGTGATCATACATAGTATTTTCATTCTTCTATACATATATCTCATATTCATATATTCTTGACCAGCTGTAGATCGTTATATGGGTAAGTGTCAAAAATAGGATATATTTTCATTATTAGAAAAGTGAACATCTGGACCATGAAATGAAATAAATCTTCACCAGCTGCAGCTACAAAAATTTATACTACTATAATAGTTTTAGTTTAGATGAGCCATATGGAATCAAATGTTAACAGTCTGATGTTTTTGTGTATTTAAACCAATTTTAAAATTTAGGTTTTATTGATTCAACTGGTCGCTAAAATGTTAAATAAATACGATATAATGGATAGTTAAAAACTATAATTATAGGAAAAGCTATTTAAAATCTTAGGTTTACTTCATTCTACAAAATCTTATAAATAAAATTGCTGAAATGCAATACAAGAAACATAACTATTAAATTATATCGATGACAAATAAACAGTTTAACTATTTCCTGTTGAACGTTAATTTAAATCGGAAGTTATTAAGAATTAATATTACAGAATTACAAAAATAATATTAATTTAACTGATATTTTAATATATTTTCTCAAAGAAAAAAAACTTTAAATTAAAAGGCCTAAGTATATATAAGGGTAGTGGCATCATCCAGCATACCATAGAAAAAATTAAATAAAGAAAGTAAACCAAATTATGCATGTTGATGCCACGTCAGATGGAAACTTCGTGCGTTTTTATGAAAATGAAAAATGACAGCCTGCCAATAGCAATTATACCTTGCACTATAATATACGAGTACGTAGTTTTTTTTGTTAAATTGCTTGTTATCCATGCATGTATTTCCAAATTATAAACAATGAAACTTATTTTAAACATGTTTATAAACAACAAAAGTAATAGAATATTAAGAATATTATTACACCGTAACGGATAAGAATTAAGACTTTTTAAAGATATACATAGATCACATTCAACTTTCATGAAGTTACATAAAAATACAAAATAAAAACTAGTGGAGGGATCCATTATTATAATCCTTTTTTTCTGTAATTGGTCATTTTCATTATTGCACTCAAATTTTCTTTATTGCAATTCAACATTTTTCTGTTGTAATCAAAATTATTTAAAAAAATCAAGTGATTATATTCACCGATTTAAAAAATATACCCAAAAAGCCAAAAGGGTACAAACATGAAAAGCCAAGGGGAAAAAAGATGAATGTAAATTTTTTTTTTCTTTCAATACGTGAATTTTAAAGTTTGAAACCTTATGGAACGTTTTTGAAATGAGTTACTGTATTCAAACTTAGTTCACAACTCAAGATTGTTCATTTCTTAACATATTATACCTACAGATGGCTCGAGTGGTACCTAATAGAATTTTATCAGTCTGACTACTAAATGAACACTTGGACCATCATGTTTTGTAGCCTGTATCTTAGAACTGTTACTGTTTTTGCCTTCTTTAAATCTACAAGTGTAAACTCGTAATAATTCGGCCCGTTTATATTTTTAACAGACAAATTATAAAACCTAGGCAAATGGTGAGAAATTTCTACAAGTCTTTTGATCAGTTTAAATTATAGATTTTAAACTTACAAAAACTGCATTGCAACACAGAGCACAAATTAATTTAATATTGGATTACATTGCTTTTATTAGTAAGACCAGATTTAATTCTATTAGGCATTGCATCCCTAAAGTTTTCTGTAAGTATTGTCCCAAATGTCTTGCAAGGTAGGTTTTACCGTACACACTGGATTTTTACCAAGTTATTATTCACTAGGCCAAAAGTAATGAATCTCGGTAAAAGCTAAATCTAGACTAGAAGATGACCGTTAAAATACCGGCCGAACTATTATTACAAGTCATTTGGCCAACAGTTTTTTAAATTTGTAAGTTTATATTTTTTAAAGAAGCCAAAAGAATTTTGTAGAAATATTTAACCGTTTGTGTAGATTTTATAATTTGTTGAAAATGTAAACCGGACAAATTATTATGAGTTCGGGCTCGTACCATTTGAGAGTTCCACCTTCAATCTATTATTTTATTTATTTATGTTTATTTATGTACATTTGGAGAACCAACAGTTTTTTCAAACCAGTTATAGGTTCCCACTAAAAAATAAATTTATTATTTATTTAGTAGGACTAATCATCTCATTTCCTAGAACCTAGAACATGGACATTCATTAGGACGTCATAATAATGCATGGAATTAAATATTGGACATGTTATTATGGACGTCCTTCCTTTATAATATAATATTTATTTGCAATATTATGTAGTATAAACATAAAAATACATAATTTCACATTTTACTTAAATAAGTTGCAGATTACTTTCTCTTCCTTTAAATGTTGGAGAAATGACAAGGGCTGCTTGCAGAATCTGGTATAAAATCCGAGTGATCGTACCGCTCATCTGATGTATTAGAGAGTCCGCGGAAGAAATAAAAAACAAACACATAAACATTCCACGCCGCAGAGAAGTTTAATTAATTATTTTAAGCAGTCCCCAATAAGAATGGAGGAAAAAGTTCGGTATGGCATGGCGCCTGGAAATGTTCAAATTTAAAGTGGACGTTTTTTTAATTGTAATTCTCTAGTTCCGCGAACGCTCAAGTACGAGTACAGTAGTCGGAGAAATATTGACACAGGGAAATGCAATGAACGCACGGCTAATTTGAATAAAGTTTAATATCGACAGCTCGCCAACAACCCGAGCCAATATACACGCTTTTATTTTTACTGACAAATGCGCCACATTTAATTGAAACAAATATTTATTCAAGAAACAAACATATTTCACCATTTCTTATAAGAATCGAACACTTTGCTATTTTCTTTTCAAATTGCTTTCAATTCATTTCATTTCATTCGTTTTTTTATGCTACATGAGGTGTTTAAAATTTCATTTATTTTTTGTTGTAAATAAATATATCATCATGGCATATTACCAGTACTTGGTCTGCACATCTGCTTTGTACTCAGATTTTGGTAATGATGACGACATATTTGTACCGTGCGGTCGTTTACGTCACCACACAAACATCATTGCTGGCGTGGAGAGTGTACCACAGGGTCAATTTTGTGCCATTTAAAATTCGAAACTATTTGGCGTCGGTCGTAATCGAACTCGGGATCGAACCCGGTTCCCCAGATTCACAACCAGACACTCAGGCACGCGGTCACGAGACCCTGTAAATAATAAATATTATTAAAAGATTGAGTTTATTTTCGAAGAACTAAAAAATCGCATAACCAGATTTTAATGAATAAGCATGTTTTAAAGCCCCTACAAACCGATTTTAATATTTTTACGATGATGTCTGTATGTGGTATACAAGAAATGTTAAATACAATAGAGCGCGAGCAGTCATGGCACTTTCTTGGCCTTGACAAGCAGATATGGGGACCCGCGTCAGAATGATAGCTAGTATTTATATCAAATATCATAATTTTTCACTGTAAATTTTGTGATTTTCCAATTCCATGTAGTTTATTTTCGACAAGTAAATTCCACACTCCTGGTGATAAATTAACTACATGAATTTAGAAAATCTTGAAATTTTTTAATGAAAAATTCTGACATTTGACATTTCTGTACATAATTACTAAACATTGTCACATGACTGCTCGCACCCTACACTTATATAACCAAAAACGAAAGCGGCGAAAGGTATTGTGCTGGCCAGATCAGATTTGCTACTTCAGATTTCAGCGGAAATATCCATTTTGATGATCCCTGAATCCATTTTGACTAATTTCGTCGTGACGTCTGTACGTACGTACGTTCGTACGTATCTCGCATAACTCAAAAACGGTAAGCCGTAGAAAGTTGAAATTTTGTATTTAGGACTCCTATAACATCTAGTTGTGCACCTCCCTATCTGGTTATTACACAATTTCCAGAAATGGCACTTTACATGAAGCCTATAATAGATTTTAATGAAAAACCTTTTTTAAAATATAATCCAAAACTTTTCAAATTTGGTATACAAGACTTTTATGTCAATCGAAATAACATAATACATTTTGGTTAAAATAGGCTAACCGGAAGTGGTACATTACTTGAAGTTGTTAACAGTTTTTCTTGAATAAAATGATTTTATTTTGATTTTAGAAATAAATGCTTCAAATAAAAGTTTTAGAGAATTAATTTCTGCGTTATAGCACATCAAGTATTATTAAATTAGCCCTTTGTATAAGCGAGATATGTAAATTAAAAAATTATATACTTTTTGTTTTTGTAATAAAGCTTGCTATGGATTGACAAAAACATAAAAAAAATGTTCATGTCAAATTATGTTAAATACGTGCAATTTTATGATTCGTACAATAACAAATATTATATTTTTATTGTGAAATTAGTCATATTCATTGTTGTAATCAAATATTTCTTTGTTGTAATCAAAACTCTCTTTAAAAACTCCCTTTATGGTCGCTATATATCTTACTGTATTGAAGTTTTTTGAATATTTTGTAATTTATTTATTCAAAAAATATGTATAGTTTAATAATCGTAAAAGGAAGTCGTGTGGTGTCCACATCAGATTTTTTTTATATAAAAATCTCGTTAATGGAATACACAACGTACTACTTGCTTATTACCATTGTAAAGTAAATTTTTAAGAATATAAAAAAAATCGTACTTTCCATTTAAAATTTAGTTAAAAGTTACTGTCACATATACAGGAACCGGAAGTAATAAAAACGTACATCTTGTTGTCATATTGTGTGTTTAGTTATTTGAAGATAAACGCTATCTCCCTTAATAACTGATATATTTGCTGATTCATTCTCTCGTGATCACTCTATAGTGACAAAAATGTGCAGTATTTTTTTAGATAAAAAAATTATAAAAGTTTAATACACCGGACATTGTTGGTCCTGAGTAAAATATTTTTATTTTTCCCTACGTAAATTTTTCTGCTGAATTGAATTTTAAAATAAAAAAAAATAGCATTGTCTTTAAAATAAGAAAGTTAGGGGCTTCTTTCGGTTAATCAAGATGTGCCGCTGATTTGAAAATATTTTAGTAGAAATGTGTAATGATGGAAAATTTCTAGATACCAAGTTTTGTAAAAAAAAAAATATTTAGTTTTTTAAAAAAAGTCTAGTAGGCTAGTCATGTGGCAAACTGTATAGGATTGCAGATTTCCGACCTAACTTTTAAATTATTAATATACCGTGCGAAGTTTAATATAAAACAAAAATAATTGAAGAAATATTATTTTTTTAAGCATATTATCAATAATCTATACAGGGTGATTCATCGGTCTGTCCTCTCTTTATAACTCTTTTATTTTAAGTCAGATAGAAAAACTCTTCAGATAAAATTTATATGATATATTATTGTCTATCTACGTACTATATGCACTTGTATACAGGTTGCTCCGTTGAAGCGAAACAATATGTAACTTTATATTTCTTAATGGAACATCCTATTTATATTTATTTATTTTGATAGTAAATTAGATTTCCTTTAAAAAAGTATTAAGTAATAAGGGGTCTAAAATTATAAATTAAGAAGTTATTTACCTTTATTCGTTGAATGATATTTTGTATCATGTTATTATTAACAAAGTAAGCTATGGATAATTTGAAGGACAAGTTTTCGAGCATTTATTATAATTTTGCATTATTTAGTCTGTCACTAAATTCTAATAGCCTCTTTGTAATTAGTGTAATGTTTAAAATAAGTATTAATAAAAAAGAATCAAAATTTTGTATTAAATTATGGTTTTTTCCACTATGAACTACTATTTTTTATGAACGTAAATAACTTCTTAATTTATAATTTTAGACCCCTTATTACTTAATAGTTTTTTAAAGGGAATCTAATTTACTATCAAAATAAATAAATATATATATATATATATATATATATATATATATATATATATATATATATATATATATAGGGTGTTCCATTAAGAAATATAAAGTTATATATTGTTGCGCTTCAACGGAGCACCCTGTATACAAATGCATACGAGGTGTGTTCAAAAACTATCGCGAATTTTGAATTTTCGCGGGTTACGTATATTCGAATTTCGATCTTCTTGTGGCTTTATGTTGGTACTCATGTCTCTCACTTATGTCGACAAGCTCGGCCATTTTGAATGTTCACTTACTTGTTGACAGCTGCTTTGCTTGCACGTGTTTTGGATCGTCTTCGATTTTTACCTATTGTGCTTATTCGTTAAAAACTGACTATGAATTTTTTGACCAAGACAATAACTTTCTTATCTAAAGGCGACGGAACGTAGAAAAAAATAATTCATTTAAAATTTGTCATTGTCATAAAATGTTTTTATCAAAGAAGTTATTTCATTTCTACGAGTAGTACCTACCTAATAATTAAATCTGAGAACTGTCTCTTAAGCTTTAATAGGTACACAAAAAAATTAGGTAACCGCAAAAAAGTATGTTTTTAATGAATTCTATTAAGGCCGTCAAATATTCCTTATTAGACATAGAAGACATATTGGTATTTCTTCAGCATACATACCAATCATTTTAGTATCCATCCAATATCAAAAAACTTGAATATCATTAGGATCATTAATTATAAGCTGAACATGAATTAAAATTCATTTCCTGTTCAGTCAAAACAGAATAAAAAACAACATTCCAATTACAAACAGTCCTTCATGGTTGTCTATAGGTGTACCTAACCTACAAATATCAGACGACAGGCTGGGAATCCTAAGGACAGAAGAGAAGTAGAGAGAAGTAAGATGAGAAAAACTCCAAGTCGAGTTCCATTCATACGACCGTGCCTTGCGGCCATGGCTAATTCAGAAATCGAAATGAAAATTAGTCTCGAACGATCAATCACGAGATGTGGGCCGAGATGACACGATGACTAGGCGATAACTAGATGATAACTTTACATTCCTATTTATATTTATTAATTTCAGTGAAATAATTAATAAACATGAATAAATATATCATCTTTCTATCTTTTACGGTGGATATTATTCTAGGCTTTTGCAGTGTTTGACTGGTATCCAATATGAATATAATATTACACAAATATATAAGCCCGTATTACGAGCGCACTTTTATAATAAAAGCGCTTTCATAGAACACAATTTTCATAAAATTATATCGTTAAAGCGCTTTTATTACAAAAGTGCGTTCGTAGTACGGGTCACTATATTTGCTATTTGGAATACGAGTATCTGAAACTATGACAGTAAAAGAACTCTCATTTGATTCGGTAAAGTGGGAGTTTTGGCTATCTTTTTGACTTTTTTCAAAATTTACCGGGTTAGGTAGAAGACTTTCGTATGAAGAAGATATTGATGCTGCAAATCATGATTATTTTGAAAATATTCCAAAAGAAGATTGGTTGGGAAGATTGGGTGGAAGAAAATAATGGTGAAGTGTAATGGAACTACTTTGAATGGTCGGTATGCTTAAAATATAATTTTAAAATATATGAACCATATGTCTTATTCTCAATAATTTTAGCCTGACCCTTATAGAATCTATTTCAGTAGCATATTTTAATGAAAAACTATTTCATATGCGGTTTATTTACAAAAAAAAATCTTGTGTTAGATGATTAAGGTAAAATCACCGGTAGTTGACATTTTAAGAAATGAAAATGTGTAATATTGGTGTTTAAAAACATGGTTTAATGTTTAGCAAAAATACAAGCAATTATTCGCGTTCATTGACGTCTTAAAAAGTAATATTCCTATAAAAATAACAATCAATATTAATTATCTTATAAAAAAATATCAAAATGAGAAACATTTAGTAGTTGACATATAATGTACCAGTAGTAGACACCTTGTATAATATGTCTTATCTATTGTTTTATAAAATAACTTACTTTCATTAATTCGTTTTTTGAATTTTCGTGATTTTTACCTCCCACTACCCTTGGTAAGGGAGGTATAGGGATCGTGCTAAAAATCGCAAATGACCATGCTTTAAGGTCTCTAGGATCCAATTTTAACATTTTCACGATGATGTATATATATATATATATATATATATATATATATATATATATATATATATATATATGTATATATATATATATATATATATATATATATATATATATATATATATATATATATATTTGGATCCACTTTACGCTCTAATACATATTATCGTTCAGAAAATTTTGAAACCTTGTATTTCTACCTTACTCTTATATGGAAAGAAGCCATTTCTACCGTGCGGGCGTTTATCAGGCGTCACTTCACGCGAATATGGGGAACCGGGTGCGATCCCGACCGACGCCAAATATTTAAAATTTTAAATGGTACAAAATTGACCCCTGTGGTGCACTCTCCACGCCGACAATGAAATAGGTAAGTATTGCTGAGTGTGCCAATCTGCTCTGTACAGAGAGTTCGGTAACGGTGATTTCATATTTGTACCATGCGGGCGTTTACCAGGTGTCACCACAGGGGACATTTTTGTGCCATTTAAAATTCGAAATATTTGGCGTCGGTCGGGATCGAACCCGGGATTTAAATTTAATTAATTTTAAGTATTTATATGAATAAAAATTAAATTAAACGGTAAGTATTGTGTTGGCCACATCAGATTTTTTATATTTATTTTTTTTCTCTTCTAATTTCTAATAGGAATTTGGGTAAAATATACTTGTAGCTGCATTTATGGGAAATAATGGTAATACTATAATATTTTTTTAAAACATGCCCTGTTTTATCTATTGCCACTGGAGATCAACTAATAAAATAAAGCCAAAAATCTGCATCAGTATTTGACACCCCATATACATAGGCTGCAAATCACTAATTTTTTATATAATCTTATAAGATCATTTACTATTAAATCCATTATCAACAGTAAAATTTGAAAAAAAATCTGTTCTGGCCAGCACAATACCTCTCGCCACTTCCGTTTTTGGTTACATAAGTATAGGGCGCGAGCATTCATGTGACATTGTTGGCCTTGACAACATGCAGATATGGGGGTTCTGTCAAAATGACAATTAGTAATTTTGTATATAGATGTTAAATGTCAGAATTTTTCATCAAAAATTCCAAGATTTTCTAAATTCATGTAGTCAGTTTGTCATACTTGACCTAGACAAGCAGATATGGAGGCCCTTGTCAAAATGACAGTTAGTAATAATTTACATAAAAGATAAGTGTCGTAATTTTTCACGTGGTTAATTTGTCACCAGAAATGTGGAATTTACTTGTCGAGGAAAATAAACCACATGGAATTGGAATATCACGAAATTTTGGATGGAAAATTGACATTTGACATATATGTACATAATTCGAGCTGTTATTCTAACTCGGGCCCCCATATTTGCTTGTCAAGTCCAACAAAGTCACATGACTGCTCGCGCCCTATAAATTTCTCATGTCTTTTCTTTATGTTTGTTTGGATTATTTTTATAATTTTAAATTTATTTTTTGAGGAAGTTTTCTCCTATACTTCTAAATGTTCGAATTTCTTCCAATTTCTTGACTGGATTTCAGATGGGTATATGTATATAGGTATAATTTTAAATATTTAATTGTTATTATTGTTATACAACAAGAAATAGTAAACTTACCAATATCTCTGAAAAATTCTTCAATAATGTCAGTTAAACTTCTTCATTTGACGTAAAAGAGTATTTTGACGTTTTACTACTATGTTGCCAAAAAAGAATATGTAAGATTTATTTTCAGCTAAAATCTATATAAAACCATATTCGTACTATGGCAAATTCTGAATCGGTTCTTATCCACTGTCATGTGTTTAGTTTAGTTAAAATAGACTTAAGGTCAAATTTTAAAATTGAGCTGCCAATATCGCCCAAACAGGTTTATGAACTACTGTTGATTTTTGGCAATGACATTTTCCTGTCATTTACAAACATCTGATGGTTAATATAGAGTTGTTTAGGCTCTGAAAATTATAACAAATTATTTTATATTATTATATACTATATCTCCAAACCTATAGGAGATATAATAAAATTTTAAAATGTATCGAATAGAGAATTTTATGTTCTTTAATGCTAATAATAAAAAAATTCAAAAAAATAATATTTAGAATTTTTTTTTTAAGATACTACTACTTCCGGTTTTCCAATTGGTACCAAAACCTATTCAACTCTTCCCATTAATGTTAGATTAAGGAATCCGTAGTCAAAAAGGTCTTTAGTATTATAGAATTTGAGAAATCGTGTCTCCAACAACCTCACACACACACATCCACACACACACACACACACACACACACACACACACACACATACACACACACACACACACATACACACACACACACACACACACACACACACACACACACAGACATCATTGTAAAAATGTTAAAATCGGATTCTATGGACCTTAAATCGTGCTTATTCAGTAAAATCTGGATATGCGATTTTTAGCATGAATCCAATACCTCTCTTAGCGAGAGGTAAAAAGTACTATTAACGATTTATTATACCGTATTTATCTTCTTAAGGATTTACACAATTCGTATAAAAAACTCCCACTGTTCAATGAAACTCTACTTTTGACAATGTGATGGTTTTGGCATTAATCAATGTTGTACACTTTTAACATAGATGGTTATACCTATATTAACAACAAATGCAATGTTAGAAACAGTCAAATTTGTTGATTTTATTATAATTTATACTCAAAGTGTAAATTACTAGTGCTATGTCTACTACCGGTGCTTTACCTTATATTGATGATATAGTATATTACATCCGAGGGGGAATGTTTCAGTACAACCATGATATGTATACTTTTTTATTCACAATTATCCTCTTTTTAAATCAATAATTTTCACAATAAATCATTGAGTTATAACCTTCAATTTTGTTAAAAAAAATTGACAGCTCTATTAAAATTTGTTTAGCCTACTTTATTATAGGGATCTATGATAATGTACTACATAAGCATTACCAACACGTGGGGTTGAAGTGAAATCTATAACAGATTTCACTCTTGGGTGGGAAATAACTTCCCACCCAAGAGATTGTTATTGCACTTAGGAATAACGTATTTCCCAACATCTAAAAGATTAGGAATCGATATAATACTACATTGATTGTCAATAAAATAATATATTATTTTTAATGCAAATTAATGAATTATCTGTTACAGTGAACACGTTTAAATTTGACAATCTTTAGCGCGAGTAGAAATGTTTAAAATTTTATAACAATTACTTACAGAAATTTACAACAGCCAATTAATTATTAACTCTTGGAATTTCAAATGTTCATAGATATACGATTTTATTAACGGTTAAAAATTCTTCATATTTTCTTGCCCATAATAAAAATAATGCAGCACGCTTGCAAATATTGTTTTCCATATTTTATTTACAGAATATCCAAAAAATTGTAATTTAATCATTATTTATAACTCACAAGAAGTTTCATTTTGCTCATAAATGAAAAGGCAGAAAAACATGTTCCTCAATCTTCGAATGTCACAGTGTATAATAATAATTTCATGGTCGGGAACATGTTGTTTTTGCAAATGCGTGCAATGTCCGAGGCCCGCGAAGACTCCGCGGCATCGGGGTCTGAGGATGGCGGTGACATATGTTCACAGATCTCTTATACCGCCTTATTACTCCACAGGCCAGCACGTACACCATCAGAGCTATTAATAAATATCGCAGCGAATACCGAAACAGAGATATGCTGCAGACGATTATGTGATTGACAGGTTCTCATCAACAGAAGAGGAAAATTTCATCAATTGTTAGACAAATTCCGGAAATGGAGGTAAAGTTAACAGTTTAAGCTAATAAAATTAAAAATTACGCCTTATCATATAAGTGAAAAATAACTAAATACGTATTTCGAAAACAATGTTCTCATCTTCAGGAGTAAATTTTACGCGAAACCATATTAAAGACGGTAAAAATAAGTTAGGAGTACTCATCATGTCAAC